>CAJNDS010001580.1:0-110000 GCA_905221605.1 Symbiodinium natans
CTGGCCGGACGGGCAGCTTTCCGGCCGCGGTCCAGGTCCTCATCGCCCTCCTCCAGCACCAGGTCCGCCTGAATCCCAAGACCGGGGCGCTCATGGAGGGTGTCTTGCTGTAGTGTTTACCTGGTAGGGTTTAGGGTTTAGGGTGTCTTGCTGTAGGGGGTTTGTTTCGGGTGTGGGGTTGAATCAGGGTTCAGGATGTAGGGTCAAGAGTTTCTGGTTCACGAATTCCCTCACGCAAACAGCCCTCACGCTCCGGACTTCGGCGCGGTTCCGGCGAGGGGAGGGAGGTTCTTGGTGAAATGGTGGACGCAAGCGCAGCCCTGGGCAAATTTCTGTCAGCATACTCGTAGGGTTCTAGGTTGGGGCTTTGGAGCTTCGGGGCTCTGGGGTTTAGACCCCAGAGCAACCTAGACATCAAACCCTACACCCCAGACCCACGGCCCTAAACCCTTTCTTGGCAGCAGAAAGTCAAGTCGTGACGGCTTTGCCGGTGCCCCGCAGCCCCGAACCCTCCCCGAAAAACACCCTAAACCTCCTAGATCATAAAAACCACCTAGGCCTGCACGGCTGCGCCCCCCTTGAAGCGCCCAAACCACGTTGAATCCGCTAGAAGCCGCCAGAAGCCCAAACCCTTTCAAGCGCCTCTAAACCTCTTCTCAACCCCTTTCATGAGCCCTTCTGAGCCCGTTTCCAGCCAAACCCTAAACCCTGAACCCTAAACCCTAAACCCCAAAACTTAAGACCCTAAGATCCTCTTAAGCCCGACAAACCCACGGCTCGGCCTCTTCGGCTGCCCGCCGCAGCCAGCTCTTCTCGTTGTTGGCTTTGGATGTCTGGTGCACCTGAAGGATTGCCCTAAACCCTAAACCCTAAACCCTAAACCCTAAACCCTAACCCCTAAATCGCCACGGAGTTCAGGGTTGAGGGTCCCTGGGTTCAGGCTCGACATGCTAAGCCTAACCCTCCACCGCTGCTTTGCGTTTAGGGTTGAATTTAAGGTTTAGGGTTTAGGGTTTAGGGTTTAGGGTTTAGGGTTTAGGGTTGAGAGAGTTTAGGTAGTTACAGGGATTCCGGGTACATATTGTTACCTGCGCAGAGGAGGGGCTTGCACCGGATGATGGGTTCCTACCGTCCAGCGAGCCCTCCTAAGGACCGGGGCGCGAGCCTTCTTTTCCAAGTCGGCTGCCAGGCGAGAAGCCTCGCAGATGCTGGCTTTGGGTCGAAGGTTGACACTTTCCCCGAAACACATTCCATGCCTGATCCGCAAGCCTGAACCCATTCAAGTGTCTTTCTTGGGGGGAGAGGGGGGGGGGGGTTAGGAAATTTAGGGTTTACGGCTTTTGGGGTTTAGGTTTTAGGGTAACCCTAAACCCTAAACCCTAAACCCTAAACCCTGAACCAAGCTCTCGCACTGCACCTCTTTGGCCGCGTTGATGGCCTCAGGGACCATGGGCACGGCTTCCACGCGCTCCTGTGACTTCAGCGTTTAGGAGGGGCCTGTTCTTGCACCATTCTTGGGGTACGATTTTTGAATATGACCATTTTTGCCCCTTATTGGGTTGAAGGAATCATAAAAAGGCAAGATAAGTTTCAACAACGAAACAGGTCTAAGGGCCCCAGAGGGATCCAAAGCTTAGTAGGCAAACAGAGGTCTCCAGTAATAGGCGATTCCCAAGAGTAGCCTTAGGAACAAAAAGGGTTTAGGGTGTAGGGTTTGGCGTCTAGGGTTTAGGGAACCCGCCCAACCCTTAGCAACCCTCAAAAAACTCAACACCCTCAAAACCTTCAACACCAGTCCCGGCTCCTTGGTAACTCCGACAGCCTGGTAGACCTGTGCCAGAGCGCGCCGCAGATTGCAAGGTCATCTGAGGGGTTTAGGGTTTAGGGCTCAGGCCTAGGTTTGCGGACTTCCGGTGGATGAGTTGGGTTTAGGGTATAGGGTTTAGGGTGTAGGGGTTTAGGGTTTAGGGTTTAGGGATTAGGGTAGGTCATCTTCCTTCTTGGGCCCCCGGACACAGGATGCGGCCCCTGGTAGAGAATATGTTTCTTTGAGATGCCGGGGAGGTTTGATGATGAGAGGCATGAGTCATGTTTGCAACCCCAAAAACCTAAACCCTAAACCCGAAAACCCTTAACCCCTTAAACCCCTAAACCCTTGTCCCTAGACCCTAAACCCCTGAAACCCTCCGATCGAGATCGTGCTCATGACCCCTCGGCACGAATCTAGATCCACAGTGGCAACTGAGCCCTAAACCTGACAGCGCCACGCAGGGGCTTGCGAATTCTAGGAAACGGTTTAATTGAAATTACGTTTAACGGGCCTATTGTGCATAGGAAAGCAGTGCGGACCCCATGCGAAAACTCGTGGGGCCCGGAGTGGGTAGCCTTGCACCCGCCGTCTTGCCAAACAGTCGCTTAGGGGCTGAATACCCCAGCCCGAAAAGGATAACCTTTTGTGTCTAGTAGGATTCAACCCTAAACCCTAAACCCTAAACCCTAAACCCTAAACCCTAAACCGTGTCCCTACAAGGTCGTGTCAGAAGCGCCCCTAGGAACCACTTATACAGCCGAACTCGCGCCGCTCACATCCTCCACGGTGATGCAAGCTTATAAGGGCTGAACCCACCCCAAACCCCAAACCCCAAACCCCAAACCCTAAACCCTAAACCCCAAACCTGGGCTTAGGGTTTAGTATGGCCTAGTAGGGTTTAGGGATTTTTAAGGTTTAGGTTTAGGGGGTCTCAGATTAGGGTTTGGCAGGGTTTAGGCTTTTTTAGGCTTAGGCTTAGGGGGGGTCGCAGAAGGGGCCGTAGGCCTTGCCCCAGTGACGGATGTCGTTGGGTGACACGAAGGCAATCGTCTCTCCTTCCGTCGAGCTTCGGTGGCTTCAGCTCAAACCCCAAGCCGAAACCCTAAACCCTAAACCCTAAACCCTAAACCCTAAACCCTAAACCCTTAAACCCTAAACCCTAAGCCCTAAGCCCTAAGCCCTAAAGCCCATGACCTTGCAGCTTCAGGATCAAGAGCTTGTAGGCTTGCAGCCAGAAGCACTACAATATGCAATGAACCTGCCTTGGCCCTTAGACAAATTTCCAAAGCTCTTTTGCCCCAAAAGCGTTCTTACCCAGGATCTGGGTTCTAGGTTTTACGTTGAAGGACAAACTGTCCATTGCCGTAGCCCCTAAACCCTCAAACAAAACTACTCGCATGCTGGCGCTGAAACCCTACACCCTAAACCCTAATAAAACCCTAATAAAACCCTAATAAAACCCTAATAAAACCCTAATATAACCCTAATAAAACCCTAATAAAACCCTAATAAAACCCTAAGCCCTAAACCCCAAACCTCTCCCCGCGAGTCCTGCCCGTCCAGCACGGGCAGTCCGACCACTGCGGTGGACGAACACCTCCGAGCCGCGCGGCGCCTGGCGTAGGGGTTGAAGGTTCATGGCTTCGGCTTTAGGGTTTAGGGTTTAGGGTCTCTGGTTTTTAGGGTTTAGGGTTTAGGGTTTAGGGTTTAGGGTTTAGGGTGGAGCGCAACTCATTCGGCACACGAGCTCTTCCTAAACACGACACCCTAAGATGATGTTATGAAGTCTGGACAGTTGGGGGAGTTTTGATTTCAGACCCAGACCCGTGGCTTCCTTGACTGTGAAGAGGCTCTGAGGCTTCGGTTTTTGTGGCGCCGGGGTTGAAGGGCTCAAGATGCAACACAAAAAACGGCATAACACGTTTGTTGATGCCAGATATTGTTTGAGTATTTGCTTTTAGGGGCTGAGGGCGGTGTTTTGGGGCCTGTTTAGGGGCTTCGGCTGGAGGGTGGGGTTAGGGATCAGTCCTCCAAGCGCTCCAAACAACATCTAAGACAGCCGCTCATCATGAAGCATTGCCCCTCTGACTTCAAACCCATCCTCCTAAACCCTCACACTCTAAACTTCTCTAAGCCCTATACCTTAAACCCTTTCAAGAGATGACCCCTCAAATCGCTCTCCAGGCCTGGAAGTGCAAGACGGCAGACACGTCCGGCACGTCCAGGCCTGCTCAAGATCTTGCACAGGTTTTCAGTTTGGAGTTCGGGGGTTCAGGGTTTCGGGGGTTCAGGGTTTCGGAGGTTTAGGGTTTCGGAGGTTTAGGGTTTAGGGTTTAGGGTTTAGGGTTTAGGGTTTAGGGTTTAGGGTTTAGGGTCTAGGGTTTAGGTTTTAGGGTTGAATCAAGAGGTCTCAGGTCCAGGGAAGCATGCGGCCAGGCAAGGAAGAACCCAACACCCCAAACCGCTCTGAACTCTAAACCCTAAACCCTAAATTACCCCCAAACCCTAAACCCTAAACCCTAAACCCCAAAACGCTGGATCTTTCGGAACTCGGGGGGGGCTCAGGGCTTTGCAGGGCTTAGAGAGCCTTAGAGAGTGGCAAGTTCTAGGAAAGCCCCTTAAAACCCTCTGAGCCATGAGGTGGTAGGTTTAGGGTTTAGGGTTTAGGGTTTAGGGTTTAGGGTTTAGGGTTTAGGGTTTAGGGTTTAGGGTTTAGGGTTTAGGGTTTAGGGTTTAGGGTTTAGGGTTAGTTTAGGGTTTAGGGGTTAGGGTTTAGGGTTTAGCGATATTCCTGAAATGATCCTCTTAAACCCAATAAGGCAAAACACAAAATGTCCCAAAAACCTAGCTCCCTAAACTCTATGAGCCCAAAGGCCTACAGTTCCAACACCCACCCTCAGGCAGCTACAGCTCCCTGCAGTCCTCCACCCCTCATAGACCGGAACCCGAAAGAACCCTACCCTAAACCCTAAACCCTAAACCCTAAACCCTAAACCCTAAACCCTAAACCCTAAACCCTAAACCCTAAACCCTAAACCCTAAACCCTAAACCCTAAACGCTAAACCCCAACCCCTAAACCCTAACCCCTAAACCCTAAACCCTGGGCCCTGAAAGCCTGTCAGAAACACACATCAAGACCCGAAACCCTAAACCCTGAACCCCTTTTTTAAGGGGATTCTCTATTCTATTTGGGGTATAAAAGGGGGACCCCTGTTTTGGGAAATTCCTACAGTCCTACAGAGCAATTGAAGTTCAAAAACCGCAACGCGATTACCCCCCGAAGTGAAGGGACCCAAAGCCCTAACCCTCTGGACTTTGGTATATATGAAACGAAAAGCGTGAAGCTTGAAACCCTAAAGTCATCTAAAACTAAAGCCCTATATAGCGCCCCAAAACCTAAACCATCTACAACCTTGCGGGGCTTATCACCCCAAATCCATGCATTACAAACCCTGGCTCAAACCCTAAAGGCCTTACACAGAAGAAAGACCAAAGCCCTGAAACCCTTCGACCATAAAGCCCTACACACGAAGCCCTAAAGCCTCAAACGCATGAATCCTAAACCCCCGCAAACCACTTAATCCCCACCCAAACCTAAACCCTAAACCCTAAACCCTAAACCCTAAACCCTAAACCCTAAACCCTAAACCCTAAACCCTAAACCCTAAACCCTAAACCCTAAACCCTAAACCCTAAACCCTACACCCCAAACCACTTAAGCACCCCACCCAAAACAGGCCTCTAGCCGCGATGTCCGTGCAAACCAGCAAGGCATCCTAGCGGCTCGCGGGCTCTTAGGGTTTAGGGTTTAGGGTTTAGGGTTTAGGGTTTATAAATCCTAAACCCTGTAAGGTCTAGTGTTTAGGATTTAGTGGCTCGCGGGCTCTTAGGGTTTAGGGTTTATAAATCCTAAACCCTATAAGGTTTAGTGTTTAGGATTTAGTTTAGGGTTAGGGGGGGAGGGCTCGTCGGGTGGCTTTTTAGGGGTTGCTCCACTCGAGATTCGACTGTTTGCTCAATGGGGTTTAGGGTGCAACGCGCGATGATGGTCCGAAACAGCTGCACCTCACTCGGGCTTTCAAAGTGAATGGACATGCTTTCGACAGCACATGCTGAATTGCTGAGCCCATTTTTTTCAGCATATCGGCTTTGGCATTTCCTTCACGTTGTCAAGCGCTACTGCGCTAGTGCGCTGTTGTTGCCAAAATGCAAGAACTGTGTTCACATCTTCAGATCTTGGCATCATTTCAAGCCCATGCGTCAAGGATCATGCCATCGTCCAAACGCGACAGTCCTCCGTGCTTGCAGGCCGACAACGAAGCTTTCGTATTCCGAATCGCTTCTGCCGACTTGTTCAGGATACAGCTCTTAGCAAAAATGTTACTTGGAACCTGGTCCCCATATCGAATTAAGGAAGTACATCTCTTCTACTTAAAAGCGCGTCAGCCCTCGCTGCTGTCCCCACCACCGCCAGCATTGTCGACACAGGAGGCAGTTGTGCAGTCATCAACATCATCGCTCTGACCACTACTGCAACCATGGCCCCAGGTGACAACAGACCCATCAATGCGAATCGCAGCAAAAGTTGAGCAGAAGGCTTGGATCTTCTGCACGCCTTTCAACTCAGTCAACTCATCTTGGACACGACTGCTGTTGCTGGCTCCCCAGGTCACAACAGTCCCATCAGCCAAAATGGCAGCGAAGGCATATGTGGATGCTTGGATCTGCTGCACACCCTTCAGCTGACTTCGGACGGCATTGCTATCACCGCCACAGTTAGCATCGCCCCAGGTCACTACAGACCCATCGCCCAGAATGGCAGCGAAAGCGCCGCTGGTAGCTTGGATCCGCTGTACGTTCTTGAGCTGGTCTTCCACATGACTGCAGTCGCCGCCGCTGCCTTCATCACCCCAGGTCACGACGGACCCGTCGCCCAGAACGGCAGCGAATGCGAAATCGGTAGCCTGGATCTGCTGCACGTCCTTCAGCCGATGTTGTGCATCACTGCTGTCGCCGCCGAGGCCACAACGGCCCCAGGTCACAACAGACCCATCGCACCGAATGGCAGCAAAAGACACCAAAGTTGCTTGGATCTGCAACACGTCTTTGGACAGCACTACTGTCACCACCACGGGCTGCATTGCCCCAGGTCACAACGGACCCATCGCGCAGAATGGCAGCAAAAGCCGACATGGTAGCTTGGATCTGTTGCACGCCCTTGAGCTCATTTTGGACAGCACTACTGTCACCACCATTGTCAGTATCACCCCAGGTCACAACAGACCCATCACCGAGAATGGCAGCAAAAGCTGTGTTGTGGGCTTGGATCTGCTGCACGTTCTTCAACTGGTCTTGCACAGCACTGCTGTCTCCACCATGGTCAGTGGAACCCCACGTGACCACAGACCCATCGCCCAGAATGGCAGCAAATGCTTCTTCGGATGCCTGGATCTGCTTCACGTCCATCAGCTGATGTTGCACATCACTGCTGTCGCCGCCAGAGTCAGCAGCTCCCGTGGTCACAACAGACCCATCGTCCAGTACAAAAGCATTAGCCCACCCAGATGCCCTGATCTGACACACATCCTTTAGGAGTAGCTGCTGCTCGAGAGCACAGCAGTCCCCCCCGCCCCCCCATTCACCGAGGATCGCAGCACAAGCAGCAATGTTGGTGCGAACAGTGCTGCTGAGCTGCAAGGTGAGCGCAGCGCCACTCTGCAACCCAGACTCCTCGAGCGTGGCTGCTGCACGCAGAATGCCTGCAGAGGAGTCCAAGAGTCGGCCGCTGCCAACGACCAAAGTCTTCTGTGCTCTGCTGTTGAGGACGGCTACAGACTCATCCGGTTCTGCTTCGACTGAAGCTGTCCTGCCACTTAGCAGGCTCACGTCAATGGCAAGGGGCATGATGCTGGCGGCGATGGATCAAAGGTTTAGGGCTTAAGGTCCGTGACTTCTATGCCCAAAAGGCTTGGCATAGCAGACTTTGGGGCACTTGTGGTATGATGCCAAGGATCAAGCTTCACAACAAAAAAGGCTCAAAAGGGACCATAGGGCTGCGCTGCATCGGAAGGGCTGCTTCAGGTTTGGGAGTTGGGGTTCACGGGTTTGGGGTGCATCCTGATGGGTTTCGGGCTTCCGGGTTCAGGGTTTGAGGTTTAGGGGTTCTTGGGTTCGAGGTTCAGGGCTTAAACGCGCCTTGTAGGGCCTAAGGCTCCTTTGGCCGGATATTTTTGGCTCTTGAGGCGTCGGGCCCTTCAACCCTGAATCTGTTGGGGATAATGGAGTGTAAGAATTTAGGGTTCATGCCGGATCCTTCACCCTAAACCCCTAAACTCGAAACCCTTGACCCCTAAACCCGAAAGCCCTAGAGCCGTAAAGCCCTAAACCCTAAACCCTAAACCCGAAATCCCGCAGGGCAGCCCGATGATCCTTGAGCTTTCGAAACCTCTCGATGCGCTTGAGGCGATCCTGTGCATGCGGAAGTACGGAGCAGATCCCCTAAGCCCCTTAAGTGGGTTTAGGGTTTAGGGTTTAGGGTTTAGGGTTTAGGGTTTAGGGTTTAGGGTTTAGGGTTTAGGGTTTAGGGTTTAGGGGTTAGTCAGAATGAACAACTTTGTGAGGTCTTCGACCTCCAAGGCCTCCATTGTTCAGCCAAGCATGGCATATAAAGCCTAAAGCCTAAACCCCACAAGTACACTGAGGCCTTAAGCTGACATCTTCGGGCGTACAGCTGCGGTATGAACATGCCTAGCAGAGTCTACCCTGCATAGTTGCAGACATGTACTTATAGGGTCCTTAAGGGAGGGGGGGTGTTCAAGGGGCATGTAACCCAAGGTTTCCTAATACCACTACTCCTAGAACTTCCTAAGCTTTCCCAAGGTTCCCCAGGTACCTACTCCCCATGACCCCCCCCCCCTTCCTGAAGGACCCTATAATTACCACAGAACCACAGCTCCCACTCTCCTCCATAGAGTGGTAGCAAGCCACACGTGCTACCCCAAATCCTAATTCCCTTACGAAACCCTAACGGAAAACCCTAAACTCCAAATCCTAAACCTAAACTTTAGACCCTAACAATGCCCTGACACCTACCCCAAGCCTCAAACACGCCCCAGGCCAGAGGCCACCAAAAGGTGCCTTCGTCTTTCAACCCCGCTCTACCTTCCTGCCCACACGGCAGACCCTTCACCCTAAACCCCAAGGCCCCAAGGGTTTAGGGTTTTGGGGTTTCGGGCTGTTGTACCTACAACTGACACACCTGTTTTGGGTTTAACGTTTAGGGTACGACCTCAACCCTAAGGCCAGAACCCTAAACGCCGAAACCCTAATTGGAGGTTCATGGAACTTATTCACCAAGTATAACTGTACTTATAAGCCCCTTAAGTTCCCAAATATGGCTGTAAGTACAGTTGTACTTGGATAATAAGTACCAGGAACAAATTATACCCTAAACCCTAAACCCTAAACCCTGAACCCTAAACCCTAAGTCCGGAAGACTGGCCTTCTGTCGCATCTTCGAGTGGAGATCAAGGACGTCCACAGCCGGGCCGGGTGGGGGACCGGCGTTGCCTCTGGGTAGGGTTTAGGGTTTAGGGTTTCGGGTTTAGGGTTTCGGGTTTAGGGTTTAGGGTCTAGGGTCTAGGGGTCTAGGGGTCTAGGGGTCTAGGGGTCTAGGGGTGTAGGGGTGTAGGGGTGTAGGGGTTTAGGGGTTTAGGGGTTCAGGGGTTGAGGGGTTTAGGGGTTTAGGGGTTTAGGGGTTTAGGGGTTTAGGGGTTTAGGGGTTTAGGGGTTTAGGGGTTTAGGGGTTTAGGGGTTTAGGGGTTTAGGGGTTTAGGGGTTTAGGGGTTGAGGGGTTTACGGGTTTAGGGGTTTACGGGTTTAGGGGTTTAGGGGTTTAGGGGTTTAGGGTTTAGTTTAGGGGTTTAGGGGTTTAGGGGTTTAGGGGTTTAGGGGTTTAGGGGTTTAGGGGTTTAGGGGTTTAGGGTTTAGGGGTTTAGGGGTTTAGGGGTTTGGGGGTTTGGGGGTTTAGGGGTTTAGGGGTTTAGGGGTTTAGGGGTTTAGGGGTTTAGGGGTTTAGGGGTTTAGGGGATTAGGTCTAAGACTTTCTTGTAGTATCGTGGGTTTGGGGTTTGAGGGTGCTTTCTTACTACTAGCTGTAACACTATGCAGACGTGCGCCGCGCTCACGTTGCGCCAGGAATTGGGGAGTTTAGGTCCCTCATCCTCTGTAGGGCATTTGGTTCCCTGAGATGTACTACTAGCTGACTTCCTAAGCGTATTCGGACTTAAGACTTGTCTGGAGCCATACAGCGAGCTTTGTGTTTTGGCCCAAAAACCCTAAACAGCTTAGGGTTTGGGGCTAACACCTGTATGCCCCCAAAACCCCTAACTTTTCCCCGAACCCACCCAAAAGCCTCAACCCCCCCCCCCCCCCCCCCGCGAATTCCGGTCCTGCGTTGGACATCCTGACCCGGGAGAGAACCTGCGCGGCTGTGGGGCTTAAAAACGAAAACCTACCTTCGTTGTGGGGCACCGAGGAATCTTATATGTATATATATATACATTTATTTATATTTATATACACATAAATATACATATATATATATATATATGTTTTCTTTTAATTTAC
Source organism: Symbiodinium natans (assembly GCA_905221605.1). Taxonomy (NCBI): domain Eukaryota; class Dinophyceae; order Suessiales; family Symbiodiniaceae; genus Symbiodinium; species Symbiodinium natans. The sequence continues at coordinate 10,440 of CAJNDS010001580.1, forward strand.
AGAGGGCAGCCCTAGTCCCATGAATTTGAAGAAGCCTTTCCCCGAAGGAATGCAAGTCCCAGCCACAGGTTTCGCGTGGGGCTTTGCAACCTTCCACATGCACCAAAAGAATGCATAAAAAAAACCATGTAAACGCAGCGAACGATGCATCCATGACATCATACGTTTACACGCACGAAAACCATGTCAAAAACACCATCTACACGCAGCGAAACACTGCATCATTGACATCCTACTTCTGCACGCTGAACTTGCACGAACAACGTGCACAACACCATCGAAAGAGCCACTGCACGCCACACCCGACAATCGTATACAGCATTGATCTTCGAGCCGCTCAGTATATATTTCTGTATACTCCTAAGTATGCCAAAGAACTGGAGTATAAAAACAACAAATGCCAGCTAAATTTCTATGAGCATACTCTTACCATGCATGCAAACGGCAGTCGATCATCAGGCCTTTTGCTTTACGAAAATCAAACGTGCTACTCAGGGTTTAGGGTTTACTTTGACATGCGCAACTGGCTCGCTTTCGCCATTCCCGGGCTGGACAGGAATACAATCGATATGACTTTCCATGCTGCTTTTGAAGGGGTTTATTGGCCTTATAGGGTTCCCGAAGCCCTAAACCCTAAACCCTAAACCCTAAACCCTAAAGCCTAAAGCCTAAACCCTAAACCTTAAACCCTAAACCCTCAATCCTTACGGTGTTTCAGGGCTTGGGGTTTTACCCATGCGCCCGCCTTGCTTGCGCTGGGGCTCTCCAAAAGAAGCGAGAGCACCTTGCTCCATGTCGGGAGCTTCGGGAACTTGCTGTGCAGGGTTTAGGGTTTAGGGTTTAGGGTTTAGGGTTTAGGGTTTAGGGTTTAGGGTTGAGGGTTGAGGGTTGAGGGTTGAGGGTTGAGGGTTGAGGGTTTAGGGCTTATGAAGCTGAAGGTTTCGGTTTTGGGGGGCAGGGGTTTACGAAACCTAGGGCTGGTGTAGGTATTCGCGGGCAGGGTGGCTTGGGGTTGCTGGTTTTAGGTTCAGGCTTCAACCCGAAAACCCCATTAACAAAACAAGAATCTGAAAGCCTTAAGCCCCAAACCCCTGGTGTTTTCATATAGGCTCAGGGCTCAGGGCTCAGGCCTCAGAGCTATCTCAAGTTTATAGGGTTTGGGGCAAAGATTGGTGGTGCCACTTGCAGTCGCGTGCCCTGAAGGATGCTGGGCCCCTGCAGGATGCTGGGCACACGGCCGAAGACAGCCTCTGCACGGAGGAGATGGCATTGACGAAGAGAATGACCCGCCTGGCGCTGCAAAAAGCAAGAGACGGCAGGGAGGGGCCTGGCGCACACAACTTGGGGATGTGTCACCCTTATACTCACAGTCCTTAATAGGGATTATAGTACCCCCTATTCTAATACCCTAAACCCTAAACCCTAAACCCTAATGCCTATCAAGGACTGTTCGTACAAAGGGGAACCTCCGAACACACAACCCTAACCCTAAAAACAGCCCCCAAAGCCCTGACAACCCTACTCCATAAAGAAGCCCCAAAACTCGAGCAAAACAGCCGAAACCGGTTTAGGGTTTAGGGTTTAGGGTCTCAAGTTATGACCCTTAAAGTGACATCGCTCACCATCGCCTTTTGAGACTGACCGTTTCGCAATTGGCCAGTGAAACAGCTGGGGGGCTTCTTTTGAAGCGGGCTTGGCCGGCGAGCCTTCGATTGAAGGGCGCAGGGCCTTGCGCCTATAGCTGCTCTGCCTGGGTTCTTGTCAAGAAACTTAAAACTAAGGCTTTAGGGTTTCGGGTTTAAGGTGTACCAGCATAGGGTAACGTCGCGAAAAACCAGCAAACCTCAGCCTAAACCCTATACACCCTAGAACGACCACCCCCTCGAGGGGGGGGGGGGGTGTCCCCCCCCCCCCCCTAAAAAATAGGTACCCGTACCTTTTCCGTTTTTTTTGATGTTGGGGGGGGGGGACCACTCTGACAAGAGCACATGTCTGGAAGATGTACACACTACAAAAAGGATCTTAAGAAAGGACACTCTCACAGCGTCCATGAGCGCATTTATCCAGAAAGGCAAAGAGCTCGTTTTTTTCAACCGCGCGATCTCTGTCTCACAGAGATGGTGTGTGTGAGAAGCCCTGAGTTCGACCCCAAACCCCAAAGCACATCGGACGTATGCGGCGCAGACCCTCTTTATGTACATTTTTACTTCTACAGTGCCCGAACACGGCATCAGTGTCCCTTTGCAATGGCCCGATGTGTGAGAAACAGGCACCGGCTTATGTGACGAAGTGAAAGCAGTACTCTCGCAGCCTACGCCCTACGGCTTCCCTAACCGACTCTGAACGTCACAGTTGTCGGTGCCACACGCACAACGTTTCGCAGCCATTCCAGCATTTTCGTCTTGGAGTTGTCGCCTCAGCAGGACAAGGCACAGGGACACTGTACTCACTGGACTTCTACACGGGGCTGAGGATTAAAGGACCACCTAATTCATGCAAAGCGTCTCTTCGGCAGCAGCTGCATGAGTTGGTTGTGCACCTGTGAACTGAACCGCCATCCCTGAACATCCTTCAGGATTTGAAGGAAGTAAGCCGGAACGCGCGAGACGATGTCCTTCCACTGGTGTTTCTCTTTGCCCAGCCAGACGGTTCCATCCGCCTGGGTGAAATCAAGCCCCTTGTCTTTGTAGCAATTCAGCAGGCCTGCCATGAACTTCTCCACGGAGTCCGTGAGGCTTCTTCTCTGAAAGCTCATGGCGCTGAATGTCATCTGCGAAGTTTCCTCCGGATTCGTATTCTGCGGTGGCGCATCTTCGTGCTCGTCCTCTTTCAGGCAGGGTAGCTTCACCTTGCCTCCCTTAACCCTCTCTGGGGCTGCGTTGGCCTTGTCAGACAAGAACACATGGAGGCGCAGAGCTGAGGCATGGGTGGCCCTTGTCGTGAGCTCTCCGGCAACGGAGTTCACAGGATCGAGGAGGAGCGGGATACTCTGCCATCGCCAACACACAAGGGACAGGAGCGGGAATTGATATAGCCCCAAGTGACTACAAAGACCATTGTTGTCAAGGTGATGCCGTCACGATCTCGAGCTGACTCTGCCCTCGCACTCTCCCCTCTGTCATGAACCTGCCAAACGCGGCGGCAGAGTGGCATCACTGGTCATTCACGGCAACACAGGCAATAACGCAATAGAGATCTGTTTGAACAGGACATCGTGTGGCAATTCGACAACGCCGGTGTAGCCTCCGTGGTGTCTGTTGAAGCAGCAAGCGCCGCTAGATAGGCTGACATGGGTTGCGCACGCCAGCCACGGCATCTGCGCGGCACGGTGTACTCCAGGGCCACGCGTGACATGTTTGGGCTGTCCTTGGACTACATGTTTAGAGCCACTACTGAGCCCTTTTTTTTTTTTTTTCATTTATAGCCGCCATGGTCACTCTCACAGCGACTTCCTTTCTGCGACTACTAGATTTTTATAGCCGCCCTTGTCACTCTCACAGCGACTTCTTTTCTTGTTAGAGCACATTCACTGCCGCTGCAGAGCGGCTTGGCACTCTCACAGCGCCTTCCTTTTTTTTTCTCCACTATTTTTTTTTTGCCGGCCTGGTCACTCTCACAGCGACTTCTTTTCTGCGACTAAATTGTCAGAGCGCATTCACTGCCATTTCACAGCGGCCTTGGCACTCTCACAGCGCCTTCCTTTTTTCTCGATTGGATTTGTCAAGCCGGCCTCTGTCACTCTCACAGCGACTTCTTTTCTGCGACTGACTTCTAGAGCCACGTCACTGCCACTTCACAGCGGCTAACTCTCACAGTGACTTCTTTTCCGCCACTAGTCTTTTAGAGCCACTTCCCTGCCACTTCACAGCGGCCGCGGCACTATCACAGCGCCGTATTCAAATGATGCAGAACAACAAACACTATCTACCGCAGTCCTACAAAAATCCTACAACACCACGCACACACGCTTAAGCTACACGCCCAGTGAGCCGCCCGCCCTGCCTCGCGCAGCCTCCTGCGCTTCCAAGCCGGGTCCTGCGGCTATGAACACGTCGAGCGAAACAGCGACACCAATCCAAGGCAGACTCATGTCCTGCTCGGGCGTGTAAGTGATACGAAGCGGAGGCACCTCGCTTGAGACGCTGCCGAGACATGAAACGCATGTCATACTTCAAGGACATCCACGGCCTGCCTGCACACCAACTTCTGACGACCACAGCAGGGCCTGGAAACAAAACAACTCCCGTGAGGTATGCTAGGGAATCCAAAGCGAGATCAAGCAGCCTTGGGGTGGCTGTCGAACTGGCGCTTGGTGCTGCCATCTTCGTTGAGGTAGTGCCAGTAATCTCAGATGGGAGGCGGGAACAAAGCTGCAAAATTTACAAAAGAGCACTCAAAGAGCGTCACGTCAGCTTCTGGACTTGTCTAGTCGAGACGCAGTCCTTCCGCTCCTTCGGCGTCCCCACATTCTTGTGTCTGCACTCGATCCCCCACATGGCGTGCACTGTACTATTGGCGCACTGGCGTGCGCAAGCAGGACTCACAAAAAGGCCCCCAAATTGCCTAGGCCTAGAAGGACCACTGTCTGCACTGTGCTGCGCTGCTGCGCCACACTTGCGCTACCCTGCTGCTGCTGTCTGCGGCTGAGACATGCTGCACTACTGCGCACTTATGCTGGCGACTTGCTGCTATGAAAACCCCTCGCACTGTCTGGCCTCTACGGGCGGCAGCGAGATCAGACAGACATGACATGGATATGCAACTTCTGCGCGTGACTGCCCAATGGACGCCCAGGCACCACTCCGGTACCTATTTCTTCCCCCCCCCCCCCCACTCTGACAAAATAGGTCCCGGAAATAGGTGGCACTCAGAGTAGCCCCCCCCTCCCCAGTACCATTACGAGGGGGGGGCCCTACCCTAGAAACCCTAACCCTAACCCTAAACCCTAAACCCTAAACCCTAAACCCTAAACCCTAAACCCTAAACATACCAAGAACCCAGCGGCAGGCCCACGCGGGAGCCCTAAGCCGCACCCCGTGGCCTTCGCCAGTGGAGGCGCCCTGGCCGCCGCGGAAGCTCTTAGCGTCGTGCACGGGGACTCTGAAGGGTCCGACTGCCGAGCTCGTAGAGGGTTTAGGGTTTCGGGTATAAGGTTTCGGGTATAGGGGTTTTTTAGGGTTTGGGGATTTAGGGTTTAGGGATCTAGGGTTTTTAGCCGTTTTAGCCTCCAAAAGAACTAGAGAAGTGAACTCAGCCCTAAACGTGGGGAGGGCTTGCTGGCTGAAGTTGTTTCTAGGGTCGGAATAGTCGTCGAGCTCCCAGTCCTCATCTTTTGAAAGTCAGAGTGGTTCCGGGAAGCTGAATTCAGCAGGGTCTGCCAGACTCTGCACCCACAAAGCCCCAAGCCCCAAGACCAAAATCAATGCGGAAGTCTTACTTTTCCCCATTGGAGCAGACCTGCTTAAACGGCGGCAATGTACTCAGAAGCACTGCAGCACATTCTGAGACGTAGCATGGCGGACGACGTCGCCGAACACACTTGGGGGCGGACTTCTTGCCCTCATGTTGGAACGACGGGGAATTCTATATCGAGATGGGTAATTACCGTATAGTTAATTAAGCATCATCGAGAGTCCCTTCCAGCATCCCTAAGGTAACCCCCATCCCTAACCCCTAAACCCTAAACCCTAAACGCCTATCACCCCAAGGCTGAGGCTACGAACTGCAGTGCCTCTGATGGCAGGGAAGAGCCAAGGAAGCAGCATGTCCCTGCAAAATAAGATCCAAATTCGTGGTGCCCAGTTTAGACTGGTGCACAACCCTAGGAAAGAAGTACTCGAGACCAGGGCCCCAAAAGGCTAGGCTTAGGGTTTGTAAAGGCTTAGGGGTTGTGGTCTGAGCCTAGGGCTTAGGGCTTAGGGTTAAGGGTTTAGGGTTTAGGGTCCAGGTTCCAGGTAGAGAGCCTAGCTTACTATTCGGGGGCCCGGGCCAACACCATTAGACATTCGACCACCTGGCCAGCAGCGGGCAGTCAAACTTCTTGGCCAGCCTTGCAAACCTCAGACTTCGGTTCTAAGGCCTACTTGGAGGTTCATGGTACTTAGTAACCAATTTTGACTCTACTTATAAGCCACATACAACGCCCTTAAGTGCCCTCATATGGTTGCAAGTACAGCTAGAAGTACAGTTAAACTTGGTTGGTAAGTACCATGAACCTCCAAGTAGGGGTGCAGGGTTTAGGGCTTAGGGTTTAGGTGGGGTTTTCGGGCTTTGGGGATTTGGGCTTGGGGTTCTTGGACTTTTTGAACCCCCTGATCTGAAACCACAATCACACTGCTGGCAGCGGGGACCCTAGACCCTAAACGCTAAACCCTAATCTCTAAACCCTCAACCCTTGCCCCTAAACCCTAAACCCTAAACCCTAAACCCTAAACCCTAAACCCTAAACCGGGGGGGGGGGGTGTGAGTCTTGGCCAGACATGCGCGACTCAGCTTCGGCAACTAGCACCCATGCTCTTGCGTATATCATCGACGCTCTATTGCTCTGTCATGCTAGCACCGCTACTGAAAACAAGTAACGCTGTTATTGCTACTTGGAGTTTCATGGTACTTGTTAACCATTTATGACTGTACTTATAACCGTATCACCACATTATGGCACTTAAGGAGCTTTTCAGTGGGTTAGAAGTACAGCTATGATTGGTCAGTAAGTACCATGAACCTGCCCTTGTCACGAATGTTGCTTCTTCAAGTAGCACAGCTAGTACTAGTAGCCACATCCTGCAGGGTTCTGGGTTGACCCTGGGCCTTCAAGAGGCCCAGAACCCCAACACACTAAACACACACTAAACAGTCCCAAGCCTCAAGCCTCCAAACTCCAAACCCGGAGCGCACGACTCTTAAGTTCAGGGTTCAGGGTTCGTGGGCTTCGGGTATTTCCCACGGCTTTGGGGTTGTTACGCTCTAAGCCCTAAACCCTAAGCCGTACCTAAAGCCTAAACCCTAAACCCGAAACCCTTAAAAAAAACCCTAAACCCTAATAAACCCTAATAAACCCTACTAAACCTCAATAAACCCTAATAAACCCTGATAAACCCTAATAAACCCTAATAAACCCTCAAAAAAACCCTCCCGAAACCCGCGGGGTTCAGGCCTGGGATCCAGCTCGGCTCCTACGCCTCTTGGCTGCTGGATGCCTCCGGGCAGATGCCGCCGATCGCCTGCAAAGCTGAGGGCATCAGCCAAGGCTACTAGGGGATATGAAGTAGGGTATATATATATATATATTACTTGTACCCCCAAAAGGACACCAGGTATATACACTCACCAATATTAAAAAGGAACCGTATATACACTCACCAAAAACAGAAATATAAACCCTGCTTCATATGATTAGGGGGACCCTTGGGGATATAGACCCCCTGAATAAGGTCCCTGCTTAAGAGAGCCAGAAGGTTCCCGTTTAAGGGTCCACCTTGTCCTACCTAGGAGCTACTACTTGCTTAGGAATCCCCCCAAAATCCCCAAAAGATTAATCCTCCTTACAAGGGCAAGATAGGGATTTTGCGTGAATGTTTGGGGGGGGTTCTTTTGCAAAGAGTAGAAGGTTGATCCCCTTGTACCTTTATCACTTGGGATGTTCCCCCTTATACGACTAGTCCTGAATTGGGGGCTTATACTACCCCTGTTATTTTCCCTATGAAGGACTTTAGTACAAGGGGGAACATCCCAAGTTACCGCAATGTTGGAAGTGCTTATTGGAGGCAACTCCCCCCCCCTCCCCCGGCGCCCGCCGAGACAGTCTCCTCCAAGACGCGCTGCTACGTTTCGCACAAGGCTCCTACTAGAAAGCAACCCCGCAACCGTAACATTATCTCTGCTAATTATATCCCCAGATATAGTGATCTTGAAAACCGTTTTTATGGGGGGTATATCCGGAGGCATCAGGCTTCTCCTGAGGAGGTCAAGTAGGGTGTGGGCCTCTCAAGGGCTGCCCTGACTTTGGCTAGCCAGATGGCAGAAAAAATAGATAGAGGCATTGGATAGATCAGCAGATGCAGACACAGCAAGCTTAAACCCTAAACCCTAAACCCTAAACCCTAAACCCTAAACCCTAAACCCTAAACCCTAAACCCTAAACCCTAAACCCTAAACCCTAAACCCTAAACCCTAAACCCTAAACCCTAAACCCTAAGCTGAAAAACCCTTTTTGAGGATTAGGGTTGGACAAATGGGCGCCTCCAGGATCATGTCCGCGCTTGGACGCACCTTGGGCGACAGTCCTCAGCATGATTGGAGGCAGAACTGGGCTCTGGCTGAGAAAACTGAAGAGAAGTGATACTAGACATGATACAAGTACCCTTATTAAAGAAAACTGAAGAGAACTTGTTGAAGACAAAAAACCAGGAAAGGTTTGAGGTTGAGGGGTTTCTGAAGATGTGGAGACGAAAAAAAGCGTGGTGGCGCTGTGGGCTCCAGGTCGCCAGAACCCTCAAAGATTCTTAGGCTTGGTAGCCCACTAACCATATTATAATAAGGGCACCCTTTTTTTGGTTGGTTACTTTATAAGGGAATCCAGAGCGAAAAAAAAGGGTAAAGGGTACCACTGGGCTACCAAGTAGGGAAAAGCCGGGACAGGTTTTTTTCGTTGCGGGTCTAGCTTCTTCGGCAAATATCCCAGGGGCCTCCAATGGTCCAAAGCCCCCTTAGGCCTTTCAGGGCCCACCAAACCGCTTAGGGCCCCAGGTTGTGGGGGGAGAGGGGGGGCGGGGGGCCTTGCCTTCCAAGCACCCGGTTTCTGCCAGCACGGACATCTCGCACCCTCCAGGTTTCGTTCAGTACGATCCCCAAGCCCTTTAATGTTTAAGCCCCGCGATGCCTTTCAAAGCTCAACAGCCCTCAACCCGTTTAAGGCCTTTAAACGCTTAAAAAGCCCGGCAAAGCTTCTGGCAAACCCATTGAAGCCGCGTCAAGTGCGACATCGAAAGCACAAAAATCGTTGCAACCCAAGTTGCGGAGGCAAGCGCCGATCAGCACGCGAGCCCGTGGATCCGTCCTCTCCGGGACAGAGGGGCCCCGGCGCTTCACCTTGGGCGGTTTCGGTTTTGGAGCTTTGGGCTTCGGGCGTCGGACTTAGGGACACTATAGCCCTGAGGGGCCCATGTACCTGTATAATTAATATATACTTGGGCTCGAAAGATACTATATAGGAACCCCTTATACCACAGAGGTTCTTCAACCTTTGTGTAGAGCTACAAGCAGTGTACTAAGGCGGCACTCAAACCACCTCCCCCTCCTAAGACATGCTGAGGATCTTAGAAAAACCTGAAGTAGCCTTAGAAAACCCGCAGCAAACCTTAGAAAATCCATAGAAACCCTTAGAAACGCTCGGAAAGCATTAGAAACCCTCAGAGCACGGCCGGAGGGAATGCCAGAAAAGTCACACCTTTTGGTTCACTGTAGGTAACTATCTTTTCCACAATCCCTTGGGGTGTTCCCCCCTATCCTAACAGTCCTTAATAGGGAATATAATCGGGGGGTACTATAGTCTCTGTTAAGGCAGCGAAAAAGGGGAACATCCCAAACCCATACCCAACATGCATTTGCAAGCAGGGTTCTAGAAGAACACCTATAAACCCTAAACCCTAGAACCCTCTAAGCCTACAAACCCTATACAACTCGATAAGCCCTAAAAGCCCTATAAACCCTCTAACACTCTTTAAGACCTATATAAGCCCTGTATGCCCTATAAACCCTCTATGCCCTACAAACCCTGTAAGCTCTATAAACCCGCAAATTTCATAGAAATTTATTATCAAAACATTTTGTCGCTTCAAGACATGAGCTTCCTAGAAAAAACATGTCAACCCGCGCCTCGAACAGTTTATAATCTTTCACGGCGTCGGGTTGGAGGGCTTTGGAAAAACAGGTCTCAGGGATTATTGTGTCAAGAGCCTATGCTTGGAGTAGGGTTTTAGGGTCTTCGGGGTGTGAGGGTCTAGGGTTCAAGTGCTTCAAGGTTTAAGGGTGTAGTTGCGTAGGGTCTAGACACTGATCCCTCAACCCTAAACCCTAAACCCTAAACCCTAAGTGCTCGCAAGGTGACGACAAGCTCAGAGATGATGGAGGCAACGCTGTTGAGGTTGGCAAAGGGGATGGTGCCGCAGTACCTGGGCAGCGTACACCCCCAGGGCAAAGGGCTTTTAGGGTCACGGGGTTTAGGGTTTGGGGTTTTAAGTGTTTTTAGGGTTTAGGGTACACCCCTAAAACCCTGAAGCCCAGTCCGGAGTTCCAGGGTTTAGGGTTTAGGGTTTAGTCGGGTTCAGGGTATACAGAGTTTTAGGGTTTTCGGGTTTAGGGTAACCCCTAAAACCCTAACGGGCAGTCCTGGGTTCCAGCATTTAGGGTTTGGGGTTTATAGGGCTTAGGGTTTTAGGGTTTTGGGTAACCCCGAAACCCTGAACCTCCACACCGCAGTGCTGGCCCTTCTTAAGGGTCGCTTGCGCGAAGGGAGGGATGTGTGGCCGTGGCCGACGATTTCTTGCTGCTGACCCTACCTGATCAGAACACACCTGGGGGGGGGGGGCTTCTTTAGGGTTTAGGGCCGCTGTGTTGGTCCCCTAAGGTGCGTGGAAAGGGAGTCCCTAATTCTCTTACTTTGAGTAGCCCAGGAGTGACAAAAGGTACCCATTTTTTCTGAACCTAAGACCTGAGAAAAGGAATCAAGGTATAGATTCCTCACGGTTCGGGACTTTTGTAATCCCTACACCCTGCGATTGCATGCTGTCCGCTTCCCAACGTTCGGTCATTCGGCCCCACCTTCCAGAACGTAGGTTTAGGGTTAGGGTTTAGGGTTTAGGATTTAGGGTTTCGGGTTAGGGGTTAAGGTTTAGGGTTTAGGGTTTAGGGTTTAGGGTTTAGGGTTTAGGGTTTAGGGAAGCTTAAGGGAACGGCTGCTACCAGCATTCGACATAAAGCTTCTTGCTCATGCTTGGCATGACCTGGAAGAAGAAAGTTCCGTTCCGTTTTGCAATATTGAAAATTCACTCAGGGAATCTTCGTCAGAGCTAGAGCGTCCTGCATAACCTTGTAGGGTGTTTCTATGAGTTCACATGTTCAACAACCACTATTTGCAACTTTGACCCCGACTGAACTACATGCTTTCCAGAAGCAGCTCCATGAGAACGCAGCCCATCTGCCAGATGTCCACTTTCTCGGTGATCTTGGTCCTTGAATGCCAACCACAGCCCTGAATCTCACAAGTATGACTACAAACACATCCCAGGTGAACCACAGCTGACCAGAAGCCCTTGCAACCCTGAATCCCATAAGCCCCTTATGAGGGTTTAGGGCTTAGGGCCCGAAACCCTAGGCCGAACCCTAGAACCCTAAAAACCCTAAAGCCCGAAATGCCCGAAACCCTAAACCCCCTCAAACCGAACACCCTAAGCCCCAAAAACCCGAAAAGCCCTAAAAACCCTAAAAACCCCAACCTCCCTAAACCCTAAACGAGAAAAAACGCGCACACAAGATTGCAGAGAATCGTTCTTCTGACCGCCGAGATTGTCCATCAGGCGACTGTCCATCTTCCATCCTACCTATCTGTGACATAGACGTCACTCATCTCAGCACTCACCAAACAAAGCATTTGTCGGAGGTCTGACCGCCAATGGCACATTTGCAAAAAAGTACTCTATAAACCCTAAAATCCTTAAAACACTAACAGCCCGAAAAGCCCTTAAAGCCCTACCCTAGAGCCCTTTGACCCTATAAACCCTAAAAACCCCAAAACTCTAAAAACCCTTAAAGCCCCAACAACCCTAAAGGCCCTTAAAGCCCTTGCGGCACAAGAGGCGGCTTGTGCTCACTGGCATCAAGCTGCTCCGGGGCCATGTAGCGTGGGGACCCCTGTAAGCCCCAGACCTGAGACAGGCCTACGTGTTTGGGTGGTTTGGGGTTTAGGGTTTAGGGCTCTAGAAAGTAGATCCCCTCAAGGGTTGCTGAGAATGACCCAACAGTAGTACAGGGCTCTATTGAGGGCTCTTCCTCTCGGAGCCTCCCAGGGGTCTGGGTCAGAGAGGTTTACGGGGTTGGGGGGTTTCGGGTTTATGCGTTCAAGGGGTTAGGGCTCCAAAGGGTTCAGGGTTCAAGGGTTGGTTTGGGGGTTTATGGGTTTACGGGGTTAGGGTTTCAGGCTGCTTTTGTATAAGGGCTTCAATGGTTCAGGGGTTTATATAAGGGTTGGTTCATGGGTGTAGGAGTTTGGGAGGGGGGGGGCTTAGTTTGACGTTCAGGGTTGCTGTTTGCTGTGTTCGGGGATAACGAAGGGGGGGGGGGGGCTAAACCCCAAACCCTAAACCCTATAAACCCTAAAGCCTAAAGCCTAAACCCTATAAACCCTATAAACCCTATAAACCCTATAAACCCTATAAACCCTATAAACCCTATAAACCTTATAAACCCTATAAACCCTATCAACCCTACAAACCCTATAAACCCTATAAACCCTATAAACCGTATAAACCCTAAACCCTAAACCCTAAACCCTGACCCTAAACCCTAAACCCTAAACCCTAAACCCTAAACCCTAAACCCTAAACCACCTGAGCTCTCCATGAGCCGAAGCGCCGTCATGTGCGTGCGATCCAGGGTGATCGTCAGGCCGAAGTCGCAGATCTTGCAATTCCTCGGGCGCGGTGGAAGGGCCATGCAAGCCGCCCGAAACCCTAAACCCTAAACCCTAAACCCTAAACCCTAAACCCTAAACCCTAAACCCTAAACCCTAAACCTTAAAAACCCTAAACCCAATGAGCTTGTAGGTGCGGCGTGCTTCCTAGTGGTAACCGTAGAGGCCCAACCTTCATGCACCTGGGCCCAAACCGTGCTGCACCAAAATCCATGTCGAAGCCGGAGCTTAGCAACACATGTGGGGGATTGCGATTTTATGGGTAGTATAATGGGTCCGACTATTTGGGGTTTAGGGGTTAGGGTTTAGGGTTTAGGGTTTAGGGTTTTAGGCTTTTAGGGTTTAGGGGTACCTTATTGGGGCCCTTGTTGTAAGGGATCCTGCTATTCGGGATCTCTACTGGGAGCCTCCTATTTTCGTAAGCCCCCACATGTGATAAGAGCCCAGGCACAAGTCGTCATCCAAGATCACGTTTGCAGTTTTCAGATCCCGGTGAACCTGATGATTGCGGGGGCCGGGAGCGTGATCATCAAGCCTATTTCGACGTGTTTTTCGCAAGCCTTCACTGACAGCATGGATGATGTGACTTGCCGGCCCAGGGCCATGGATAAGATACTCGGAAGGTTCCAATCGGGGCGTTCGTTGTTTTGAAGCCGAAGCCCAACTCCGATTTTCAAGGGGTCCCTCCTGGCCTGTGGCTTCTAGGATTTAAAGGCTGGCCTCTTCTACTACAGGGGCCTTAATGATTGAAAAATAGGGTTTTGCGGGGCGGGGGGGGGGGGGGGGGCGGGAGGGGCTATTGCTAATTTTCAAGGGACCCTATGGGAATGCTCTGCGTAATTATTCCGAGCCCTCTATTTGTTGTGTGGAAGGGGGGGGAGGGGGCTTCGCATCGGGTCTTCAAAACTCACTTGGGCTTGGCCCGAGCCTCTTCTGGCATTCTCTACACCCTAACCCTAAACCCTAAACCCTAAACCCTAAACCCTAAACCCTAAACCCTAAACCCTAAACAAAGCGCAAGACCTTAAACTTGAGTCACGAAAAACGAAACCTCAAGCCCTGAAGCCCTTGTAAAACCGAAAACCAACAAACCTTAGAACCCTAAACCCCGAAAATCTCAGAACCCTGAACCCCCAGCCGCAAACTCCAAAACCCCAAAACCCTAAAAACCCTAAACCCTGAAACCGAAAAAAACTGAAACCCTAAAGCCCTACAATTCACAAACCCTAGAAACCCTTAAACCCTACAAACCCCAAAACCCCCGGTTTAGGGTTTAGGGTTTAGGGTTTAGGGTTTCTAATTGCAGCTCCGCCGCCACACTCAAGTCGTGGAGGAAGGCTAAGCCTTCGGCCATCTGATGCGCCATGAAGCATTTCCTCTCGAACCTCGGATTTTGAGGGCTTTGGTAGGTTTTTTTTTTTTTTTTTTCGTTAGGGTGTAGGGTTTAGGGTTTTTAGTAGTTTTTTTTGTTAAAGTAGTTTTTCTTTTTTAGTAGGGTTGTTTTAGTAGGGATTTTAGAGGTTCTAGGTTTTGTTTGCGGTTTTTAGGCTTCTGGGTTCTTTGGGGTTGCTGGGTTCTCAGCGTTTTAAAGGTTGTTAGGATTGTCGGGCTTAAGTTTCGGGAGTTCTTGAAGTGTTAATTTCAAAGGTGTCCTTGCGTTTAACCTTGGCTTCGCGTGCTTTGATTTAGGGCTTATTCAGGTTTCAGGCTTCACGTTGAGGGTCTAGTTTTTATTTGGAGGTTATAGCCAAGGGCATGGCAGTCGGTACTGATGGCGTTTATAGGGTTAGGGCCGCTTGCGAAACCCCAACCTAAGCCCGGTCTAATGAGACCCAGAGAGGTTTAGGGTCTAGGTTTTAGGGTTTAGGGTTTTAGGGTTAACCCGAAGTGCTAATGAAGCCCTAAGCTTCTTGGTCATACCCTCAGTTACTTGCACGTAGCCCAATTTCTCAAAACACCAACTCCAAGCCAAGAGGGCTTCGGTGCCAAGGCACGTGAGGGGCACCTTCTTTGTGAAGAGGATGTGGGACAGGGAGCCGCCAGACATGAACTCCATGACGATGATGACCTCTGGGGTTCAGCGTACCCTAGCCCCGCAAAGACCTGAATAGCTGTTGGAAATCTGGGGCTTTAGGTTTTGCAGTTTCCCTTGGGCTTTTGGGTTTTGGGTTTTTTGGCTTAAGGTTTAGGCTTTGCGAGCTTGTGGCGGTCGAAGGCTGGGGGTGCAGGGTTCAGGATCTCGAGGGTTGACTGTGGATTCTGAACCTTCCAACGCAGTATATGTGGTCAAAACTGGGTCCAATAGGTGCCCTCAGCTTAGGTGCCCCCATCTCCAAAGACACAGAAGGGATACAGGATCTTTCAGACACAAAGACGGGCCCACAGTTTGGATCAACCCTAAGCCCGCAACCCTGAGACCTATACAGACACTAAACTTGGGATGCTCCCCCTTATACTCGTCCTTCATAGGGGTTATAATAGGGGGCACTATCATCCGTATTCAGGACTGGTAGTATAAGGGCTAAACCCTGAACCCGGACCCCTAAACCCTAAACCCTAAACCCTAAACCCTAAACCCTAAACCCTAAACCCTAAACCCTAAACCCTAAACCCTAAACCCTCAACCCTGCACAATTTAAGGCATTTTTTTTTCATAAAGGGGTATGGGAACCCTTAAGCCGCCTGCCCCGCATCTTTGGCGAAGCCCAGGAAAGACACCAACCGCGGGTGGCGCAGCTTCCGGAGGTAGCTGATCTCTTCCTCCAGAGCGTTTAGGGTTTGGGGTTTTAGGGTTTCGGGTTTGGAGGTTTTGGGTTTGGAGGTTTTGGGTTTGGAGGCTGCACCAGAAACAAAGCTGGGGTTTAGGGCTTTTATAGGGATTAGGGCATATAGGGGGCTTATAGAGTTTGTAGCGGCTAAACCAGTACACCAGAAAAATTAGCGAGCACCCCCAAAAAACAAAAACAACGGAGGAACCCTAAACCCCAAACACCCTAAACCGCAAAGACCCTAACAACCCTTAAACCCTAAAAACACTAAAAACCCTAAAAACCCTGAAACACCCTTACAACCCTAAAAAATAACCCAAATCCCTAAAAACACTAAAAAAAAACCCAAAACCCTAAAAACCCCAAAAGCCCTAAAAAGGGGGTTTACGGTTTAGGGTTTAGGGTTTAGGGTTTAAGGTCCCATTGAGCACTCAAGCCTAAGGCGCAGAACTCGATGCGCAGTCGCTTGTTGCACCCTGAGGGTTTTGGGCAGCCTGACTAGAAAGGGGCCCCTAAACCCTAAACCCTAAACCCTAAACCCTAAACCCTAAACCCTAAACCCTAAACCCTAAACCCTAAACCCTAAACCCTAAACCCTAAACCCCAGCTCTGCCATGTCTCAACTGGAATCTTAAACGTAGTTGTCCAGTATCCTGGGGGAAGTACAGGTTCTCTATAGGGATTATAATACCTCAACAAGGTTCGAGGTTAGAGACTCTATACTACTAACCCTAAACCCTGAACCCTACTCGACACTACTAAGTATAAAAAAACCATCCCTAAACCGTAAACCCTAAACCCCAAACCCCAAACCCTGAACCCTAATCCCTAAACCCCAAACCCTAAACCCTAAACCCTAAACCCTAAACCCTAAACCCTAAATCCTACAGGGTGTTGGGCATGTCAGGGTTCAAGGTTTGGGGGCTTCGGGGTTCCGACTCCCAGTAGGCGATGAGACAAGACGCCCTTGTTTTGTCAAGAGTTGACGTTTTAGGGTTGAGGGTTTAGGGTTTAGGGTTTAGGGTTGAGGGTTGAGGGTTTAGGGTTTAGGGTTTAGGGTTTAGGGGATCCCATCCCAACACTGAAAAGGGTGAATGGATTTCTTCAGGGTTTAGCTGGGCATTTCTCGTGATCTGACAATGCCCACAGCAACTTCCATGGAGAGGTGGCCGGGCCTCGATCATCTTAACCTGCTCCAAGAGTGGCTTGGCAGCTTAGCGTTTGCTTCCGAAGGATTTGGGGGAGGGACGTTCTAAGAACACTCATTGCTTAAGAATCCCCCCCCCCACCCCAAAAAAAAACATTAGCCCCTATATTGCCCCGAATAAGGAAGACTTTTTTGTTTTTGGGTGGCTCTTAAGCAACTGAAGATAAGGGTGTAGGGTTTAGGATTTCGGGCTAGCTGTGGTGGGCCTACAAAAGGGGTTGATGTCAAAGGAAATCCCCGAAGGCGTGAACCTTGAAGATATACATCGACTGGCATCTCAGGGCTTCAGGGTTTCCCAGCGAATTGGGACTCGACAAGGGTTCGGGAAGTGGGTCGAGGGCTTCCGCAACCCGAAAAGGAAGCCTAAAAACGCCCTAAGCCATACATGCCGAAAACTGTTCAGCCCAGCCGCCTCCCTGCCCCCCGGTAGAGAACCGGTGAGATCAAACCCTTAACCCTGCAACCCGAAAGCCCCAAGGTTTAGGGTTTAGGGTTTAGGGTTTAGGGTTTAGGGTTTAGGCAACCCCTTATCCTGGGATTTCAGGTTGAGAGTTTGGAACCGGGATCCCTGAGCTTGGACTCCGCAAGCAAGGTTCGAGGACGTGGCCGAACCGCCCCTGAAGGGTACACCCTGAACCCTTACCCTAAACCCTAAACCCTAAACCCTTAACCCTACACCCTGACCCTCAAGCCTAAACCCGAAACCCTAACCCTAAACCCTAAACCCCGAAACTCTACGCCCTCTCTCCCTTTGGCGGCCTCACTGGGCTTGCCAACCTGGCAATACCTCGTCATCGTGCTGCGGGAGAATGAAGGGCAATACGCCCGAAGTGGAGCATGAATTGTGTGAAGGTTCAGCGCTCAGAGTTTCGAGCCCTAAAGCTTAGAATGTCCTTGAGTTGTTTCGTGCCCTCAAGCAATCTCCCACGCAAACCTGATGGCTTTGAGGGCCCCTGATATCCCCTGTGTGGCCTGCGCGAAAGTTACGGCCGTACGGCAATCCACGTGTGCCATTCGCGTGGTGAGACACATGTGCGATATGGAACGCGCCAGAAGCAATGCCGCATGCGCACTAGATAAATACACATATTTTCGAAATTTGAGGTACCTTGTTGGGGTCCTTATCATAAGGGAGCCTACTATTTGGGGGTCCCCTATTTTCGTAAACCCCCCATATGTATGCATGTGTGTCTGTGTGCATAAACGAAGCATCGTATGGGCCATACACTTCGTCTTTCACAGCGAGACGCATATACGTGACGACACACACGCACCTGCACACATGCGCAGCATGAAGCCTGGCAGCCCAAAACTCAACTTCCGAATCAACTTGCGGCAACACTTGTGGTCTTCACAGCACTACAAAGACCGGACTCCAATCCCTGAACTTGCAGATTGCAGATGCGGAGACTCCCTCGATTGGGGAACCTACCTGAAGCCCGAACCACCCCACTCCCCCACCCCGCATATGATATGCCTGCGCGACATACGCCGGGGTCCCGGCTTCACGGCAACGTCGCGCCCTCGGCACTTGGCCTCCGCGCGGGCCAGAGTTGTAGCGCTTACAGGGCTTATTTTGGGTTGGGGTTTAGGGTTTGGGGTTTGGGGTTTAGGGTTTGGGGTGTAGGATACTTACGGGGCTTATTGTACGGTTTGTAGGGTGTACAGGGGCTTATGGGGCCACCCTCACATTAAAGGCTTGGTCCGTCCTATCCCTCGCTCCCTCTTTCCCCACATACATTGAAGGGGTATAAGGAGGGACCCTAATCTTATTCTCCTACATAACCCCTATATGTACCTTGTACAGTTCCTATATACCTAAGTAGCCCCGAAATAAGGGCACCTCATTTAGTCCCTTGATACGTACAACCCTGGCTTCCGTACGATCGCATTCTGTGTGAACAATCTCTGTACAAGTATCTCCCCCGCTCTGCAAAGCATCAGATGCTCAGGAACTTCGAAACTTCCATGCTGCTGGGACGCAATCATAAGCTTGTGCAAAGGACGTCCTAGAATCCTAGAAAAACTGTTGAAAGCCTTGGGGGTAGACTGTCTCCTGCAGAAACTGTGATGTTCCTCCTAGCATTTGGCTCTAGATGTGGCGACGCCTCCCAATTTACTATGTTACATAACATGCTTCCGACACTCCGGAC
The DNA here is from genome assembly GCA_905221605.1 of Symbiodinium natans. Lineage (NCBI taxonomy): Eukaryota > Dinophyceae > Suessiales > Symbiodiniaceae > Symbiodinium > Symbiodinium natans. The sequence continues at coordinate 29,253 of CAJNDS010001580.1, forward strand.
AAGCCCAGAACCCCAAACTCGAAATCATGCGCACAAGCTGGGTCTAGGGTTCTCGTTATAGAGGGCTTGGAGGGGTTGTGGGTGGTAGACCTTACCGGGTATGGTATCCGGGGGTGCAGTTGAGTGAGATACGAGATGCAAGGTGTGCTGGGTTTGGGCTTCTTTGATGTTGTTGCGTGTGGGAGGCCGCCTTCCATACGGCTCCGAAGCTCCCGGCACCAACCTGTCAGAAGTATAGGGTTCAGGGTTTAGGGTTTAGGGCTTCAGGGTCTGGGGGCTGTAATGGGCTGCCAGCAGGCAAACCCCACAGCCCAATCCCAGCCCAATCGCGAAGTCAAAAGGGCTTCAGAGGCCCCACCCTCAACCCCAGGCATTCGTGTCGTTGATCTCAATTTTTTTATGTGGGGCCCTTTGGTAATCCTGCGGATTCGGGCCTCGGGGTCTCGGGCTAGGCTTTAGGTCGGCTTCGTGTTCGCAGGCTAAGGGGCGGGGGCTCAGGATCTTCAGTTCAACAGTCGACTGCCTTTACGGCTCAGAGCTTTCAATGCCTAGGCCCTGAACCCTTGGTCCACCTACTGGGCAAGTCAAGCATGTGGGTCGTTCTTTCAATTCGGGTGTCCTTCCTTGAGGTCCTTGTTAAGGGTGCCCGCTTGAATAGGGGACCTCAAAAGGTACCATTATTGAGGGTCAAGGGGACCGAAATAGGAAATTTTTAGGGCTCTGGGTTTAGGGTTGAGGGCTAGAGATCTACCCATTCGAAGGTTGAGGGCTTAAGAGGGTCTCAGGGTCACGGAGCGTTGCCTTCTTCTCCTTCTGGATTTCATCCAGCCTCGGACAGCAAAGCAGGGTTTAGGGTTTAGGGTACACCCTAACCCCTAAGCCCTGGCCCCTGCACCACCCTGAACCCTAAACTCCTCAAGGCCCTCAAGCAAACCATGCAGCGGGTCTGGGGGTTCTACCTTGGACCCTTGAGGTCGTACCCTTCGGTTTTGGGCCCCCTGTGTAAGGATCCCTAATAACATCTAAGGGCCATATGAGGAGTGCATTAAGGGGCACCTCTAGGTCTACAACCTTCGGAGGGCCTTCCAAAAACCACGCAGAAGGATCCTGCTGTTGGGGTATAAGGGCCCCCCCCCCCCCCCCATACCGGGGGATTCCGAAAAAAACCCTACTTGCAGCATCCTTACGTTCATGTGGTGTTTGGGGTCCCGACATTGGGGTACAGTAAACTCCCAAAAGTCGGAACATCATTATCCTTAGACCCCCAAGAGGGTTACTAAAGGGAATCCCAGCACTAATCGTCCTTAAACCATGTTCCAACTTTATGGAGTTTACTCGGTGCCCCAATATGGTTATAAGTACAGTTATAAGTATAAACCCCAAACCCCAAACCCCCAAACCCCCAAACCCCCAAACCCCCAAACCCCCAAACCCCTAAACCCCTAAACCCCTAAACCCCTAAACCCCTAAACCCCTAAACCCCTAAACCCCTAAACCCTAAACCTAAAACACGTACAGTTACAATTGGTTAAGTACCATGAACCTCGAAGTGCTATACGAGTCTTCATCCCTTGCACCGGGGATCGCGCCCGATCTCGGCCTCCTCTGAGTCTGAAGCCTCGAGTCGGGGGGTTTTGGGGGTTTAGGGTTTGGGGTTTAGGGTTAGCTTAGGGTTTAGGGGGCCAAGATGCTGGATTCAGGGGTTGGGGTTTTAGGGAATCGATTCAAAGGATTATACCGTATTTTGGTGCTTTTAAGCGGTACCCCCCATTTTCGGAAATCCCCATATGAAAGGCGCACATTTTCACAGCGGGCCGCGCCCCAATCCGTTAACCTCAGCCGCAAGCCCCGACAAACGTCGGCCTGGACCTCAATTCAGCACCCGAAGCAGACACAACCCTAAACTTGTGATCCTTAACAGGGATTCTAGTAATTGGAGTACCCCTACTTTCATCCCTATGAAGGACTGTCATTACTGTAGGGACCGTTAGTATAAGGGAGGGGAACATCCCAACCTTAAACCCCTAAACCCTAAACCCTGAACCCTGAAGCCTGAACCCTAACCCTGAACCCTAAATCCTAAACCCTAAACCCTAAACCACAGGACTCCCAAATCCATTGTAAATCTCGCAGCCTGCGACTTGTCTCGGCTCCCTCGGCCTGGCTTTTCCTGACGCAGAGGGTTTAGGGGTTTAGGGGTTTAGGGTTTAGGGGTTTAGGGGGTTTAGGGGGTTTAGGGGTTAGGGTTTAGGGTTTAGGGTTTAGGGTTTAGGGTTTAGGGTTTAGGGTTTAGGGTTTAGGGTTTACTGACTGGTTCTTCGTAGAGAATGGGGGAATGAGGTGCTCTATATCCCCCGGCAACCTTTTCATCTCCTTATCATGATAGCTTCGTTTAAGCCCGTTACCAGCAACCCCTCTTGAGGTTTGGGTAGTGATCTACCAGTGCGGGTTCTTGTGGGGCTGTGGTTTAGGGTTTCGGGGTTTTAGGAGTTTAGGGTCTGAACCAAGCTTAGGGTGAACCCTGAAGTGAAAAAGCCTAAGCTCTAAAATGTTGGGGTACTGTTCTACAGGGCCCTTCCCCCCCCCCAGTAAAAAAACATATATATATATATATATGTATAAACAACTTCGAACATCCCCGCCCTCTGTGGGTAGAGATGCTCTGAAGTTTGGGCACTCCAGGCACACTCTGGGGTTGGGCACTCCAGGGACACTTTGGGGTGGGGCACTCTAGGAACACTCTGGGGTTGCGCACCCTGGGGTTGGCCGAGGAGTAGACTCTAGGGGTTCTACCTTGGACCCTTAAGGTTGTACCCTTGGGTTTTGGGATCCCTTTTTAAGGATCCCTCAGGGAATATAAGGGCCATATTAGGAGTATATTAAGGGGAACCTTTAGGGGTACAACCTTAGGGGTCCGAGTCTGAATCCCTTGAGACCGGGCAAGGAGAAGAGTCGAGCCTAAAATCTAACAACCCCACACCGAGAGGGTGGGGAAAACACAGATATTACACAAAATAAGGGGGTAAAACAAAGGGCCCTGAACCCTAAGTTCCCCCATGCGCGGTGCATCCCTGCAAACCCTAAACCCCAAACCCCAAACCCCAAACCCTAAACCCTAAACCCTAAACCCTAAACCCCTGGCCTTGTTCTTGCCGTCCAGCTTCATCATTAGCCTTTAAGAGCCGGCGCAAGGTTGAGGGTGGACTTCGGTTTAAGGGGGTGCTTCGGTTTAGGGTTTGGGCTTTTGGTGTTTTGGGGCTTGGGGCTTTGGGGTAGGGTTTAGGCCCTGAGTTTAGGGTTTAGGGTTAGGGATTTGGGGTTCAGGCTTTGACGTTCGTGCTTGGGGCGATGTACGTTTGAGGGGCTTGAGGCCCGATCCCTTGACCAAGCCCTATAAATTCCGCAAGTCCTACAAGCCCTATTCCCCCCATTTACCCAAAGCAAAACTACAAACACATGGGATTCCAAGCCGATCCTCCCCCGCCCCCCCCCCCCCCCCCCACCCAGTATAGAACCCGAGCGAGGCAACCAGGCGTTCTGAGGGCGCTGGCCAAGCGAGGTTGCAGGGCTTCCGCTTTGCCACCTCCGGCGTCTTGGGCGCCTGCCCAAGAAAACTGTCGGATGTCCTGGACTTTGTAAATCCTGCAAGCCTGAAAGCGATATGGTCAGTTCTCAAAATTATGGCTACTTTTTTTGACTTTTTTCGTACCCTCAATATAGGGGCCGACGTTTCTTAGGCTTCAGGGTTTGGGGGTTCGGTAGTAACAGTATTACGAGTACCTGCAGAGGACCCATGATCTAGAACAACCCCCGCACGCGACCAGCGGCAACCCCTTCAAAAATCCTCAGCCCTAAACCCTACAAACCCTGCAGGAAAAATATAGAAACCAAACGATTGAGCGTATCAACCCTACACAATCTAAAGTTAGACCGTCTAAGCCCGCAAGCCCTAAACCCTAAACCCCATAGACCCTAAACCTAAAAACCTATAAGCCCGAAAACCCTTGAAGCCCTTTGCCGGCCTGCGCAACCTCCCTCTTGGGCTGCTGAGGGCTGGGTAGCGGCTCCTGGCGCCCCGAAAACCCTGTAAACCCTGTGGAGCCTTATGGAACTTAGGGTTTAGGGTTTAGGGTTTGCTTTGGGGTTTAGGGTCTACCTCCTTAGGGTAGTTACATGGGCCCCTAATATGGGCCCTTAGAAGGGGGACTCCTTATAAACCCCTTATCTACTCTATACAACCCAAGAGCCAATACATCAGAACCCTTTTAGAAGGAGGCCAGGGACCATATTCAGGGCCCGTGCAACTACCCTTAGACCTGTGGAATCCTATGATCGCTATGGAGCCCTATGAGCCATAGAACTCTAAGGAACCCTAAACCCTAAACCCTAAACCCTAAACCCTAAACCCTAAACCCGAAACCCTAAACCCTAAACCCCAGGAACACCGTGAAGCCCAAGAGCCCTGTGAACCCCAAAGCAACGGGAAACTCACTGCCGGCAAAACCCAAGTCCCTCTTAGACGATGGGGCTTTGACTGCGTGCTTAGGGTTCATAGGGCTCGTTCCCACAGCTCACAGGGCTCATAGGGGTTCGTAGGGGTTCGTAGGGCTCTGAGGGGTTCGTGTTCATAGGGCTCTTAGGGGTTCATAGGGAACAGTGAAGGGTTCACAGGACCTCATAGGGGGCTCATGGGGGTTCCTAAGGGTTTTCGGGTTCCCTAAGCCCTAAACCCGAAACCCTGAACCCTAAACCCTAAACCCTAAACCGTAAACCGTAAACCGTAAACCCTAAACCCTAAACCCCAAACCCTAAACCCTAAACCCGAACCCTAAACCCGAAACCCTGAACCCGGGCATTGGGCGACATCCCAAACCCGAAGCGCGGGCAGCGCCTTGTCGGGCGCAGGCTTCTGCAGCTGCCGGACGTAGGCCTTCTGGGGCGACAGCTCTGGGTTTAGGGTTTAGGGTTCAGGGTTGAGGGTTTAGGGTTTAGGGTGTAGGGTTTAGGGTTTAGGGAACTTTCTTACAAGGACGAAAGCCCCAAAGAAGCAAAAAGGGCCCCACTGCCAACAACTCGAACCCCTGAGTTCCCCTATACACCCCTTATATACCCTGTGCAACCCAGAGGCACATACATCGGAACCTGTTGAATGTTAAGGGCCGTGTTACCTCCTTGACATTATACCTGCCCCCCCCCCCCCCAACCTCCCAAGAACCCCAAGTAGGCTGAAGGGCACCATGCTGCCTCTTGTTCCTTGTGATATAGTATTCATAATGTTCAGACTTCTTGCTTCGAGCCGATTATTACTGTGATGGAAACCGGCTGCTGATGCTGATGCTGATGCTGATGAGGACGATGATGATGATGATGATGATGATGATGATGATGATGATGATGATGATGAATCTGCTTGTTGTTATTTACAATTACCGCTATCGTTCTTAAGGGTATCTTATCTGGTACTTGAGGTGGCTCCTCGGGGGCGGGGGGGCTTATCATTGTTGAAACTGCTGTTGCTATCGGATGATTCTAGATGAGGGTGTCTTAGCGGTGGTACTTGGTACTTGAAGAGCTTTCCAAATCCTAAGCCCCAAAAGCCGAAAGCCCCCAGTTTCCCAGAACCCGCCCTTACCCCTGAAATGAGGCCCCCATACACCAGATCATCGTCCATATCGTCCTTCCTAAACCGTAAACCCGAAACCCTAGACCTCAAACCCTAACAAACCCTAATAAACCCTACACCCGAAAACCCTTTTAAACCCTAAACCCAGGAGCCTAAAGCCTAAACCCTAAACCCTAAACCCTAAAGCCTAAAGCCTAAAGCCTATGCCACGTCTGACCTGGTGGTCTTCCACGGCCTGGAGCCGCTGTTGGATTCGCTGGCGGGCCTTCACTGCACCGGAGAATCTGAGGCTTTCAGGGCTGTACTCCCCTATACTCCCCTTAGAACCTGAATTAAAATAATATGTCTAATATCCTCTTGGGTGTTTATATGAACAAAAATTAACAAAAACAATTCCCAAGGGGGATGTAGAGGGTTCAGATCTTGAGGATTCACGGTTTCGACTTATGGGCCCCAGATCTCTCTCTCCACTTTCTTTATGCGATTCCTTGCGGTTTTGCAGTTTCGGGTCCCCCCGTATCCGAATCTACAAAAGATTGAGCTTCCTTTGCCTGGTGGCGGCCTTTTCGGGCACGCTCTATCCTTCCGTAACAGGGCTTCGGGGTCTGACCACCTCTTTGGCGGGGGTGGGGTCTCTGCGGCTTGCAGTTGAGGATTTGAAGATTCGGGTTTTGTGAGAAGGTTGAATGCCATTTTCCTCCAATGGCCTTCAATCACTTCAGTCGGCCTCACACGGCTGGACGGGAGGGCTTCGCTCGTCCTAGACGGGAGGGCTTCACTCGTCCTCGTCCTCCTCGTCCAGTGTGGGAATATGTTTTTTCACGATTTTGCCGGCGCGGACGTCCCAGCTCACCATCTCCTCGCAAGCTGAATCTGGCGCTTCGTACTTTGCATCATTGCCACACTTGCCAATCTCGTCAGGCTTGACGTAGAAATTGCCGACGCCTTCCTCGTAGTTTTTCATGCAAACCGTGTACCCTTGCTGTGCGCAGCACTCCTTGGCCCCCTTGGCAGAAGGCCAGTGGAGGCTGTAGCAGCGGGCGTAGCCACATGGTGAATGGTTCAGCTTGCATCCTTCCGTACTGGCATCGGAGTTCAAGTCCCGCACGCGCGTTGCGCAAGCCGGGTCAACAACCAGCAAAGAGCAAATGATCACGATGGCCTTGGAAGCCATGGGCACGAGAGCTTCGCACACAACAGAACACTCAAGAAATCACAGGGCTCGAGTCTGAAGTAGCGGCAGCATGATGCCGGACCACCTCAAGGTTTATACTGCACTCTGCCCCCTGCAAAAGAACTTCACACAATCTAGTAGCGGAGGAAACCCAAAACGAAAATGTGCAGACAAACTCATCTACACCTGCATGGATTGATCCAATGCCGAACTTGCATAATCCCATGCTGAACTTCCTCCCCCTTCCTTACAGACCTCCATCCCTTCCCTGTCAATCGCGACTTTGCTACCACTACTAATGGGACAGCTTTGCGGACACTAGGGTTTAGGGTACGGAGTTTGCCTAACACAAAAACCCCAAGCCCATGTTTGTGGTTCAGATCCTACAGGGCATGTGGAGCAGCACGTCGCAGTTCTCGGATGCCTTGGAGCGATACGCCTTAAAGGCTCGAAACATTGCGAGCCTAAACCCTTTTCTATACCTATAAGTCCTATGAGTCCTATAAACCCTGAGCCTTAAACGCACGTGCGTATGCGTACGTGCCTCCCGGGTCTCGACCTCCAGTCGGCGTAGGCGCTCTTCTTGGGCGCCTTCTTGAAAGTTTGTCGGTTTTTGCTGCAAGAGTTTAGGGTATAGGTGCAGGGTTGCTTGGGGATGTAGGATTTCGGGCTTTGGCTTAGAGGCTTGCTGAGATTGGTTCATTTTGTTGGGCGTCGGGTTCAGGGCTTTGGGGTTGAGGCCTCTTGAGGAATTTTAGGTTTCGTGAATGTTGATCTCAAGGTCGAGAGGTTAAGGCGGCCGCTTCTTCTTGGAAGGGTTTGGGGTTAGCACGTAAGGCTTGCGCCTGAGGCCCTGGGCATCCGAACCTACTTTCTGTAGCTCTGGATGATGAAGCCCCTTTGTAGCCCGTGCAGCATTCTTCGGTTTAACCTGTAGAGGAGGTCTTGACCCAAGTTGTACATGCTAAGCCTCATCATGGCAGTGGTTGAAGCGAGAAGCCGTTCTGGGGAACGTCTTATCCTCTACCAACACCTCCCAGTTCTAGAGCACGTCGTTACATGGAAAGTAGATCTCGAAGTCAGTAGCCGAACCAAATGTGAATGTCTGAACTACGAACTTCCGTGTGTGTATATATATATATAAACGTATATATATATATACATATATATATATATATGCTACCCCCCCCTCCAAAACCTACCGTTTTCTAATTTTCTACACTTGCGTGACATCAAAACGCTTTGAAGATGAGACCGACTCCATAAATCCTTTGACCTTATTCACACAATTTTCTGTTGCATAAACCCTCTTCCCAAAATCCTGCTCGCTAAATCCGAAAGCACGGGATTCCTACATCGTATTCCCTAAATCATATTCCCCCAGTCCCTAAATCTGGGGCGGGCGGGGGGGGAGGGGGCGTGTGGGTCACTAAATGGCTCACTAAATCTTCTCGCTAAATCCTAAAGGGTGGGATCCCTAAATCATATTCCCATGATTTTACTCCCTAAGTCTTTTCCCAAAGCCCTAAAGAGGGAAGTCTTGAAATTCTGAAGAGGAGAGCCTCTGAATTCTAAAAGAGAATTACTACCTCCATTACGGGGGTTTCCGTATGGGGAAATACCGCCACAGTGAATGAATATTTTCCGGGGGTGTTCAAAAATCTGTCTGCAGGCTTCGTTTTTGATTGCTGAGCTGCAGTCTGGATCGGCGAAACTACAATACATTCCTATTGTGCTTAATAGAGAATGCATACATTGCCATGGTCTCATTATTGCAGTGCCCTGCCTTTCTTATTGCGGTGGGGGGTCCCACCAATTAAACAGATGCTCGGATAAAATCTTATCGGGATCCCTAGATCTGGTTCCCTGAAATTAACTCCCTAAGGCCTAAAGGTGGGGGGCGGGGGAGGGGGGCTAAACCCTAAAGAGGAGATCCCCTAAATCCTAAAAAGCATTCCTTAGTTTTACTTTCTAAATCCTATTGCTTAAGCCCTAAAGAGGGGTGTCCTAAAGAGGGGGATCCTTACTCTAAATCTTAAAGATGAGCCTCTCCGTCTACATCATAAACAAAGAACCTTACTCAGTAGATCTTATCGCTAAAGTCAACAAAGAAGGATCCCTCAATCTTATCCCTTACTTTCACTCCCTAAATCATATTGGGGAAGGGAAGAGGGGTGGGAGGGAGTCACCAAATCCTAAAGAGGGAATCTTAAGTAGCCTTAAATCCCCAAAAATGAGACCCCCCCCCACATACAAAAGCCAACCTTGCTCAATAAATCTTCTCGCTAACGCTAAAGCTTTAGCGATAAGATTTGCGCCCCCTTAGAAAATAGGATTTGGGGACTAAGCTTTGGGATGCTCCCCACTTCAACGCCTATTCCCTAAATCCTTCTCGCTAAGTCCTAAAGAGCGGGCTCCCCTATAATGATGAAATATGTCCGATTCAAATTTGAATCGGCCGATTCTGTTTTGAATCGACCCTCAAATTAAAGATTGAAGTCGTCGTAGTGTTGCAATACTCACATGCATATTCATACTGTGTATTGGCTTTATATGTATGTATGAGTTGGTACGTAATCTGTGTACTCACTCAATCTCCAACGTAACAAATTTGCTTATAAGGACTTAATTTGCTTCTAAATAGAAGGGGAGAGGGCGCCAGGGGTCGGTCTTCCAAAATAAGTAGGACCAAAAAACACTCCCCCACTCCCCTCCACTTCACTCCACTGCGTGTTCTGGGTTTGTTTAAGGGTATTGTCAGGGCTTATTCTCCAAAACCCTATCGATCCAGGGTTTAGGATTCTAACGAGAAGCCCCAAAACCCCAAGCCTATAGGGTTAAGCAATTTAACCTCAACCCTTAATCTTTAAACACCCTATAGGGTTACGGTTTAAAGGTTTAGGATTTGAATTTCAGACATGTAAACCTTGACCTACAATTCAACGGAAACACGAAACCTTTAACCCTTGCAGGGTTAAGGTTTAAAGGTATAGGGTTTAAGACATAGGCACTCTAAACCCCTATCGATCCAGGATTTAGAGTTTTAACGAAAAGCCCCGAAACCCTATAGGATTAAACAAATAAGCCCAATTCTTTAACCTTTAAACCCTGTAGGATTAAGATTTAAAGGTTTAGGGCTTAAGATATAGGCATTTAAATCTTGACCTGCAAATACACCGAAACCCTTAAACTTTAAGCGTTAGTTCAAGGTCTAGAATTTAAGATATATGTATTTAAACCTTGACGTGTAATTAAACGAAACCTGCAACCTGGAAACTTTATAGGGTTAAGGTTTAAAGGTTTAGGGTTTAAGATATATGATTTTGAACCTAAGCCTGCAATTAAGTTGAAACACATAACCTTTACTATAAACCCATATAGGATTACAATTAACCTAAACGCGCACGCAACCTTCATGTTGACGGCCGACATGAGGAGTATGCTATGGCTGGAAACTGCGCGTTTATAGCCCAAGCTGCGCGTCGAAATTGTGCACATATAATGGAACCACTTTCAGTGCTTCAATATATAATACCATGGCCTATAGTTTTGTAAGATATTTTTAACCATAAGAAAAATCTTCAGGACCGGGCGTTTTAAAACTCCTTGCTTAGCCACAAGAGGAGTTTTAAAACTCCTGCCACCGAAGATTGAAGATTGAAGATGTCTCAGGACTCTTTGTGGGAATCTTCAATCTCAAGTAGTCGGGGCCGGGAGTTTTAAAACTCCTTGCTTAGCCACAAGAGGAGTTTTAAAACTCATGCCACCGAAGATTGAAGATTGAAGATTCCTGGAAAGAGTTCTGGAGAATCTTCAATCTTCAATCTTCGGGGCCACGAGTTTTAAAACTCCTTGCTTAGCCACAAGAGGAGTTTTAAAACCCCCTGCCCCTAAGATTGAAGATTGAAGATGCCTGGAAAGAGTTCTGGGGAATCTTCAATCTTCAATCTTCGGGGCCACGAGTTTTAAAACTCCTTGCTTAGCCACAAGAAGAGTTTTAAAACTCCTGGCCCTGGAGATTTTTTATTGGAGTCTCTAAGTATTTAATATTTCGTATCGGATGTATATATATATATACATATACATCCGGCTTCGAATTTCATAAACATAACGTCTCGACATAGAAAAGGGTATGAAAAGGTAGGTTTTGAGGGGGGGGGTACCATATATATATATATATATATATATATATTGTTTATTTACATGCGTGCAAGGGTTTTCAAGAATTCTGGGGTGCGCACGCTTCTCCCGCTCGAGCTCCTCACCAGTCCGGGGTGTTGATGGTGTTTGAACTTGGGTGTTCCTATTTTTGGATCTTTGTGTTGCTGGGTTTGCAATCTCAGGTCTCAGGTCTCTTGGCTTTGGGCTCTTTTGTTTGGCTCGGGTTTTGGGGTTCGAGGTTTATCGTTAGGTTTGTGTCCACTGGGTGCCAAGGAATTCAAAACCTTGCAAGCTTTGAGAAACTCCGGCAAACAGTGGAAAAGTCTGCCTTACTTTGTCCCTCCTTGAACGAAAACGTAAGCCTAAGCCATGAATTGCGCACGCCTCATCATCTACGCTTCAAACCTTCATGGCGGGTCCTTTTTTCGATTTTACGATTAGTGCAATATGCCTAAAAAGCTAAGTGCTCCCCCCGCTCTTCCCTGCAAAAGAAGACTTTGCAACTACCACAATCCTCTTGGTAGCCCAGTAACCATAGTATAATAAGTGCACCCTTTTTTGGCTTGATTGCGCTATACAAGAAGCTTGAACCAAGAAGAGAGCGAAACGGGCACCACTGGGCTAATATAGGGGCCTTAGGGGGGTATTGTAGTATATTTATAAGGGACCATGAGGGAACATGATTAGTAATTATTCCGACCCCTATATTTCCTAAACCCTAAATAAACCCTAAACCCTGAACCTGGGCTACCACAATCCTTGTAACAAAGGTGAGTCCTCCTGACGGCCGCGTGGGGAGCACAGCCACCGAGGGGTGGCCTTCTAGCTGCTATAAGTATTGGTTGACACATTAGGGTTTAGAGTTTAGGGTTTAGGGTTTAGGGTTTCTCATATTTTGAGTTTGGCAGGATGCACGGGGGTAAGGAGGAGGATTGGTCTGTGATGAAACGGGCTTCAAGGGACATATCTGAACAAGCAGAAGGTCGCATTACTCCCACATACTGCCTGCAACATCGCAGCGCCGTCTTCTTGGGGTGGTTGCTCGGAACGATGAGCCCTCGTAGGTACTTGCGATGATTACTGGAATTTGAGCCCTTTCAACCCTAGACCCACAAAAAATGCCCATGACTCAGACCTGCCCTACAAAGAGCTAATGACTCTACTTTTCAAATGTCCCTAAACCCTAAGCCCTACACCCAAACCCTAAACCCTAAACCCTAAACCCTAAACCCTAAACCCTAAACCCTAAACCCTAAACCCCAAGCTTATATCCACCCCGACTGAAACGCCCACCTGCCCCGAAGGCGACGGCTCCCGCACGTTGCGGTACGGCAGGCGCGGAGTGGAGGAGGCCTTTACCATCGCCACGTCCTGAGCAATACTGGACTCTGTCGGTGGCTACTTCTAAACACTGTACATACACCTACATACGGGCATGCAAAAACATGTGTATATATATATATACACACATACATATATACGGATGTTTGTGTACTATATATATATATATATATATTATAATATATATATATATATATATATTATAGCATGTAGGCCGAACCAGATAGTCCCCAAACTTTGGCCAAGTGCGCCCTTGTATTATACAGGCGTGTGCTTTAGTCGCCCTACCGAGTCCTTTACAGCCTGCAGTCCAAGTCGCCCGGTGGTGCTGCAGCGGGCTTGCTGTGGGCGTGTGCGACGGGGTCCTGCGCCCTGCAGGAGCCCGCTCCATGCCGAAGATGTTGCGAGGATAGGCCGAGGAGGCACGCTTAATGCCGCCCGGGCTGGCGCCCGGGCTACCTGGGCCGCCAGGGCTGCCTGGGCCGCCAGGACTGCCTGGGCTGGCCGGCGACTTTGTTGGGCTTGCGGGGCTCACGCAGCCCGGCACCGGCGGCCGGCCGGGAGATGGCTGGGGCAGGCCGCGGGGTGTGGCGTGCGTGGGCTTCGAGGGCTGGGCGCCCTTCACGGCCCGGTGCCCGGTGTAAGGGGACGCAGCGGGCGTCGCAGCTCCAGCTACTTGAAACAGACCGTTCTCCTGGGCCGGTGGAGCTGATGCAGCTCTTTGCAGCGCCCTTTGGGCAACCCGCGGAGAGAACGACTGCTGCCGGACGACCTTGTGTGCCACGACTGCAGGCTGCTGAAGTATTCGCGGGGAGCAGTCATGCTTCGGGCTGCCATTTTGGTGTTGGGGGCCAGTTGCTGCCCGGGCGACCGCAACGCAAACATCTGCCTGCGCCTTTGCCACGAGCCGTGCTCTTTGAGCCGTCTCGGCCCAGGCAGCGGCCGGTGAGTTGCTCCTAGCTCTGTGTCCCCTCACCGCGGGTGCGCCTGGGGATGGCACGCGCTGGTGGAGGACAGGCGCAGGGGGTGCAAACATGATGGGGCTGGCCTGCACCACACCCTGCCTCACATGTACGGCAGCCATGCACCAGGCTGCTCGGCAAGACTATGGATTGATAGTCGAGAGAAAGAGCTGCAGCGCATCATCCAAAATCATCCACGTCAAGGGCAAATGGCCATAACATGAGATAATTGATGCTCTCCGTATATTTTGAATGAAATGCAGGTGCGTAGCCAACAAAGCACAACGCAACTATCCGGCTGCTAACACTCTCAATGCTATAGGTACTACTAGAATCCATACTACAGTGCTATGATGTTCGAATGCATTGTACACTGCACACTGCAGACTGAATATACGGTATACAATATATACTGTGTACTCTACACACCATTTACAATTTGCGACATACTACATCATACTACATGCTACCGTTCTCCATATGCCATGTTCTTTGTACTATGTGCTACCGTCTATGTACTTTGCACGGTGATTATGCTGGACCATCTTCTCCGAGTACACGCCAGGAGCACCCGCCAGGTGGAGTGCCCTGCTGCTCAGACACAGCCAGGGCCACGCGCTTCGCGTAGCCGCCACCCTGGAGGTCAGGGTAGTCAGGAGTCATAGTCGTGATAGGTAGCAGGTAGTAGGTCGTAGGTAGTATCTCAACCGATTTCACTGCAACAGCGCCATGTGACCGGAGAACGACCCTCTTCTGATTTACATATAGAGCTCCCAAAAAGCGCAATACCCCTTAAATAAGGAACAATCAGTTTAAGGATCCCTATATAATTGAAGGCATATTCGTGCCAGACCTGTAGACCTGCAAAGGAGCTTGCCTCTGGGCGGGTCGTCTCTCCCCAGCGAAAGCGCCTGCTCAGAAAATTCAAGACTCAAGCTTGCACAGTGCTTCTTGAATTGGGAAAAATGTGGGGGAGGAACGGCTTCGATTTGGGAGAAACTGTGGGGGAGGAACGACTTCGATACGGATGCCCTCCAAGTGATCGACCCAAAACGACAGCCCGCACGTCATCAGCTGAATGTGACAACTCAAATTTGAGACACAAAAACCCTAAACCCTAAACCCTAAACCCTAAACCCCCCCCCCCCAGGCGACCAAGCTTCCCACAACTCGGAGTTTCTCTGCTGTTGGCTCTTTTTTATGACTGGCAGCGACGAAGACTCTTGACACCATCGCGGCCATGCTAGAAAGTAGTGCCACGTGCACTTGTCCTGATCAAACACCTTTGGGCTCGGGTACGCTTGTGGCTTCCCCCTTCCAGGTTCCGGTTGCTGTGCTGCTGCCGGTAGGACTATAAAACCTGTTAGGGTTCCACGTTGTGCCCTAAAACCTCAACCCGGACTCAACCCTAAACCCTAAATCCTAAACCCTAAACCCTCAATCCTGTTTAGGGTTCCACGTAGTGCCGAACAGCTTAAGGAGCCGGAGCACGACACTTCACGCCACTCAGATGACACGCTTCTTCCTTCGCATGGCGATGCGGCGGTCGCGGTACCTGTGCGTGGGGTTTAGGGTTTAGGGTTTAGGATTTAGGGTTTAGGGTTTAGGCTTTAGGCTTTATATCGGGTGTAGGGCTGGAAATACTTGGGTGCCCTATAGACCCAGACCCTTAGGAGGATCCGCAAAGCAGAGCCCAACTAGTACCCTACACTACTATTCTATACTCCCCTTAGAACCTGAATAACAATATAACTTTAAAATATCCTCTTGGGTTTTATGAACAAAAAGAAACATTAATTCCCGAGGGGGATATAGTATTGGGTCATGTTCAGGAACCCTTCAGGAGATCGACACTTTTGGAATCCTCCCAGGGGTCTGGGGACAAACCTTGGTCTTAGACAATCTGGTGCACAATCGAAGATGGGTGGACGGAAAAATCGAAAGCCAGAAGGGCTGAAGCGGAAACCAGCATGACAAAATCGGAAGCTAGAACGAATCGGAAACGGAGCTCAGCAGCCCCGTCCCCCCCCCCCCCCGTTGATGCATGATTGCTGATGCGTAGATTCTGATGCGCGCTGCCTTCTGACGCGGCCAGCTTCTGATTTGCTGTTTCTGATTCGCCCTGGCTTCTTAGATGTTCTGAATCGCGGGCTGGTTTCTGACTTTTCAACTGGTCTCCCGCGGCGCACCACTTCTGTAACACAGCACCTCTGCGGTATGCTTCTCGAAACGGACCAAACTGTCAAGTCAGCTTGGTTTGGCGCACCACTTCCAGTGAATCTTGCGTGGCCCGCAGTCGGAAGGCGACGCATTTTCGACCTCGGTGTGGGACGGCCAGCCAAAGGAACTCATGGAAACAGCCCGCCCAATATCTTAAACCCGATGAGCTCTTAAGGTCCCTCAACTCTGCATCTTGGTAGCCCGGAAACCTTATTACAATAAGGCCGCCCTTTTTTGGGGGGTTGGTTACTTGATAATGAAACCTTGAACCAAAAAAAGGGAAAAGGTGGTCTAGGGTAGCTACCCCCCTATAAACCCTACACAATGTGCTATACAAATTGAAGGCCCATACATCATAACCCTTTCAAGAGGACCCTGGGCTCCCAAGATATACCTCGGAGGCATTCTGAGGCCCTTGCAGACTTCAGCGCATCTTGCTGTTGCCGTCGCTGTCGATACCTCTGATGCGTGCTGAGCAGTGCATGATAACATGCCCCTGTCATTGCTAACCTGTGACTCGTCACTCGGTGACATCATCCAGTCCAAAGAGAAGAGAGAGAAGAGAGAGAGAGAGAGAGGGAGAGAGAGAAACAAAAAGGCGTGGCAGAGGGAAAAGGGCAAGATACAGAGAGGGAGAGAGAGAGAGAGAGAGAGAACGATAAGAAAAAAAACAGAGCAACTTCCCTTCCCACTGCCTCCATGTTTCCTCGTGCAGACTGCTGTGCAGCCTCTGTGACAAGCTCAGGTTCGCGCCAGTGCTGCTTGCAGAGAATGGGTTCAGCCGTGATGTCCTCAGGTGAACCTCAGCATGTAATTAGGGTAAGCACATAAAGACTTAGCTGCCTAAACCCTAAACCCTAAACCCGAAACCCTAAACCCTAAACCCCCAAACCCTAAACCCTTAGCCCTAAACCGCTTGGCTTCATTTGGGAGCTTCTATTCTTCCCTTGAGTGTGCAAGACCTCCGATGCCCCCCAACGCCTAACATGCTGACACGCATAGTGCCCGGTATCACCTCTAGACCCAAGGGTGGCCTCGGAACACAACAGGGTTTAGGGTTTAGGGTTTAGGGTTTAGGGTTTAGGGTTTAGGGTTTAGGGTTTAGGGTTTAGGGTTTAGGGGCCCTTCTTGGTTTAAAAGGGGTTTGCAGGGAACCTAGAACCCGAAAACAAAAGGAAATAAGGGCCTACTCCGGGTCCTAGTTTCACTCTAATGGAACTGCGCTTCTCGGGCTCCCCTAAAACCTGGCAAAGCCCTACACAGCTACAGAGCATGGACCAGGATCTGGCTGTCACCAACGCACATAACAACAAACGGCACACAAACCTTACGTCGGAACCCATCCAAACCCTAAACCCTAAACCCTAAACCCTAAACCCTAAACCCTAAACCCTTCGACCTTAAGAGCCCTTTCGAACCAATGACGCCCTAAGGCCCAACACCTCATCGCGCCAAACCCCACACCCCCAAGATGCTGGGGTATAAGGCTTAGGGCTTAGGAAGTATACTTTTAGGGTTTAGGGTTTAGGGTTTAGGGTTTAGGGTTTAGGGTTTAGGGTTTAGGGTTTAGGGTTCGGGGCGTGCTTAGGAATTATACTTTTAGGGTTTAGGGCTTCGGAATTCGGGTAGAAGGTTCTTCACACGCCCCGAACCCTAAACCCTAAACCCTGAACCCCAAACCCCAAACCCTAAACAATAAACCCTGGCTTCGGGTGAAGGGGCCGATGGCCGCTCCCTCGTGCAAATGTGGCTCGGGGAGCTGCAGGTCGACGGTGCCTTTTTTTGGGGGGGCCCAGGTAGGGTTTAGGGTTTAGGGTTTAGGGTTTAGGGTTTAGGGTTTAGGGTTTAGGGTTTAGGGTTTAGGGTTTAGGGTTTAGGGTTTGGGGTTTAGGGTTTAGGGTTTGGGGTTTGGGGTTTGGGGTTTGGGTTTTAGGGTTTAGGGTTTACAGTAGGGTTTGGGGTTAGGAGTTTACGGTTTAGGGGGTGAGAAGTATGGGCCCTTGATTTGGGGACCCTATGACATAACCCTTGTATACACTTTGCAAGCCCATACTTCGGATCTCGGTCAACAAGGGCAAGGGACCATACTAAGGGCCCTTCAAACCTTAGTTTTAGGGGCCCAAGTAGGGTTTAGGGTTTGGGGTCTAAGGCTTAGGGTAGGGCTTCAAAAGTTTTGTGACTTTTTGGGGAGGGTTTTTAGGGTTCTAGGGTGCAAGGCTTAGATTAAAGGGCTTTGGGGTTTTTAGGGTTCTACGTCAAGCGGTTGAAAAACTAGGTCACGCGGGCGGGAAATGTGGTTTTAACCCACGCAGGGCAGTGTTCGCACATTGAAAGGTTTTTTTTGGCGGCATTTGTTTTTTCAGGACTTGGAGTGACTGTAAGGTGGTGTGTTGTTGAAAAGTACCACGCCTGCCAGTGTTTTCAGCATTTCACAGTGTTTATTTTGGGGATATGTTTTTGCGATTTCTGCACGTTTTCGGGTTTTGCGTTTTGTGAGTGTTCAGGGTAGAACGGGGTAACTGCAATGTGGTCTTATGTCGAAAAGTGCCACGCCCACCAGTGTGTTCGGCGTTTCGCATGTTTTTTGGGGGGCTGGAGTGTTCAGGGTGCAACGGTCTTGCAGTGGTCCAAGTTTAGGGCCTTGGGGTTGTGCAGAGACGTCAAGCACGGAAAGCACGGTTTTGGTCGCGAAAGGCATGGACGCTTGTGACAGATTTTCTTGTTCCACATCCTTGTGCAGTATGTTGTACGAAGAAGCGAAAACGCTGTAAATACCAGTGTGCTGGGCATGGACGCAATATGAATGACGTTCTTATCCCCCCGCCCCCCCGCACCCCACCCAACAGGAAAACCGCAAGAAGTCACCAAGAAGTGCCGAAACTAGCGTTTACCCAGGGTCGCTGAAACCCGCGTGAGCAAAAACTACGGTGCGTTTTGAGAAAACAACAGGGTCCGGAATGTGTTGGGGAGCTGAAGCTGGCAGCAACGCATTATTTCCCGAAAGACCTAAACCCTAAACCCTACACCCTAGAAATCTATGGAGGCAAGACCCAACCTCCGAGGAAAAGATGCGCGCCAACCCAACAGTCCCACAAATCCTCAAGTGCCCCGAAGCTCCCAACCCCCAGCCCTTAGGCCCAAAGCCCCCCGAAAATGGCTCCTCAATCCGCCTGCAGGATGCCTAATACAGGGGCCTTAAGAATTGCAATAGGGTTTTGGTGGGTTATTGTAGTATAGCTATCAAGCGACCATAAGGGAATACTATTAGTAATTAAACCCTAAACCCTAAATATGAGCAATTACTCCGATTCCTATTTTAAACCCCATCACCCTGCGCCGCCGCCTTCACCCTCGGGCATCCACAATGGGAGCCGGGCCAACTGTCGTGCTTTGGGGGATGCGGTGGCCGCCAGTCGAGTTTGGGAGGAATGTGTGGCAGCTTAGGCAGTTGAGGGTTTGGGGTTTAGTGGGGTTTTGGGGTTTAGGGTGTAGGGAGCTTGGGTTCAGGGTTTAGGGAGTCTAGGACTTTGGGCAGCTATTAGGGACATGCCAGGTTTAGCGAGCCTAGGGAGTTGTCTTACCCGTTCATAATTCTATATCATCCTCTCCTTCAAGGGCTTTGCAGGGCTTATGAGATACCTAACCCTCAGATTCACTACCTGCTAAAGACTCGTAAGCTTAGGGCTTTAGACTGTGGCAGGGGAGGAGCCTCATATTTCTACGGGCTCATGGCGGCTCATGCGTAGCGGCGCTCAGGATGTTTAGGCTTCGCATCGAGAGTGTTGCAAGTACACGCCGTCTTTGCCTTCCACACCCTTCTGTGACTTCTTCCGTGCATACAGGCGGCTGTGGTCTTGAAAAGTCACGGACCCAACCAAGAGGGCTTCTACAGTCTTTACAGAAGGGCTTCGGGTTCACCGAGAAGTACCTACTGACGGCCATCACCAGCCACCCCGAACCGCTGTGGAACCCAAATGTAAACCTAGAACCTCCAAGCCCTCAGCCACCTTAACTCCTGAACGCCCAAAGCTCCTTCTTCCGGTACTTACACGGTCCCTTAATATGGGCCATTACAACGGGACCCCCTACTAGTGGAATATACCCCTTCTATGCCCTATACGAATTCAGGGCCCAGACATCAGAACCCTTGAAAGGAGGCAAAGGGCCCACAAAACTACCCTCAGATTCTTCCAAGGCCTACGCCCTACTAGACTCCCCTTAGAACCTTAATAGAAATCATATTATCAAAATTCTCTTGGGTTTTATATGAACAAAAATACAAAAAACAACTTCCAAGGGGGATATAGCCAAAACCTTGCGCCTGCAGTGGAAAGGCGCAGGGCGGCTCGGGCGGCGCGGCACAGCGCGCCATCCCTGCAAAAGCATGGGGGGGTTTAGGGTTTAGGGTGTAGGGTTTAGGGTGTAGGGTTTAGGTTTTAGGGTTGAGGGTTTAGGGCTTAGGGCTTAGGGCTTAGGGCTTAGGGGGGGGGGGGGGTCACCCGAGGCCCGAAACAAAACCGACATGTGTGAGTTAAGTTAAGGTGTACTGGGCTGTGAATTACAAAAATAATCTGCGAAGAAAAAACAAATTCATGACCCCCTTCTCCCGAAATTATCAATACAAAGACAGCTCTGGGGGGTTGGGCCGAGTCACTAACAAAGCAGAGACCAGCCTCAGACCTGTCTACGCTAGCTTTCGTGATTCTGCGAACACATTCTAAGTTCCTTAGCAGCAGCCCAAACTTAGGGCTTCAGGGATTCAGTCGACTGGCTTATAGAGTTTTGGATTTAAGGTTTGGGACACATCCCTTCCCCCTGATATTCCCCCCCCCCCCCCCCACCCCTGTATAAAAACCTCTAAATCCCCGAAGGGGTTTTCGTATTCGTATTAGGGGGGGGGGGGGGGGTTTTATCGTTGGTCCGAACAAACAACCCGTCCTGCCCTGAACCCGAAAACCCGAAACCCTAAACCCTACAGGGCTTGGGCAACTGGAGAGTGCAGGCTTCAGGTCTCTGCTCCAGGCTTCCGACCCCCCTTGAGTTTTGTAAGGGGCGACTATGGGATCCACTTTTCGGCTCAAAGGGGAATAGGGTTTAGGGTTTAGTGTTTAGGGTTTAGGGTAAATTTTAATACTAGGGGGGGGGGTTATCATTGTTAGGGGGAAGGGAGTACAAGCTCCAGCTACAAGGCTACAAGCAGCAAACGCTTTGGCTTGCACCGGCCCACTTACCACGGCTCACTCCCAGATATAACGATACAACACTCTATCTTTTTTGAATAATATACATATATATATATATATATGCCTAAACATATTCACTTATTTATTAAAAGCTTGCTTATTTATTTTCTTTTCTTTCAAGCATCGCTCCTGGGTGCTGCCTCGCCAATGTCACGCCGCAGCTGCTCCGTGCGGCGATGCATCCGATCGAGGCTCTGCACCATGCCGGCCCTAGCTCCGCTGCTGGCAAGCTGCTTCAGCCACCGGTTCTCACTCTCCTTGCTGTTGGCTCGTAGGAAAAGGAGTGGGGTGCCCTGTAGAAGTCCCTTAAAGGGTATATTCAGGGCATATTATAGGGGGATATAGGGTACCTCATTTCCCTCACTCCCTACTTAACAGCAAGTCTCCGCCAGGTCGAGGGCGCGCTGCCGGCACTCCGCCTCGATCCTCACGCGCTCGAGCGTCGCTGCGAGGATCTCAGAACCATGGCGGCCGCTGCTATCGCGAAGCAAGGAGTCCTTGTTGGCATCGCTGAGGATGTCTGAAGGACGGTTGTGAGCCTTGGTGACCACATGAACCCTTTTTAGTGTTCATGTATGATTCATATACCTTAATAGGACTTATAGTAGTATTTAGGGTATACATATATATATATATATATATATATGTATATGTATATATGTATATATGTATATATGTATATATGTATATATGTATATATGTATATATGTATATATGTATATATGTATATATGTATATATGTATATGTATGTATATATGTATATATGTATATATGTATATATGTATATATGTATATATGTATATATGTATATATGTATATATGTATATATGTATATGTATATATCTATGTATACAAATATATATATATATATACCTTAATAGGAGTTGTAGTAGTATAGGGTATATGTATATATATATATATACCTTAATAGGAGTTATAGTTTTATAGGGTATATATATATATACACCTCATTTAGAGTTCTAGTAGTATAAGGGCATGGTTTGGTCCCCAGGAAGCTTGGGCTCGAAGCATCCTCTCGCGCTCGAAGGCCAGCTCGGCATTCAACGCTGCTCGATCCTGCTCCCTCTGCGCAGAGAACTGCTCCAGCTCCATCCGCATTGTTCTACTGGCCTGGTTTAGGGTTTAGGGTTTAGGGTTTAGGGTTTAGGGTTTAGGGTTTAGGGTTTAGGGTTTAGGGTTTAGGGTTTAGGGTTTAGGATTTAGGGTTTAGGGTTTAGGGTTTAGGGTTTAGGGTTTAGGGTTTAGGGTTTAGGGTTTAGGGTTCTACTTGCCTGCAGCGTTTGCAGACGTTGTTGCTCCACTTCCATCTGGGCGGAAGCAGAAGCCGTAGCCTGGCGCTCCAAGGCTTTCTGCACGGGCGCGTGAAGGGCTTGAACCTCGTCCTAGGTTGCCCAGCAACCTAGCATGAACAAGGGTGCCCTTCTTTGCTTAAAGGGGCTGAATAAGCGAACCTAAGCCCCCCCCCCCCCCAAAACAAAACAAACATCTAAACATATAAATTAAAAGGGAAACAAACTATATATATATATATATATATGTATGTATGTATTAAAAAAGTATATATATATATATATATCACATATATCTAATATAAAGGGGAACTGAAGGGTACCACTGGGCATCCTGGCGTCTATCTGGGACTCCAGGAGCTGCGCCTTGCGCCTGGCCTCCATCACTTGCGCAGCCTCCGCCTGCAAGGGCTCTGCCGCCTGCGCATCCTGCACCTGGGGGTTTAGGGTTTAGGGTTTAGGGTTTGGGGTTTAGGGTTTAGGGGTTTAGGGGTTTAGGGGTTTAGGGGTTTAGGGGTTTAGGGTTTAGGGTTTAGGGTTTGGGGGTTTGGGGTTCAGGGTTTGGGGTTTGGGGTTTAGGGTTTAGGGTTTAGGGGGTTTCGGAAACCTGCACCTGGGCCTCCAGCAACTCCTTCGCCCTCGTGGCTTCCCTGATCTGATCCTTGAGGCTCTGCACTTCCTCCGCCCAGGACTTCCGGGCGTCTTTCAGGGCATCTTGGACTTCGGACTCCAGGCTGCGCGCCAAGTCCTCTTGCGCCCTCCACATCGACCTCTCTCGTTCCAGGGAAACTTTGTCCCTTTGCAAGCTTGCCTCCTGCAAGTGGAGCTGGGAGCATCGGGCTCGGTTTTCGGCCAGCTCCTTCTCCAGAGCATCCAACAGCTCTTCCAACTCCTTGGGTAGGTTATAAGGCGCTAGAATCATCAGTTGTCATGGCTTTATGAGGATTCTCTAAACCCTAAACTCTAAACCCTAAACCCTTATAAGGGGATTAAGGGTACAAAAAGACTAAAGATTATGCTCAAACCTACCCCGTGCTTCATCCAGATCTGCCTGAGCAACCTCCAGGGCAGCGTGCAAAGCAGCTGCCGCAGTGGAGTCGACCTCTGGGTAGCCCAGTAACCATATTATCATCATAGACCCTAAACCCTAAACCCTAAACCCTAAACCCTAAACCCTAAAGAGGGTACCACTGGGCTACCACGGACCTCCAGAAGTGCGACCTCACTGGCCGACTGCATCTCGACTCGTTGAGCTTCCATCTGCTGTCGAACCTCTACTGAACTTGGCACCTTATAGCAAAAAAATCTAATTTTGGCTGTTCCTTTTTGGGATTATAACGATGATTTTAGCTGTTCCTTTTTAAGGGATCATGGCAACCAAAAAAAACAAAACTTATTTCCAAGCACCCCCTGAGGAACAACCTCGTTGTCACCCAGGGCTTTCCGTAGCGCCTCTTCAGCTTGCTGCTGCCGCTCCGAGGCATCACGGTGCTCCTCCTGCAGCAAGTGGCCTGGGCTGGCCCTTAAAGACCGTCTGAAAACATGTTCCAAAAACATGATCCTCTTAAGACCCAATAAGCCTGAGTAAGATCCTCTTAGATCTAAACCCAATAATAAGGGAAAAGAAGAAAATATATCCCAAGGGCTGACCTAGTGGCGCTCCTGTGCTACAGCTCGCAGTTCGGCCTCAAGGCCTTGGCTGCTGAGTTGCCCCCAAAAAGTATAAACGTTCAGCGTTATAGGGGGGGGTGTAGTATCCCGAAAAAAAGGTGTAAAATGTACACACTCAGCTTCTAAGAGGCGCTCCACCTCGGCCCGCAGCTCGCCGACCTCCACTTGGAGTGAAGCACCCTGGGCAAAGCCGTCGCGCAGTGCAGACACCAACGCCCCAGCTTCGTCAGAAAGATTCCGGGAGATCATGGAGCGCTGGGTCTCCACAGCCGAGAGCTCCGTTGCAAGCTGGGCCGTCTCCTCAGCGGCCTTGTCACTCATGGCCTCGGCTTCGACCTTGAGCGCAAGGCCTCTGCGACCCATGGATTCCAGCTCGCAAGCGGCTGCCTCCTTGCTTGACGCGAGCTGCATTTGCAGCCGGTGCAGCACGTCCTCTGCCTTGGCTGCCTTAGTCCTCGCTTCATCGCCCACCTGAGAGAACCGCGCCGACACCGTGCCACCCAACGTGGCCAGGGCAGCCTTGCCGCCGTCAAGGCACTGGCGCGTGTGTATGGACACTGCAGCCTGCTGCGACCTCAACCTCGAAGTCTCCACGCGAGTCGCAGCCAGGTCTTGCTGGATCGACCGCAGCTTCGACTGCAGGGCGTCCTGCTCTGCACGACACGCTGCGCGCGTGCGGTCATAAAGCTCCTTGAAGCACACCTCAAGCTCCCTCTCCTTGGCAGCCTGCTGGCGCTTCAGCTGGAAGGCGACCTGATCTATGTAGCCCCGGCCTTGGGCGGAAGACTCTTCCCCAAGCACCATCTCCTGCTGACTGGCCAGCACTGCTTGGAGTCGGCCCTCGGCATCGGCGGCTGCGGTGACTTGCAACGTCAGCTCCTCGTTTCGCTCCGTCTGCCTGTCCACCTCCTTGCTGAGGGCCGCATGGCGCTTCTGAACCTAGGAGGGCCCTTAAACCCCTCTGAAAAAGATTCCCAAATAAGGATCCTCTTATAATCCCAAATAAGGGAATTCCTGAATAAGATCCTCTTAATCCCAAATAAGCAAGAAAACCATAGACGATCCCTTATGGGCCTAGGAACCGAAGCATTATAAGATCCTCTTATAATCCCAAATAAGGGAAAACATAGACTATCCCTTAAGAGCCGACCTAGGAACCGAAGCCAGCGAGGCGGCCAAGGTGGCGAAAGTGGCCGCGGTGGCGCTCTTTCCCGGCGCCCGCGCCACCTGGAGCTGGTCTTGCACCTCATCACCTGGGGGTTTAGGGTTTAGGGTTTAGGGTTTCGGGTTTAGGGTTACGGAAAAGGGCACCCTTTGGGGGTTGGGTACTTTATAAGGGAACCTTGAACCCAAAAAAAAACCTAAACCCTAAACCCTAAACCCTAGACCCTAGACCCTAGACCCTAGACCCTAGACCCTAGACCCTAGACCCTAGACCCTAAACCCTATAAACCCTAAACCCTAAACCCTAAACCCTAAGACAAAGGGAAAAGGGTGCCACTGGGCTACAAAGTCACAGAACTGCCAGACGCGTCGAAGCAGCCATCCCTCGCCCGCGCCCTCTGAGAGGCATCGACAGGACTCCTCCAGGGTTTAGGGTTTGGGGCTTATAAAGGGGTTTATGGGGTATAGGGTTTAGGGTTTAGGGTTCAGGGTTTACAGCGGACTCCTTGAGGCGCAGGATGGAGATGCCGACGGACTGCGCCAGCGCTTCAAGGATGCATCGGGCGTCCTCCTTGGCGCCCGCCTCCCCCGCGATACGCTGCTGCAGCGACTCCTAGCTTAGGGTTTTAGGGTTTAGGGTTTGGGGTTTAGGGTTGAGGTTTGGGGTTTAGGGCTTGGGGTTGAGGATTTTTTATGGAGTTTAAATGCCCTTAAACATGAAAAATGCTACCCCATCATGACAAAGACTCCAGGGAGAAGGGCTCGGCAACTGTGGAGAAAGACCGTGCAGGGTTTGGGGATGCAGAGCGACGTGGCAACGGAGGAAGTGGCGATGGAGCTACCAGTGGCTCCTGGGAAGGCCGCGGGAGCATGAGCGCAAGAAGCAAGAAGCGAACTACCAGAGCTGCATCCAGGGCCTAAAGCTGTAGGGCTTCGGCAAGTTGTCAAAACGGCAGCCGGCAGCAAGAAGTATTGCAAGTTCGGACGCAGGCAAACTTGAGTGGGGGGGGGGGGTGTTGTGTTGCGTGAGGTTGTGCTACATCGTGCTGTTCTACCCTAACCCCCCCTGTGCTCGAAACCGCAGGAGCCTGCTGGCACTCTGCAAACCTCCCATGACCAACCACCCTAAACCCCAACGCCTAACCCCTGACCCCTGACCCCTGACCCCAAACCCCAACCCCAAACCCTAAACCCTAAACCCCAAACCCTAAACCCGGACGGCCTGCCACGGGCCGCAGCCCAAGTGGCAGTGACAGGGCTCGCCGCGCAACTCCTGGAGTGTAATGGTTTCAGGGTTCAGGGTTTGCTTCAGGGTTTTAGGCTTAGGGTTTAGGGTTTAGGGCTTAGGGTTTAGGGTATAGGGTTTGGGGTTTAGGGTTTAGTGTTCAGGATTTACGACTTAGGGCGTTAGACGGTATCAGGGTTTTTCTGGTAGAGCTGCCTAAAGCTTCTAGGGCTACACAGAGGAAGGCCCATGATGACATCTGAATTGGGGGATATCCCCTCAGCTGTATTTTCCCCACCCCCCCCGCCCTCGCATCAACATGCAAGCAACCTGCCTTACGATTAAGAGACTTCCTTGGGCTCTTCAAAGGGACCCTTCAGGAATACTACTCGTAATTGTTCCGACCCCCTTTAAGGTACAAATTGCGCCAGGGCTCCAGGCTGAAGGCTCGTAAGGATCGTAAGGGGTATGGGATTTAGGGTCTAGGGTTTAGGGTTTAGGGCTTTGGAGAGTGGAAAGCTTGGGGGAAGTTGGGGGTTGTGTTTTGGGTTTACGAGTACAAGCCCCTAAACCCTAAAAGTCTAAACCCTAAACCTTAAAAAAGGTCATTCTTTTAGACCGCTATATTACTGAACCCCTCGAAGTTTGAAAGTTATCTTTGAAGTTAGGCATCCTTAACATAACCCCAAAGGAAAACCTTGTTGCTGACCCTAAAAAACCCTAAATCACCCTAAAAAACTCTAAGCCCTAAACCCTAAACTCCCCAAAACACCCTAAACTTCCCTAAGCCCTGAGCTCACCGCCTCGACACAGCTGCATCGTTGCCGAACGAGGCGGCCAAGCTTTCTGAACTTGAAGCAGCCGATCAGGCTTTTCGGGTTTAGTGTATAGGGTTTAGGGTACAAGTGCTGAAGTTTAGGGTTCGAGCTCAAGGGTTCTGGGGCATGCGATCTGCCTTGAGGAATTGGGGTTGGGGGACGTGTAGATGTCCGTGATCTTTGAGCAGGAAGACGCAGCGGCGATGAGGAAAGCGATGCACGACCATGGTCTGGCATGTTGCTGAGTACGCTCCTAGTTGTGGGATGGAATATTCTACAGATCGGAGCTTCTACGGAATCACCTTGCGCAACTGCGTTCTCCACGCATGCTGCATGTCAATGTGCGCGTCGACGGACTGAGAAGCTGAAAACTGCAGAATTCTCAGGCGCAACTTGGTGCCTAAATGGCGCCAGTACGCCTTCTCAGTAGGCCCCTGATTAAGGTTTTCCGGATTAAGGACACACATCTATAAGGGAGGAACATCCGAAGCAAGCAGGGCCCCAACGCCCTTTCTTGTTGCTGACACAAAACAGCACCTTCGGTGTCAGCTTCTGCTCACGCAGGTCGGATCAAGATTATTTAGTGTTTAGGGTTATGCCAGCAGCCAGCACGCTGGCATGACTCGCCCTTCTGGAAAAAACTCTTCGATTTGCTGCTTATGCTGACTTATTTTACTCTCACTACTATTGATGCTGATTTTTGACTATGAGTAGTGATGGTGATTTTTGATCATGATTGTGGTTAGGATTCTGATTGCTATTCATCTTCTTATTCTTATTTTGTGTTCGGCCTTCGGGCTCTGTAGCCATGTACAGCGGGTGTTTGCTGCTCCATCACTAAACTTCACTGCCAAAAAAAACCTCAAGGCCCCCTGTATATAATTAGGGTTTCGCTGGGTGTTGCAGCTTAGGGGTTTGGGGTTTAGAGTTTTACCTGCAGGTTTTGAAAGTCTTCATGAGACGCTCGGGACGCGATATCGTGCAAAAACGGCTGAGTTACGCGGCCGACGCGGCTAAGGGTAAGCGGCGACTTGGGAGCTTGCATTTCACCTGCGGGGTACTTTTCGGAGAACCCTAATAACCTTATACCCTAAACCCTAAAAACCCTAAACCCTAAACCCTAAAAACCCTAAAACCCTAAACCCTAAGCCCCCAACAGTGAACCCTGAGCCCTCAATCCAGCCGCTGCCTCAGCAGCCACATGGCCAGCAAAGGCTCCTTCTCCTCAACCAGGTGGTCCGGGTTGCTTCACCCTAAACCCTAAACCCTAAACCCTAAACCCTAAACCCTAAACCCTAAACCCTGGACCTCGAACCTAGGCCCTGAGCCCGAAACCCTAAACATTCGGAGCCTTCACAATGCCTTCATTGTGGGCCTTACGAGGTTGGGTGTCCAAAGTGGCCCAGTGAAGCCGGGCTTGCTTTACGACACTCTTGTGTGGTAGAGGTTTAGGGTTTAGGGTTTAGGGTTTAGGGTTTAGGGTTTAGGGTTTAGGGTTTAGGGTTTAGGGTTTAGAGTTTAGGGTCTAGGGTCGTTTAGGGTTTAGGGGTTTGGGGTTTAGGGTAAAGGGTTTAGGGTTTTGGGCTGAGGGTGTAGGCTTAGGGTTTACATTCACAAAGGTGTACGTATCACACATGCAGGGGTATCAGACTCAAGTGCCTCTCGAAGAGTTCTGTGACTCGTATCCATCTCCAGCTCTACAACCCGAACTTTCTACATCAAATCACAGAAAAAAAGCTACAACTCCCCTGACTAAGCTCCAAGCCCAAAGCCCCCAAAACATTAAACCCCAAACCCTAAACCCTGAACCCTAAACCCTGAACCCAAACCCCAGACCCCAAACCCCAAACCCTAAACCCCAAACCCAAAACCCTGAAACTCAAGCAGCGAATGCCCGCGGCCTTGTCATCACTGCAGATGACTTCCTGCAGCGTGGCGCTGGGGACGGTGAGAGCCCATGGTTTCGGGGTTTAGGGTTTAAGGTTCAGGGTTTCGGGTTTGGGATTAGGGTTTAGGGCTTTTCAGTGCAGGTTTTCGGTTTAGGGTTTAGGGATTAGGGTTTAGGGTTTAGGGCTTTTTGAGGCTAAGGGCGTTTGTGGCTTCTGCGGCTAAGGCTTCTGGGGGCGCATATAGCCCATCTTGGGGCATGTCGGGTTTAGGACCCAAGCCATACATGAGAAAGCTGAGAGGGAGCAGCCAAGAAAGCGTTTCGGGGGTCGCACAGAAGGCGCTGTACATCCATCAGGGCTGCTGGTTTCGGGGCCAATAAGCAAAGTGCCGAAGAGCTCACGATGGTTGAAGCCAACGCCGTAGCAACACCCGAGTTTGCTCCTGGCTCTCAGTGGGATGGCGACTTAAAACCTTGAACCCCTAAAGCCTTCAAGTCTAAAGCCCTGAACCCTGAAAAACCATCAACCCCTTGAGCCTTGAGGCCCTTAAACTCTGATACAGTGACGGATTGAACCCTGAAACCCTTCGACCCCTGTACACCCTACACCCTGAAACTCGCTTTAAACTTTAAACCCTTGAGCTAACCCAGCCTTGAACTGCAGCGTCTCGGGCAGCTTGGCGCCCGAGATGCGCGGCCCCTGCTGCGCAGGCTTGAGGTAATTTCGGCACAACTCACTCGGGGAATGTAGGGTCCGGCTTGTGACTTTTTCGGCACATGCCTCTAGGTTGGCCTGTTACAGCTCCGTGCAGTTCAGCACGAGCGCCCACCCCCGCTCCCACTTAAGGGACAAAAGGATGTACCTTTACACGGGTCTCTAGAAAATCTACGGGGGCGGTGTCCAGCTGCGCAACTCATGATACTTCAAGCTTTCGCCCTGGGTTTCGGAGTGAGGCCGCAGACCTTGCCATGGCTGTGTGAAAGAAGGCGCATGTGAACCAAGCTTGTGGGTCCTGCAAGGTTGAACCCCAACCCCCCACCACCCCCCCCCACCCTACTGTGTCGGGGCGACACAAACCCTGAACACAAGCACCGTGGACTCAACCAAGCACACTCAACCTTTTCCCTTTCCTTGCGCATCAAGCGATTTTAAACCAAGTAATTAAAAGCCATCCAAGACCGCCTCTCTTGGCACCCGTCCTGCAAGCTACTCCCATGAAGCCACGGCACATCAAACTTTGAAAAGAGAACCCCAATGCCAAAGTGTCAACATGCAACGCAAGCTAGCTACTTTTGGTCTTTCGCATTGGCCAACACCTATTCCTACCATTTGCTTAAGAACCACCCCCCGTCCCCACCCCCAAAAAATAAATCTTCCTGAGCAGGGGAATATAGGGATTCTTATCGTGTATTTCTTGGAGGGTTCTTAAGCAAAATAGCAGACTCAGAAGGACATCTAAAACTTGTGTAGGAGCAGCCTCTGCCTCCTCCGTGGCATCCTCCTCGGTCGCAGACACTGAGGGCTGTTTTGGGGATTCGCGGTTTAGGGTTCAGAGATGAAGGTTTAGGGTTTAGGGTTTAGGTTGAGGGTTGAGGGTTTAGGCAGGTAGCCAGCTGAAACCTCTAAGTCGGAACCCATGCTGGCAGAGCAGTGTTGCCCACCGCTCTCATTGCAACATGCCAAAAGCTTTGGCTTTAACGCATTTCAGCTCCTTCGCCGATAAAGGCAATAGATCTTTTGTAGACGACATGACCGAATCCAGGTATTGTAAATGATGAGAGTATCCTGTGTGACACGATCCACGGAGATTCGTCGCGCATCTTTCCACTTTCTATTCTAGCGTGTTTTCTAAGGGGGGTTGGCTTTTAAGGGCTTGGGGGGGCTGAGGGGGGTTTAAGTTTTAAGGCTTAGGGCTTCCTTTCAGCGGGCTCAATGGGCTATTACGGTTCCAGGGCTTAAGGGTTTCGACGGTTTAGGGCTTTTGGGGCCAGGATTGGGGGTAGTTTCTGCTTCGGGAGGCTGTCGGGACCAGGTCTTCAGTCTTAGGCCTTAGGGTCTTAGGGAATCTCGCGAAGCGGCCAGGACACAAGGGCCTCCGAACAAATTGCCGACACCCCAAGTCGCAGGGAGGTAGGGTTTAGGGTCGACGGGCCCCCTAACCCCTAACCCCTAAACAATAAACCCTGAACCCTCACCCCAACCCCCAACCCCGAAACCCGAAACCCGAAACCCAAAACCCGAAACCCGAAACCCAAAACCCAAAACCCAAAACCCAAAACCCAAAACCCAAAACCCAAAACCCAAAACCCAAAACCCAAAACCCAAAACCCAAAACCCAAAACCCAAAACCCAAAACCCAAAACCCAAAACCCAAAACCCAAAACCCAAAACCCTATCCTGCCAAACCCCTCCGGGGGAAAGAAGCTCCAAGTCCGAAGAAGTTCGCGGCGAGAGTCGGTCTTTGTCAGATCCACGGTAAATACGGCACGGGACCTCGGCAGGGTTTAGGGTTTAGGGTTTAGGGTTTAGGGTTTAGGGTTTAGGGTTTGGGGTTTGGGGTTTAGGGTTTAGGGTTTAGGGTGAAAAGGTTCTGCGATGGCTTTATCATTATGTGCTGCAGCCATGGCCCTACACCCTAGCTCCTACACCCGAAGCGCTGAAAAAACCCAGACCCGAAACGCTCGGGCGAAGATCTCTCTGCGCCCCTGGCTCCCGAAAGCGCAGCCGTGACATCAAGGCCTGAACCTGTGGGACGAGCGTCTCTGAAGCCACATGCTTGTCGGGCCAGAGGTGTGTAGGGTTTAGGGTTTAGGGTTCAGGGTTTGTAGGGTTTAGGGTTTAGGGTTTAGGGTTCAGGGTTCAGGGTTCAGGGTTCAGGGTTCAGGGTTTAGGGTTTAGGGTTCGGGGTTTAGGGTTTAGGGTTTCGGGTTAGGAGGGGTTGGGCTTCGCGCTTGTGGTTTGGGATTTGCAGGGCTTGCCGATGTGTTGCGGCAGTGCTTGAGGTTTGTGTTTGGGCTCGTGGCTCTACTAACCTAACCCCTGAACCCTGTTCAGCCCAAAACCATGATAGCCCACAACGCCGCTACCCAGAAAGAAAGAAACCAAGAACAACAGAAAGAGTACAGAAAGGCAGAAAATTGGATAAGAAAACGGGACAGACAGAATGAAGGCAAAAAAGGTTCTCTACGTCTCCCTTGAGATGGAAGCACTTGCATCTCAGCGGCAACCCCTAAAGCCCATGAACCCGATAAACCCAGAAAGCCTCCAATCCATGAACCTCCATGAACCCCCATAAACCCCATAATCCACATCAACCCCATGTACCCCCAAAAAACCCCAAAACCCTCTAAAGCCCCTAAACCCTCTGAACCCTTTCAAGCCTCTAAGCCTCTAAAGCCACTAAAGCCTCTAAACCCTCTAACCCCTCGAATCCCTAAACCCTAGAGGTGAATCGGTCGGCGCCTTGCCCCCCTCCTCGTGCTCACCGCCTGGAACTCAGACGGAAGCCCCACCCCCCTTCCCCCCCCCCGCCCCCACCCCCGAAGCCGCCCCCCCCCCCCCCCCAGAGGGACTTACGCAAACAGGGTCCACAGGTTGCGGCTTCAGAGAAGCACTTTAGGGTTTAGGGTCAAAGGTTCAGGGTTTAGGATTTAGGGTTTGAGGGTTTAGGGTTTGAGGGTTTAAGGGCCGGGGCAGGTGCTGCAACTTCTGCAACTTGGGCAAGAGGGACAACCCAGCTGAGTTGAGTTTTCCATGGTTTGGGCTTAGGGTTTGAGGTCTAGGTTGCTCGGGTTGCTCATCAGGGGCTCGTAAACTCTAAGCCCTTCTGAAGCTCCACCCTATATTCCCACATCACTCGCACTTCTGCTTCCGCTGCTTTGGGAGCCCCCGGCGCTGCGCACGCGGGTCCAGCGTCAGCGTGGCGGAGAAGACAAAGGTCTGCAACCTCACGGCAGGACAAGGGCGCCACCGCAAATCTGAACTTGGCTGACTTCTGAACCCCTCCTAAAAGGTTAACTTTTAGGCTCCTTATTGTAGTTTCTCCACAAACCCAAAAAGTTAAAGTCCTAAGAGCCAGCCAGAAGAAAGCCAAGTGAACGTAAGGCCCCATTAAAGCCTTTACACCCGAAGCCTTGAACGCTAAACCCGAAACACTGAACCCTGGACGCTTCACACCAAAGTCTATGGGGGTTAAAGAATCGTTTCTTGAGGTTTATGGTTATAAGGGGCTTTTAAAATTTCAGAAGGATGTAAGTAAGAGCCTTCCTCGTTTGACACTGCGACAACTCACAGACCTGGCAGGTTTATGCGTTTAGTTCGTTCCTTTTAAGAGTGTAGGGCTTCGGGCATGAGAGAGCGTGCGCCCGAAAACCCGAAAATGTCACAGCATGGAGATCCGGACATTATAGGGACGCCGATCCCAAAACACCTAGAAGCCGTGGACACGAGGGCTTTAGAGGCTTCATATGGTTTCTAGGGTTTATTGGGCTGAAGGTTTAAGGGTACGGTTTGGGCTGAGACGCGAATTACCAATACAGCAAGAAACAATTCCATTGTTCCGTATACTATGTGGAGCAGAAAGTCAGAAGCTATGCGAAGAGAGCATGATTTGGTTTATTTGTCGAGTACAGAAGCAATGAGGCTAGCAATCTCCGAAATCACCAGCATACCGGGCCACTCGAAGACCCCGCTTCTTTACCAAGATAGCAAGTATCAACGAGTGAGGGATCCTACAACAGGAAAATCCAGTTTAGTTGAAGGTTTAGGGTTTAGGGTTTAGGTACCATAGATAAATGACAAAGTAGTCAGGTTTGTCACATCATGGGGGTGGGGGGTTTCCGACAATAAGGGACCCTAAAGTAAAGCTTCCCTAATAGTAGGAATCCTTTAAAAGGACCCCTGAACCCTTAACCCCAAACCCCCCACGTCAGATCTGCTGTCTAATACGCACCCATCAATGCCCAGGGCCCCCCACTGCTGCGCCCGCTCGACAGACTGGTACCTCAGCTCAGCATCACAGCCGGTTAGAAGACCCAAACCCTTGTAAGGGGTTTAGGGTTCAGGGTTCAGCCCTGGAACCCAAAACCCTAAAGGTGGTGCGTTTTCTCATTCCATACTCGGAGACGAGGCTAGGTGGCTGCGGTCTAGGGACTGGGGTCAACTGAGGGTGTTTGCATCTGGCTGCGACCCCCCGCTCGGCATCCAATGTTTCTTGGGAAACCCGCTTGAAAGCCCGAAGCACTAAACCCTAAACCCTAAACCCTAAGCCCTAAGCCCTAAGCCCTAAGCCCTAAGCCCTAAACCCTAAACCCTAAACCCTAAGCCCTAAACCCTAAACCCTAAACCCTAAACCCCGGGTCCCAAGCACCAGCTCCAGGATCTTATCCAACTCGCGGAAGTGGCCGGACTCGACGAGCCTGTCGGCCTTCCCATCATCACAGGGTCCAGTTAGGGTTTAGGGTTTAGGGTTTAGGGTTTAGGGTTTAGGGTTTAGGGTTTAGGGTTTAGGGTTTAGGGTTTAGGGTTTAGGGTTTAGGGTTTAGGGTTTAAGGTTTAGGGTTCAGGGCCCTTAGTATGGACCCCTAAGTTATCACCCTAAAAACCAGAGCAGCACAGTTCGACTAGAAGATGACATGACGCCCCTTGCAGGATTCTTAGGTAACCTGCAACAGAAGGTTCTTGGGGTTCTTAGGTAACCTGCAACAGAAGGTTGCTGGGGTTCTTAGGTAACCTGCAACAGAAGGTTGTTGGGGTTCTTAGGGCAGGTTCCAGGGTTTCATCCCGCCTTGGGGCTTGAGGGTTTAGGGGCTTGGGATTTACAAGACCCAAAAAAAAGCCACCTAGGAATGAAAAGGATGCCCTTTTTGGGGAAAAGGGGCTGAAATGGGACCCCAAAACACGCCATAAGGGGCCTACTCTACTACTGTCAGGGGTTCCAGTTTACGGGCAATCCCCAAACATGAGTCGTGAGCAGGATTATTTGTGCGAACTTCCCCTTTGTAGCTTCATCACCGGGTTCTGGTGGAGAGGGTCCTCCGGAAAAGGGACCCCAAGCTAAAAGGGTTTAGGGTATAGGGGCTAGGGTCTACGGGAACTCTCTCCAGCATGTTTGCCTCGTCCAGTACGAGGTGTCGGAGGCACTTTAGCCCTTCCCGCAGCCACTCGCACTTGTCCGCCTCGCAAAACATCCGGGCGCCAGAAATTGGGTTTCCGAGCACCACAATTACCTACGATTTGCGGCGGCAGCCTGTACATGTAAACATGCATGTGTGCATACCTATGCATGTGCGCGCGTGTGTTTAGTAATACAAATACAGATACAGATACAGATATAGATATAGATATAGACATGGATATAGATATGCATATAGATATCATTTATCATCTTACATATGTATCTATTTCTATATGCATATACATGTACATGCACAGATGACAATCATCATGGTTTCAAGGCACCACATGGGGGGTTGCTCTAAATTAGGGGGGAAGTATGTTGACGACCTCTTCACAAGGAATCCCCTGTTGACATGCGTCAGACATGCGAGGTAACTTCGAACAACCCGCAACAACTTGTCGCAAAACTCTAAGCCCTTAAAAAAGCCCTCAAGCCTGAAACCCTAAGCCTAAGCAGTGTCTGCAGAGCGCCAACATTTTGACCTACCCCCCCGCCGTTTTAGGCCTGCGCAAAAATCATGCTTAAATGAAAAAGTAGACGCCCCGAAGCCCTTCTTTCACCTCCTCGCCCATGCCAAGCAAAGCGTAGATCCGGCCGGGTGTTCCCACCTTGCTCGTGCCGATTTAGTTTGACTTAGCTTATGGAGTTTAGGGTTTACCTTGCTCGTGCTCGTGCAGAGTGAGTTGATGGAGGGACGCGGTGAGTATATACCCCGAAACCCCAAACCCTAAGTTCTTAGGACTGAAGCCGTCACTGTCACCAACTAAACCCTTACCAACCCCCACTTTCCACCCCAACAGCCGGCCCTCATCTCTTCCGCGACGCGAAAGCACCCAAACCCTACACCCCCGACCCCCCTAAAACCTACCCACTATGACGGGACGGTTCTGCACGCCCAACAATGCAAGTCTGGACCTACCCTCCCACCCTAAACCTAGAACCCTCGAACCCTCGAATCCCCGAACCCTCCAATCCTAAACCCCCAACCCTCTAAAGCCCTAAAGCCTAAACCTTAAACCCTAAACCCCAAACCCCAAACCCTGAACCCTACCGCCTGAACCCTAAACCCTAAACCCTAAACCCTAAACCCTAAACCCTAAACCCTAAACCCTAAACCCTAAACCCTAAACCCTAAACCCTAAACCCTAAACCCTAAACCCTAACCCTAAGCCCTAAACCCTAAACCCTAAACCCTA
Source organism: Symbiodinium natans (assembly GCA_905221605.1). NCBI lineage: Eukaryota > Dinophyceae > Suessiales > Symbiodiniaceae > Symbiodinium > Symbiodinium natans. The sequence continues at coordinate 65,429 of CAJNDS010001580.1, forward strand.
AACCGCAGCTCACCACCCAACCTAAGTCGCCGGCCACAAGGCCAGGCCGGCGCTTCAGCAGACGCCTCTGAATCTCGCCGAGCTTTAAGGGCTCTTTAAAAGAGCCCTTTGGGGTTTGGGTTTAGGGTTTAGGGTTTAGGGTTTAGGGTTTAGGGTTTAGGATTTAGGGTTTAGGGTTTAGGGTTTAGGGTTTGGGGTTTGGGGTTTGGGGTTTTGGGGTTTGGGGGTTTGGGGGTTTCGGGGTTTCGGGGTTTGGGGTTCAGGGCTTGGGGTGTAGGATGTTTGGTGTAGGACCATTGTAGAATGTAGGGTTCAGGGTTTGAGTTTCATGCTCATGTTGTTGGAACTCTCTTTAAGGCTTGTGGGGTGCTTGTGTTGTGGGGGGTTTAGCGACAGTCGGGGTTCTAGAGCTTTGGGGTTTTGGTATGCTTGTGCACTTTTATTTGGGGGGGGGGGGGGACTCATGCGGTTGTGGTTTGCGGCTACTAGGGTTCTAAGGGTTTGGAGTTGTGATTTTCTTGATGGTTTGAAGGATTGAGTTTGCTAACTTGGATCGTCTCATGGCCCAGCTGGCCCATTCCTGCAGTTACGTAAGCCGAGTATGCTCAGGACTTCAAGGCTAGAATCACATTAGGGTCCACAATGAAAGTCCCCAAAATCCTGAACCCTAAGCCCTGAAACCTGAAGCTCTACCCCTAGACCGTAAACCACCTGGCTCAGCAATTCGGCCTGAATTCCTGGACTACTGATTTGGCATGCGCAAAAATCACACATGTCGGGTTCATGGTTTAGGGGTTATATAAATGAGGGTTTACGAAATAGGGGACCCCCAATGTAGACCCCAACAGTCGGACTCCCTTATAAGAAGGACCCCAATAAGGCACCCCTAACTTCGGAGACCCCCAAATCCAAACCGTCTAAACCCTATCAAGCCTTTGCAGCCCCGAGCCAGAATCAAACCCCAGCCCCCACAAGCTTTGAAAGGTTGGGAGTTTCACACAAAACCGCCTAATTACAGTTGATGTAGGGGCCTTAGCAAATGGAATAGTTTTTTTTTTTTTTTTGGGGGGGGGGTGGGGTAGTATAGTACAATTGTAAACAGACCATCAGGACGGAAGACTATTATAATCATTCCGAGCCCATATTACACTCCTGCTGCTGCAGTCCATGAGCCCAACGCCCTGTCACAAGTCATGCCGCATCCGACCAATCTGGAGCTGCTAAAGTCTGTAGCCCCCAACTTGCCATCTGACCTCCAACCCCCCCCTTCCCCAAAAAAGCCGTAAACCCTGAACCATCCCAGCTAAAGCTAAGCCCAAACGCCGGAAGTAAATCCCTAGCCCCTGAGGCCTAAACTCTCAACTCCACCCCGAAAAAACCCAAAGCTCAACTCGAGACATATATGCCGAGCAAGACCCCTAGCCGGTAAACCCTCTAAGTTCGTTTACGGTCTAGGGCGTAAGCCGGGGGATGTGCAGCCCTAAGCCTTAAACCCCACTCAACCCCCAAAGCCTAAACCGACCGGGCTGTCCCGCTTCTGCTTCTGTGTCGACATGCCTTCAGAAGCAGCTGTCTTGAGATGCCAGGTTTTTCGGTGTCCAAGCTTGTAGGGTGAGGGTGAGGGGTTTCGGAGGCCCTAAACCCAAATTCTCTCGTCATTCTACAGGAATCTTACTGGTAACTCTCTAGGCTCCTGCACGCCTCTCTTACGGCCGGCTTCGTCCTCAGCACCTACCACGAAGTAGACTTGGGGGGAACTTAAGGTAGGGAAGATTTATGGTTTAGGAAGGGGGTTTTAGAGCTTCTGGGTTGAGGGTGGAAGGTTGAGATCTTAAAGCCTACAGGGGTTCAGGGTTAAGGCCGAAGGCTCAGGCATTCGGAGGCGTATCATGGTTTAGGGATTAGAGCTTGGGATGTTGCCCCTTATACTAGCAGTCCTCGATAGAGACTATAGTACCCCTGATAATCCCTCTTAAGGACTGGGGGGGATATCCCAAATTGGAGCTGAAGACTTCGGGGCTTACCTCCAGTATACAGCCATGCAACGGCGAAAGAGTGCGAGAGGCAGTGAAGGCCTCAACAAGAAAACCCCCTCAACCCTAAGTCCTAAAACCCCAAAACCCCCTAAACCCCCAAAACCCCCTCAACCCCCTAAACCCTAAACCACAAGTCCAAAAAAATCCCGAAACCCTAACCCTGAACCCTGAACCCTAAACCCTAAACCCTAAACCCTAAACCCTACACCCTATATAGACCTTGAACCCACCAGCCTCCCACCAAGCACTCGGTGCGGAGACTCGTCGCCGCGGCCGCGGCGTTCAGATGCGCTTGGACCTCAGCGCCCCCACACGCCATGCCCGGTCTAAGTCTCAGAGAAGTGGAGTATGCTACATACCTGTGCATATTATCTATATACATGGAAAACATACATACATACATACATACATACATACATACATACATACACACATACATACATACATACATACATACATACATACATACATACATACATACATACATACATACATACATATATATGTATGTATGAAATGATACATACAGATCCGATGTACACTTAACACATGCAGTAAGTGTACTGCATCAGCCCCTGCGTACATGAAGGCTATAAAGTACACTTGAAGTCACACAACATACACAGAAGAAAGTCCACGACACACTCTGCAAGATAGCTTGACGTGTTTCCTGCTGACCGGGTGCCTCGACACTAACCCTAGCTAAATATGCCGAAATGGCTGGGCTCCATGTGGCTTGACTAGGGAGATACGCCTGCGTGCGCACGGAAAATGCCCGGCCCTTGCGACTTCTTCTCATGTCACTCTAGCTACCATCAGCTATGGGAGCCTAGTCAGGCCTCTGACAAGGCGAAACACATTAAACAAAATTAAGACTGCTCTCATATTAGGCAGACTTGTCGTTCATTCTTTTGCTTCCAGCCATTGCCACTATACAAACCACCCCCCCCCCCCCCCCCCCCAAAAACCATGAAGACCTGGCCCTAGCTACGTAGGGTCTACGGGGTCTACGAGGCACATCAGGATTTTGTGCGGGACATACCACTCGTGTTCACCACGCACAGGATCGTCGGCAGTCAAGCTAAGATTGAAAAGTCCACGCAGATACAAAGCATCCGACCATGCGGCCATGGGCAGCATGCAGCGGAGCTGTCGCTACTTTGGGGTGCTTCATTGGTATGTCTTGATACGCTGGTGCTTGACCTGAAGGGCCCCAGGGTTAGATGCCTCAACTTTCCAATGTTCAACTGGAACGAGAACGGCGTACGCAAAAGTGGAACGTCATCTTCTATAGAACTGCAGATATGACTGTCCAATGTGGAGGGCTTCTGAGGTCCTAGTTCATTGTTTAGAGAGCTGCCCAGAGGGGCTGGTCTAAATTTTTAGGCCTTTGGTGATGAAGAGTTTTAGGGTTTACGTTATGGTAAATTTCTTCTGGTTTCTGGTACAGTACCAAGCAGACGACCACCATTTAGACTCAGACCAAACCCTGTTCTGCAAATCTGCCTTAGGAACCTCAACGCCTACTTTGAGTCTCGCAAAACCCACAACTTACAAACGCATAGGTTTTGGGCTTCGAGTGTCTAAACGCCCTAGCCATAACTACGACCACACAAAAGAAAGGGTACGTTTTGGGGCTAGTTCAGGCTCTTCGCATGGGATGCTTTGTCCAGCGCCCTTGGAAACCTGCGGAGAGCTACACGGCTACGCAACTCTCCTTGCCATCACGCGCTCCTGGCTTGGAAGCTGGTGGAAGTGAGATGCCCGGAGCACCTTAACTGCCTGGTCCTTAGAAGGGAATGAGGGACTTGGGCACCTTACATGCCCCCATATATACCCTTTAAGGGATTATATAGGGTACCTCATTCCTTCATTCCCTACGAAGAACCAGAAAGTAAGCCCCAAACCGCCTACTTCTGTCACACCTCCCCGTCCTTGGCTGGGCGCTTCCCAAAAGGGGCAATTACCCATAAATACCCTGAAGTACGACAGCATAGAAAGCCACAAACGGGCACAACCCCATCACAATAAAATAGTGACGTATGAATACATGTATACATACATATATGGATTAGATATGACATGCTATACCTGAAGAAGCCTAACCCAAACTGCTCGAGAGCTTGCTGCGCCTCCTTTGTGCGGGTGCTCATGTTCCCCGCCTCCAGGCGTGTCGATCCCTAACTATGGAGTGTTCAGGGTTTAGAGGATCAGGGTTTAGTGTTGAACCTTAAATCTGCCATCCCGGAGAGGCCCATACCCCGAAAGAGTTGCACTTCGTGTGGCCTTGCTGATTCTAACAGACAAACTACAGCTTTATGTCCGCCATATCCTCACTGATGCGCCAAGCAAGGCGAAAGCAGCAAGTCGCAACGATTGATTCTCTTTGAGGGTTTTAGGGTTTAGGGTTATCCATGCAATCTGGATCGAGGAATAAGTCGCAGCAGTCTCTATACGATACAGCCATGTTCTGCCTGAGCGGACGCAACTTGCTCGATGGTCTTCGCGTCCACGGCTTTTTCGCCCTTGTGGACCTCGATGGAAGCCCCAAAACCAACAAGCCCTAATCCTAAACCCTAAACCCTAAACCCTAAACCCCAAACCCTGAACCCTAGGGTCTAGCTTCTGGACCAAGCTCCGGCGGTGCTTGGCGTTTGGTGTGGCAGGACATGTGTCGCACGCAGTACAGAATGCACCGGCTATGAGGAGTTGGGCAACCGTAAAAACCCTAAGCCCAAAGCCCTAAGCCCTAAGCCCTAAACCCTAGAAGATGCAAGGGAGACATGTCTACAGCAACTTGCCACAGAAAAAGCCGTGGATCGCAAGAGCAAACCCCTGCCATGCTTCTCAGGGGAGCCCTCCTTATATTTTCTAACGCATAACGCAGCCCTACTGCCCCTAATCCCCTAAATCCTCAAACCAACGTGGGCCCACAAGACAGGGCCGTCGGATGTAGGAGTTGGGGGTTTACGAAAACACGAAACCCCTTATTTAAACCCCAAAATAGCAGGATTCCCTTATAATGAGGACCCCAATCAGGTACCCCCAATTTCGGAAGCCCCCATTTAGGGTCTCAGGCCCGGACTCTGATCGCCACCGAGTTGTAGTATCGCACGCCGGAATCATGATGCGCCTCATGCTCGTGCTGAATGCTCGAGGTTTTGCCAGTCACAGAATGCAAGGAACAGCAAGACAGAGACCACAACGTATAGCTAGACATGTCCATCTGCAACGTGGTGGGTTTCATGAGAAGGGCATATCATGGGTGTAACTCAGTTAATAGGCAGCTGGAGAAGACTTCTCATAGCGCCAAGAGCAAGGGGGTTTACGCATTTAGGGGGTGTATGGCTTGAGGTTCGAATTGGACACCGTGCTGGTCATGCTATCGCAAGCGGTTGGCCTCCAGTGGGGGCCAAACCATAGACCATCCTAGATCCCTCCACCGGCAACTTTTTCTGATGATACTCGTCGTCAGCTTTCGGCACATTACCACACAGGCCAGAAGAGCCACAGGCCTGAAAGGCGCTGTTGATCTCATTTTTGATGTAGTCACGATCCTGGCCAATGGTCCCATCATTGCTTCTCTGATACCATACTGCTTCATGCATCCAAAGAGTACAAGTTACCAAACAAGTACACTTGAATATATGAGTATATGAGCATCTGAATGTATGAACATCTGACTATATTCATGCGACGAGAAAATATGCATGTATATCTATCTATCTATATATATATATATAGTCATTTTATTGATTTATATATATATATATATATTCACAGCATGAACAAGCCTGAAGCCCTATGAAAACCTACAAAGCACCATTTGCCCTGGGCCGGTCTGTTTCCCTCGTCCACCCCCCCCCCCCCCCCCGCCCCCACCCCCCCCCACCCACCCCCCACCCCCCCCCCCCCTTCCCCCCCACCTCGCCCCCTCCCCCCATCCCCTCCCCCTCCCCCCCCTCCCCCCCCCTCCCCCCCTCCCCCCCCCCCCCCCCCCCCCCCCCCCCCCCCCCCCTCTCCTAACCCAAAACCCCTCCCCCTCCCCCCTCCCGCAAAGCGCGGAGGAAGGTGCCAGCTTCCTCTCCGCCTTCTCGCGCTTCTTGGCCAAGCCTGGCGTGGGACTTACTTTTTTTACCATTAAGCTGCGATGTTATATTGATTTTGTACTGGCACTATATTGTTCTATTCTGAACGACTATATTCTATTACTATATTGTTACATTACTCTCTCGCATTATGTGACGATATACTTTTATTCTGGTTTAGAGCTTCAGGGTTAGGATGGCAAAGCAGGCTTCTTTGCCCGCCTTGCTGCAGGGATTTTCAAGCTGCTGGGAGGGGCCGGGCTTTGGGAATGCCAGGATGCAGGGTGAGCTTTCAACAGCTCGAATGGGACTTTGCATATGACTGGCCTTTCTAGAGGCCTCATGCTGAGAGAGAGCCCTTTGTCTAACAATTCCACTCCGAAAATTCGATAACTGACCCGAATCTTGTCGAAGCTCCGGAATCTGGCATGGAAGGGTTTAGGGTTCAAAGGTTTTGGGGTTACGGGGTTCTGGAGGTTTAATTACGTTTCTGGGGCCAGGGAGTCTCGCGGAGAGTAGGGCGTTGCCAAAATCCTGCCAGGAGTGCTCCTCTTGCGGTGCCGTCCCGCAGCCTGATCGCAGGGCTTCGCGCAGAGGGACGCCAGAAGTGTGACTGGATTGATTGGGCTTTTGGACCAGGGGGCCTCACAAAAGACTGAGAGCATTTTGGGGATATGAACATGCCACAGCCACGAAAGCGATCAGGTTCCTCGCCAAAGGACTATTCTACATTTAGGCTTTTTTGGCTTGGGATTTAGGGCTTAGGGATTTAGGGCTTAGAGGGTTCCATGACTCCATGATAGAACGGTAGAAGTGGGACCCCCAGCCAGTGACTTTCGGACTAAAACCTTTTGGGTCTTGACAGCCCTTCTCCCGACATATCAGCAACCCGACCAACACCCCCCGCCCTAGCCCCCTAGGCGCATCCCTCCACACCCCTCAGCCCCAGCCCAAGACCCTAAAACCTCAATCCAAACGCTCACCTTCTGCAGTTCCCCCGTGCACCCTAAACCCGAAACCCCGGGCCTTTTCTGCGAGGCGTCGAGCCTCAAAGAGCTCCAGAATTCTCGCCTTCGGGTTGCCCAGAGAGCTGTCCGAAGAGAAGGGAGAGTAAGGTATATGAAGAACACCAGATACAATGAGGCTTAGGCTTTGGGGTTTAGGGGCTTTCCCGGAGCTTCGGAGCACTCCGCACCCGACACCGCGCACCCTTTCATGTCTCACGGGCAGTGCTCACCCTAAACCCTAGATCCTTTCTTTGGGGAGCATAAAAATATTTAGGTTCTGTCGTCATTTAGAGAAACCCCCGAGTTTGATGCTAAGATTGAGTTTAGGGTTTAGGCTTGAGGGTTTAGGGTTTAGGGTTTAGGGTTCAGGGTTCAGGGTTTAGGGCTTAGGGTTTAGGGTTTGGGGTTTATCTCCTTTCACGTTCGGAGTGCTTCAAACGTGCGAGCCTGGGGGAAAGGTTGGGGGCTTGCGATCGGAGTGCTTCACACGTGTGAGCCTGGGGGAAAGGTTGGGGGGGTTTAGGGTTTAGGGTTTAGGGTTTAGGGTTCGGGGGTTCGGGTGTAGGGTTTTAGAGTGCAGGGTAGAGTTTCGGCATTGCCTACCTAGCGTGCGGAGTGGAGGTGAGGTCTGCACCGATGATTCTGTATGACGCTGACCCATCCCTTGAAGTACTCGCTTCCCGCTAACGGGTTTAGGGTTTAGGGTTTGGGGTTTAGGATAAGCCCCCTGCCCCTAATATCAAATATTCGCCATACACGATAACTGGGGGTATTTCATATCAAGGGGTAGGGGGGGGGGTTGAAAATTCGGGGGCGGCGAGTATTCGAACTGTTTACGAGTCCTGAGCTGACTGCTCGAACCGGGAAAACTCTAAACTCTTGGACCCAAATTGTGGAACTCCTATGGCCCTATGAACTCCACATGAGCCAGCATAGCCGCACCCTCCCCCCCCACCCCATGGTAATCCCCCCATCTATCCGGGTTCGGTTTTGGGTTTCTCCCCCCCCCCCCCCCCCCCCCGTGGTTCATGGTCTGCGGTTCATGGGCTTATGGTTTAGGGTTAGGCTGTAGAGTTCAGGATTTTCACTCTCACCCCTTTGGTCCATTGGTTCACGGTTAGAGTTTACGGTTCACGGTTTGGGGTAATGGTAGGTTTATGGTTTCCGCTCTCCCCCCTGTGGTTCGTGCTGGGTTTATGGTCCAGGGTTAAAGCGGTGAAGGTTTCGGGTTTACCCTTCTCCCCCTGTGGTTCATTGGCGGGTTTAGGTTTTAGGGATCAGGGTTCAGGTTTGGGGTTAGGTTGAGGGTTTCTCTCTCCCCCCCGTGGTCCGTGGTGCTTTTAAGGTTAACGGGCGGGGGGGGGGTCGATTACGCGGAACGCGGGCGCATAATAAACCCCATGAACCCTTACCTTTAACCCTAAACCCTTACCCCTGAACCCCAACCTTACACCCTAAACCAATACTGATCGTGGAACCCTAGTAGACATTATACTTGTAGCAGATCCATACTTGTAGCTATTTCTTAGGAATCATATGGTACCAAGAATCAAGAATTATTCCCCACAAAAATCCTTAAGAAACTTTCTTAGGAATCATGGCAGCCAAGAATCAAGAATCATTCCCCACAAAATCCTTAAGAAACTTTCTTAGGAATCATGGTACCCAAGAATCAAGAACTATTCCCCACAAGACCCTCAAGATACTTTGACTTGAAACCCAGAGCCCCAGTCGCCTGCTCATCCTTGCTCAGCGTGGCCTGGTCCCGGCCCTGGCTGTCCAAGTCGCTCACGGCGGGCGCAGCCTTCTGGGCTAGGGGCTGGGCTTGGGGGGTTAGGGTTTAGGGTTGAGGGTTTAGGGTTTAGGGCCATTTAGGGTTTAGGGTTGAGTGTTTAGGGTTTAGGGCACAGGGTCGTAAGGGTTCTGTAGGCTTCTGTAGGGCTCTCAAGAGGTTTGGGGGTTCTAAGAGTTCTGGAGGGTTTGGGTTGAGGATAGGGTGCTATAGGGTTTGGGGAGTCGAGATTATGAAGACGCTTCAAATCTTCAGTCTTGAGGTTTGGGCGGCCTAGTGCCCTAAATCATACACCCTAAACCCTAAACCCTGAACCCTGGACCCTGAACCCTGAACCCTGAACCCTGAACCCCAAGCCATTAGGGTTTGGGGCTGCGTCGCTTAAAGCTTGCTCAGGGTTTGGGGTGGGGTTTAGGTTTGGGGCTTGGAGGGAGGAGCAGAGCTCTCAACCACTAAGTATCGATTCCATCATCCACCCCTCTCAGAACACAAAACAACTTGTATACTTATATACATATATATATATATGTGTATGTATATATATATATATTTGTATATGTATATATGTATATATGTATATATGTACATATGTACATATGTACATATGTATATATGTATATATGTATATATGTATATATGTATGTATATATATATATGCATATGTATATATATATATATATATGTGTGTATATGTATATGTATATGTATATGTATATGTATATGTATATGTATATGTATATGTATATGTATATGTATATGTATATGTATATGTATATGTATGTGTGTGTGTAAACAAAAATACATTTGTTCATTCATGTATTTACTTCCATTTATATATGTTTGTAAGAACAGATGTAGAGCTACGCATGCGCACCCTCAACTGGTAAACCTCAGATCCCGAAGAGCGCCACCGTGGCTCCCCAAGTCCTAAACCCTAAACCCTAAACCCTAAACCCTAAACCCTAAACCCTCATCGCCTGCGCGGCTGCCTCCTGAGAAGGCTCCGAGTCTGCCCGGAGCTGGTCCCTCGCGGCATGTGGAGCAGGCGGTTCGGACGTAAGGTTCTGAGGCGTTTAAGTGAAGGTTTAGGGTTTAGGGTTTAGGGTTTAGGGTTTAGGGTTTGGGGTTTAGGGTTTAGGGTTTGGGGTTTCCAGCTCTTCCTGTTTATTCGACCATATGCAAAGCTGAGGTTTGGCAGTTTGAGAGTTCAGCGGTTTCAGGTAGTTTCAGGCCCGACAACTTGACCATGAGCTGGTGGCCTGAGCATCTGCAGAAGTGCATCATACTCCTTCTGATTCTGATCGCTCTGTTCGCCGCCGGCCTGAGTTCAGGGCATTTTCGACTTCAGGATCTGGGAGTCTGGGCGCTACGAAGAACGCAGGCTGTACATATGATCAGGATCTCTACTCAGGAGCTGAATCTTAGCCAGAGCTGTTGACAAACATGCTATCAGCTGCTCACAAAACAAAAACATGCTCCGTCTTGCTCCCAGGGCAGCCGCGTCTGTCGTCGCCACGGACTCCTGCAAAGCCCGTGCGCGATCGAAGGCTTGCTTGCATGCACCAGTAGCAGCACCAGCAACGCTACTGGTTGAGCTGTGCGGGAAGGGAAAGTTTTCCAGCTTTGGGTGTTAATTCGCCATGCTATCAGAATACAAGAGGTAGGACCTTTGTTATGCCTATCCCCAGCAGGACATGCAATAAATAGAGCAGAGGAATATGCATGAGAAATCCTATGTACACTCATTAGAAACCATCATCTCACGGTGGAACTGACAGGGCTCATGTATTAATATAGGGGTCGGTATAACTACGAATAGTTTAGGGTCCCTTATAATTATGCCAGAATTCCCCCGCAAAGCCTTATTGAAAACTATTCAGGCCCCAATCCTACAGGTCATGACGGTGAGTCAGTTTGGCGGGTTAGGAGGCCATCTCCTTGTGCTCAGAGATCAGCGTGGGACTTTTTGGGGTGATGCTTTTTTTACATGGAGGGTCGGAAGAATTACTGATAGTCTTCCTTCAGAGTCCCTTTCTACTCATACTATAAGGTGCCCCACGAAACCTTATCTAGGCCGCTACAGTGCGTGTGTGCGCCGCGCTGGGGGCTCATCCTATGAGCTCAGATTTCTGAAGGTTTAGTTGGAGGCTTGGAGGGGTTTAGCTCTGGGATTTCGGGGTTCAGCCAAGAGCTTTTGGGCCTTTGGGGGGGCTCAGGCTCAATGGCTTGCCATTCCTACCGCTATTCTAAAGCCTGTTTCCAGGAATCGCCCGAAGCTCCTTGGCCCTTAAACCCTAGACCCTGAGATGCTAAACCTTAAGAACCCTAAACCTCAAACCACTAAAGCCTAAACCCCTAAACCCCTACACTTCAGGGCATGCAAGCCCCAAAACCCAAAACCCAAGACCCAAAACCCAAAACCCAAAACCCACAACCCAAAACCCAAAACCCAAAACCCCAAACCCAAAACCCAAAACCCTAACCCTAAACCCTAAACCCCCCAGCCCGTCCTCCTGGGCCGCTTCGATCGGCTCAGGCGGCGGCTCGCCGTCTGTGGTCTCCCGGTCGGTGGGGGCCTGGCGGCTTTTATTCCTAGGGATGTGAGTGGTTTAGGGTTTAGGGTTTAGGGTTTCGGGTTTAGGGTTTAGGGTTTAGGGTTTTCCTAAACCCCAAACCCTAAACCCTATACACAACCCTAAACCCTAAACCCCGAACACCCAAACCCCAGACCGACCTCTGGGCCCGCCAACTCTACACCCGAAGCGCTGCGGCCCTAAACCCTAAACCCTAAACCCTAAACCCTAAACCCTAAACCCTAAACCCTAAACCCTAAACCCTAAACCCTAAACCCTGAACCAACAAGTTCCCAAGGCCTTGCATTGCTAAACGCTGCTAAGTCCCAACATCCTATAGCCCTAAACTCCCCAGTTCCATGAAAAATCAAACTGCTAAGGCAACTTTTAACACCCGAGGCCCCATCAACTCCTTCAGTCCCTAAACCCCGTTAACTCCCGAAATCCCGGAGAAACCTAAACCCTGCAACCCTAAAACTCCTAAACCCCTAATGCCCAAAGCCCCTTTTGAATTCCCTAGAGCCCTAAACCCTAAATTCAAAGTCCTGAAATCATGAAACCCTAAACCCCCTCAAGTTCCCTAAGCCCTAAAACACTAAACCCTAAACCCTAAACCCCAAACCCTAAACCCCAGCCCCTAAATCCCTACATTCAAAACACCTAAAAACCCCCAACCCCTCGTCTGCGGCCTCCGCTGGCTCACTGCCGCGGCCGGTACCCTGATCAAAGCCCTATGATTAATTAAGGTTTAGGGTTTATATAGGGTTTAGGGTTTAGGGTTTAGGGGTTCGGGTTTAGGGCTTAGGGTTTGGGGATTCGGGATGTAGTTTAGGGTTTAGGGAGTTAGGGGTGTTTATAAACAACAGAATCTGGACGTCTTCAGGTTCAGGGTTTAGAGTTTAGGGTTTAGGATGCAGAGTTTCGGATTTACGGATTTACCGTAAGAACACAAGCGTACTTGTTGGTGGCTTGTGCAGTCGCAATCCTCATGTCCAATTCTTCGGTAGCTTACAAACAGTAGGGCATGGCCCCCAGGGGGGAGTGCTGCCGTAGCAGAGCCCGGTGCGATGCTTCTTACCCTAAAGCCTGACCCCTAAATCCTAAACCCTAAACTCTAAACCCTAAACCCTAAACCCTACTTGTTTTGAAGGCCTAAACCCTAAACCCTAAACCCACCCTCAACCGACCCCTAAAAACCGAGAATATAAGCCAAATCAACCCCTCGAGGCCTTGGTTTTGCGCCGCCGCGGAAGTCGGGCAAAGGGCACCCTGGACACACAGATGTGGTTTAGGGGTTCGGGTTTTGCGGTTTAGAGGTTTAAGGGTTTCGGCCAGGGGTTTGGGGATTCGGGGTTTGGGTTTTTTGGGACTTTGGGGTTTATCGGCGAGTTCAAGATTGTACCGACTGCCAAGAACGGTAAACGTCATGTACTGAACGACTTGCCCCACCCAAAACCCCAAACCCAAAATCCTAAACCCCTAAACCCAAAAATCCCGAACCCTAAACCACTCAACCCCAAAACCCCAAAACTCTGACTCCCAGCCAATAGGGGGGTCGGATTAGGGGGACCCTTAAAAATGTAGACCCTCTCAATAAGCTCCCTGTTTAACAGAGCCAGAAGAGGGTTAAGAAGGGCTCCCTTTCAAGGAACCCTAAACCCTAAACCCTAAACCCTAAACCCCTAAACACCCGAGACCTGACTTTCGGACAAGCCAAAGCGAGCCTCCGCTGCTGGCCGCGACCGCGGCTCTCGCCCACCTCGACGCCGCTCTCGCGAGCAGTTTAGGGTTTAGGGTTTAGGGTTTTAGGGCTTCAGGAAAACATGGGGGGGCCTATCGGCCCATTGAATTTTCAATGTTTTGGGGTTTCTTTTGGATTGAGCTACTAGGTTGCCCGTAACCTAGGATGAAAAAGGGTGCCCATTTTTGCTTAAAGGGGTTTATAAGGGAGCCTAAACCTACCAAAAAGTGAATAAGGGCACTACTGGGCATCCGAGGCTACTGTAGAGGTTACAAGAAGTGATGACTTGTGAACTTCTTTTTCTGCACCGCACTGCGGCGCTGCGCTCCTAGACCTTTCAAAGCTCGACCCGGGGTTTAGGGGTTAGGGTTTAGGGTTTAGGGTTTAGGGTTGCTCCTAAAGCCAGGGGCCGGGCCGGAGGATACTCGTCCTCCTTCTCCTCCTTCGGCTCAGGGGGCCTCGGCACACTTGCCTGCGAGTTTGCGCAAGGTGTAGGGTTAGGTTTTAGGGTTTAGGGTTTAGGGTTTTGGGGTTTAGGGTTTAGGGTGTAGGGTTGACTTTGAAGACCCCCTGACCGACTGCTGTACCGGTTCGAAGACCCCTTTGAGAATGGGGTTCCTAGTCAGAAACCCTAAGCCCTAACCCCTAAACCCTGAACCTTAAACCCTAAACCCTAAACCCTAAACCCTAAACCCTGAACTAGGTTTGCGGGCTCTTAAGGCTCTCGGGATGCTAAGAGTTTCGCGTCCGGGGACTTGGGAGTTTACGAAGACAGGGGACCCCTAAAAAATATGGACCCTCAAATAATCGGCTTTCCGTATGCTAAGGACCTACCCCTAGGTTTCCCCAAAATAGACCCAAATAATAGGCTTCCTTTATACATACTAAGGACCCCAAGCAAGGTACTCCGAATTTCGGAAACCCCACTTGACGTGTAAGGGGTGCGCAGAGCCCTGACACATCTCGGAAGCCTCCGTCGGCGGCCGGCTCCTGTGAACGGGAGGCTATTGGGAGTCGGGCTGAACCACCCAGAGCCCAATACCCGTTTGTTAAGGAACATATCTAAATTCTATAGGAATCCTTCATCTGATCTAAGGCATGTTCCTTGCTGAATGGATATGGGGCTGTTTGGGCATCTTCTTGTGTGCTCTTGCGATGCGATGCTTTCACAACACCGCAGCCCAGTCGCTTTTACGAAGCTTCCCTGTGGCCTGTCTCTCGATGGAGCAGGCGATGGACCTCCGCACATCAGGTGCCCTCAGAAACCTAAACCCTAAACCCTAAACCCCAAAACCGAAGCCCTAACCCTAAACAACCAAACCCTAGGATGGAACCCTAAGTCCTAAACCCTAAACCCTAAAACCCTAAAACCCTAAAACCCTACAACCCTTAAACCCTAAACCCTAAACCCTAAACCCCAAGTCCTAAACCCTATAAACCCTAAGTCCTAAACCCTAAGCCCTAACCCCAAGCCCTAAGCCCTATACCCTAAACCCCAAAAGCCTAAGCCCTACACCACTCAATCACAAAACCTGAGCAAACACTGACCCCAAAACCTAAGCCCTAAATCCTAATCCCAAAAGTTAGGCCCTCAACCCTAAACCACTAAACCGGTTGGGATGTTCCCCCTTATCCTAACAGTCCTGAATATATTAAGGACTGCTAGTATAAGGGGGACCATCCCAAACTAAACCACCCCTAAACCCTAAACCCTAAACCCTAAACCCTAAACCCTAAACCCTAAACCCTAAACCCTAAACCCTAAACCCCTAAACCCCAAACCCTAAACCACTAAGCCACTAAACCCTAGAAGTGCCTCGGGATGGTGCCGCGCGCTTCGATGCCTCACAGGATGGGGCCCATGCCGCTGGGGTTGAGGCTGAGGGTTGAGGGTTGAGGGTTGAGGGTTGAGGGTTGAGGGCTGAGGGCTGAGGGCTGAGGGTTGAGGGTTGAGGGTTGAGAATGGTCTAAGGGTGTTTTAGGGTGGTTTTGGGGTTTGGGTGGGTGGGGGGGTGGGGAGTTGGTTTGGGTGCTTCCTTTAGGAAGTGTGTGGTCTTGCTGGGCCTTGCAGCCCTCTGAAACAGACTCCTTCATAAGATCCTCTTAACCCCAACAAGGGAATACAAAAGATATCCAAAGAGCCCACAAAGAAGCGCATAGGGTTTGATACAAGGCCCTTTGGGACGTCCTAACGTTTAAAGGGCTTGGAACTAAGGGATTTGGGTTTGGTACCCCAGTAACCAGAATAAAATAAGGGCACCCTCTTTTGGTTGGTTCATTTATAGGGGAACCTTGACCCCAAAAAAAGCGGGAGAAGGGTACCACTGGGCTACCAAGTGGGGATGCCGGATGCTCTCCTGGAGCCGTGCTATCCGTCAAGCCCACCACGTTACCCGGATCCCCCAACGCTCGAAGTGGCAGAGGTTTACCTGGGCCCTTAATCGTGGCCTCTTTTGCGCGGTACCGAGTTTTAGAGTGGGGAAATAGGTACCTCAAAGAAGGAACCACAACTTCTTCCAGGGAGGGTTCGAAAAAAAAACTACACTGTGCGCATGACCATGGCCTTCTATAGCCAGTGTGAAGGCCTTCTATAGCCAGTGTGAAGGCCAATCTCGCTTGGAGGTCAAGATAAATCTTAAACTAGGTATACCTTTCACCCATGCCACAAGTAATCCAACCAGGGTCTACAACTAGGATTGCCCTTACAAAGCCTCCAAACGGATTCCTCTTAGACCCAAGAGGGGGACGGACAAAATATCCCAAGAGCCTACCTAGACAAACTGCAACAACGTGTCTTGGACTCATGCTTCCCCATGTCTACCCGCAAGCTGCGTTTGGAGACTTCCAGCAATTGCCTGTAGACACATACATCCGACACTGCAGCCCCAATGAAAGGGTAGTTCTTCGAATTCACTTCCTGCCAAGCCTCTTGAGGACTGCCTTGGCCTTGGCCTTGGCCTTGGCCTTGGGCTTGGGCTTGGGCTTGGGCTTGGGCTTGGCCTTGGCCTTGACCTTGGTGGCCTTGGCCTTGGCCTTGGCCTTGGCCTTGGCCTTGGCCTTGGCCTTGGGCTTGGGCTTGGCCTTGGTGGCCTTGGCCTTGGTGGCCTTGGCCTTGGTGGCCTTGGCCTTGGTGGCCTTGGCCTTGGTGGCCTTGGCCTTGGTGGCCTTGGTATGCAACAAGCGGGCCACTCCCTGGTGCCCCTGATGGTTTGCTATACGAAATTGTCTCTGTCCGCGCCGGAGTCCAGCAACAAGCGTGTAATTTCCAAATGCCCGAGGGACGCTGCCACGAAAAGAGGCGTTTCTCCGTCCGTCGTGGCTTTGTCCTTGTCCGCGCCGGAGTCCAACAACAAACGCAGCACTTCCAAACAACCGCGCTGCGCTGCCAGGATCAGAGGTGTTGCTCCCTCTGTCGTGGCTTTGTCCTTGTCCGCGCCGGAGTCCAACAACAAACGTGTCACTTCCAAATGCCCGCCGGACGAAGCCTCGAAAAGAGGCGTTGCTCCGTCTGTCGTGGCTTTGTCCTTGTCCGCTCCGGAGTCCAACAACAAACGTGTCATTTCCAAATGTCCGCCGGCCGCTGCCAGGAAAAGAGGTGTTACTCCTGCTCTCGTGGCTTTGTCTTTGTCCGCGCCGGAGACCAGCAACAAACGTACCAGTTCCAAATGTCCGCCGGACACTGCCAGGATCAGCGGTGTTGCTCCTGCTGTCGTGGCTTTGTCCTTGTCCGCGCCGGAGACCAGCAACAAGCGTATCATGTCCAAGTTGCGATTGCCCACTGCCAGCATGAGAGCCGTGGTCCCATTGCGCATATCAGCATGGTTTACATCCGCGCCAGCCTCAAGCCAGAGCTGTGCAGCCGTTCTGTGGCCAGCCTCTACTGCAAAATGCAAGGCTGGCCAACCCTCAATCACCCAGTTGGGATCCTGCGGGCTCTGTAGGAAGGCCTCCATTTGCCATACCTGGTTTTGTCGTAGAGCCTGCATCAGGGTTGCAGCGTTGTATAAACCAGGCTCTGCAAACTCCAACAGAACTAGTTGCACGGAGCCGGGTGCTGTGATTTTGAAATCATCAGGCAACATATGCCCATCCTGGTCCAGGACTCGCTGTCGAAAGCGGGGCACGCCGCAGATCGTGTGGAGGTGCCGCTTCAAAGCAAGAACGTCAGGCGTCCCATTTTCTTCCCCAGTCTGCAGCAGCAGCTCCGCTATGCCGACTCGAGCCACCTCTCGGCCAGTAGCCATCATCCGAACGGACAGCATGGCCACCACAGATTCTTCAACAGCTTTACTGGCACGGGCTAGAAGCCCCACGTTCCAAACCATGACCTTGCAACTTAGAACTTTGCAACATCGAATCTGAAACCCTAGAACTTCGGGGCTGAATAGCCTAGCCCCAGAAAGGTTAACCCCTTATGCATAGTACGACTCCTTATAGGTTGAGGGATGCCTACCCAGTACCTAAGTAAAGCCCCCAGTGCTCTCTGAATCTAGAACTGTAGGGTTCTTAAGGGAGGGCGGTTCCATAGAAAACCTTAGAAAAGCATAGGGAGCCTGAGTGAGTAGTAGGGCATGTTAGGGAACTTTAGGTGAGACCCTAAACACTAAATAGGTCCCAAGGCCCTCCGGAGCCATGAAGTGCAGCCAAGCGGTTTCCCATGGGGTTTGGCTTATGTCGTGGTTACAAGGAGTTTCGGGTTCAGGGTTCAGGGTTCAGGGCTCAGGGTTTAGGGTTTCGGGTTTCGGCTTTAGACCTCCACAAGCACGTCCTGTTCAGGGTTTGAGGGTTTTAGGATTTAGGGTAGTGCCCTTCATGTTGGCCTTGATTGCAGGTTTATGGGACATGTCCTTTATGCTGGCTCATTTGGAGGGGGGGCTGATTGCTCTTTGTTTGCTTCAGCAAGATGTTTGTTTCCAGCAAGACAACTGCCACGAATCACTATTGCCTTTTGAACGGTGGGTTCTTGTTTACCCTAAACCCGAAACCCGAGCCACTCCCGCAGATGCCGAAGACAAGCATATGCCGAAAAGTAACTTGGACACAACCCTAATATGCCCCAAACCCAAAATGGCAATTGTTCGGTGTCTATGGCCCAGAGAAATGGAAGTACGTACATAAGGTCAAAAAGGGAGGGGCCCTGAACTTACTAGCATAGTGCCAGCATCCACGTACCCCCCCTCCCCATATCACCACATATCCCCCACATCCCCCCATATACCCACGGCGTAGTTTCGACGCAAGCAACTCCTGCACCGAAACCCCCTAAACCCTAAACCCTAAACCCCAAACCCCAAACCCCAAACCCTAAACCCCAAACCCTAAACCCTAAACCCTACTTTACTGCCCCTGCCAGCCTCCTCAACCAGGAGCCTGAAGCAAAGGACATGGGCTCAGGGCGATTGCTTGGCTGGAATGACACACGTGCTTAGCCCTTAGAAGCCTACTCTGCAGGAACCCACCGACCTTGAAACAGGCCCTACATCCTAAACCCTAAACCCTAAATCCTAGACCATAAACCATAAACCCTAAATCCTAAACCCTAAATCCTGAACCCCAAATCCTGAACCCTAAATCGGCAGTTATCTAAGCTGTGGGCCTTTTGGAGCTTCCAGTACTCGGTTATTAGGGACACTTGATTGGGCTTGCCTACTCTGCTCTGTGCTTAAGCACCCTGCAATGTGCAAACGTGTCAGACATCTGGGCCCTACCAACCCTGAACGCTAAACTCCACCCTAAACCCTAAGTCCTCAGTCCTAAACCCTAAACCCTAAACCCTAAACCCTAAACCCTAAAGCCTAAACCCTAAACCCTAAACCCCCCCCCCCCCCGCAGAATACATTCTTCAGGGCTTGGGGCCTCGTCAGCTCGGGGGGCGCCAGGTTTAGCGAAGCATAGGCCCAGGCGAGGCGCGCCAGATCCTCTTTTTAGGGTTTAGGGTTTAGGGTTTAGGGTTTGGGGGTTTAGGGTTTAGGGCTGCGGGGTTAGAGGGCTGATAAGGTTTAGGGTTATAAGGTTGGGGGGTTATGGGGCCGATAATTTAGGGTTATAAGGTTTGGGGGGGTTGCAAGGTTGATAAGGTTGGCGGTTATAAGGTTGAGGGGTGGTACGGTTTATACGGTTTTGGGTTCTAAAGTTCAGGGGTTCTAGGGTTTATAAGGTTTCAGGGTTTGTAGGTTTATCGGGTTCTGCATAGGGTTTAGGGTGCCCAAATAGCATAGGGTTGAGCCATAAAGCTACTTTCTGGGCAGTTCTCTAAATCAGGACCCCTTTCGTGGTTGCTTTTATACGATGAGATACTATATGGGACCCAAAAGGGAACCTAATTTAGAGAACTACTCGTATATAGCAATAGCAAGCCCTTCAACTACACAAAGTAGGCGCAAGGGTTAGGCCGGGCTGAGGGTTTAGGGTTTAGGGTTTAGGGATCAGGGTTCCAGGCTTCGGCGTCCTCCTCGTCAAAGTCAGCTATCCGAGACGCTGCCTGCTAACAGCAGGGGCGCGGAGCATCCTTCACCCACCTGAAGACCCAAAAACCTGCTCTTTTTTCATATAACACCCCCATACATGGACAGGACTAAAGTTTCCACCTACCAAGACCTGAACGTGTTGCGGAGTCGCGGAGTCGCGCGCATGTGGATTTAACATAGCCCGCCCAGCGGAGAAATCTATCCACCCGAACAAAAACAGATTACGCTATTTTGTAAGGGGGGGAGCCTTGGTGTGCTAGAAGTGAAAAGGGGGATGGGGGCCTTGGCCTTGCCATGCTTGCCTGTGTGCTGATGCCTCTGGGTCGTGGGTCGAACTTTCGTCCTACCTGAGTAGTTGAAGATGTTAAAGGTAAGAGGCATGACTGCCGATTAGGATGCTTAGGTAACCCACATGGGCTTTCCAAAGGTAAACCATGCCCTGAGATCAGGAAGTGCGAAGATCGTGGCACCATACATATCAAGAGGGGCATATATGCTGATGTACACAAAGTCATAAGCCCACTTTTGGGGTCTCTATTCTAGCAGGGTTCAATCTCAGTTCTAGCATGGTACATTTTGTATACTTTAAGAGCACGACCAAGATCCACGGCCGAAGTGGGTGACATAGCTTTTCCAAGCGTGGAACGATGCGGGGCCCATCCAGTCCCATCTGCGGAGCTCGGGACACCCAAAGGGTCCAGGTACCTATGTCGTAGCTACTTGGGCCTTGAAGGGGTTCCTACATGGTAGCCTTAAAGCCTAAGCATGCACCATATAAGTACATGGACCTTTAGAGAGATGAGCAACAGGTGCATGGGAGATACCCGACCACTTTAGGGATTAGCCCTGAACCTGGTACGGTTTGGGGGGTACGGCTTGGGGCATCGACTGTGACATTGAACGGACGCCATCTGGCTTCTAACCTATGCCCGAGCTCACTGTGCACTAACGGATCATTGCCGTAGAACCACGTATAACATGAAACAGACAAACTTAAACCCTACACCCTACACCTTAAACCCTAAACCTTAATCCTCTGGCTTTCGATCTGCATCGAGGCCAGTATCCAGGTCGGCGCCCCGCAGGAGAGCAAACACCTCCTGGCAGAGGGCTGTCGTTTAGGGTTTAGGGTTTAAAAGGGCTTAGGGCTTAGGGTTTAGAATGTAGGAGGGGGGGCAAGGCTTCGTTGGGTTTCGGTGGCCTCTGACTCTGAAGGTAGTTGCATGATCCCTGAACCCTGAACCCTAAACCCTAAACCTTAAAAGGGGACCCCTATCCTACCCCTTACATACCCTATACAAGCCAAGGGCCCATACATACATCGGAACCCTTAAAGGAAGGTCACGAACCATACCAAGGGACCATATATTCCTAAACCCTACACCCTAAACCCTGAACCCTGAACCCTAAACCCTGAAACCTAAACCCTAAACCCTAAGCGTTTAGGCGGCGTTGTGGAGTCTGATGGCTTGGACTCAGTCTGAACCCTAACCTGCAATTACAAGGGCTTCGTGGGTAAGGTCTCTAGGGCTTGCAGTTGAGGATTTGGAGTTTCGGGCTTAGAGCTGTTTAGAGTTTAAGGCTTGGGGCTTGGGGTCATCAAGGTTGAGGGTCCTTTTTCCTCGAATGGCCTTCCGTCGGCCTCACACAGCTAGACGGGAGGGCTTCACTCGTCCTCGTCCTCCTCGTCCAACGTTGGAATGTGCTTCTTCACGATTTTGCCGGCGCGGACGTCCCAGCTCACCATCTCCTCGCAAGCTGAATCTGGCGCTTCGTACTTTGCATCATTGCCACACTTGCCAATCTCGTCAGGCTTCACATAATAATTGCCGACGCCTTCCTCGTAGTTTTTCATGCAAACGGTGTACCCCTTCTGTGCGCAGCATTCCTTGGCTCCCTTTGCAGAAGGCCAGTGGAGGCTGTAGCAGCGGGCGTAGCCACATGGTGAGTGGTTCAGCTTGCATCCTTCCGTGCTGGAATCGGAGTCCCGCATGCGCGTTGCGCAAGCCGGGTCAACAACCAGCAAGGAGAAAATGATCACGATGGCCTTGGAAGCCATTGGTATGAGAGCTTCGCACACAACAGAACACTCAAGAAATCACAGTGCTCGAGCCTGCAATTGAGGCAGCATGATGCCGCACAACCTCAAGGTTTGTACTGCGCTCTGCCGCCTGCAAAAGAACTTCACATAATCCAGTGCTTGCGGGAACCCAAAAAAGAACATGTGTAGCCCTTCATGCATTGATCCAATGCCAAACTTGCCCCCCCCACGCCACCGCAAAAGCCAAAAGAACAACTCAAGCGAGCTCGACACTGGAAGGCACGTATCGACACGTTAAAACCCTTCACCCTAAACCCTCAACTTTCCTAAACTCTAAATTAAGCTCCAATCGTAGACCGTAGACCCCCTAAACCCTAAACCCTAAACCCTAAACCCTAAACCCTAAACCCTAAACCCTAAACCCTAAACCCTAAACCCTAAACCCTAACCTTGGGGACGCCTTGTCATCTTCCACCACGCCGAGCAAGGCGCCATCCCCCTTCACCAACTTCAGCTGCGCCGGCGGCACCTTCAAACCTCAGGAGTCAAGGATTAGGGTTTTTAAGGTTTAGGGGGTTTAGGGTTTAGGGTTTAGGGTTTAGGGTTTAGGGTTTAGGGTTTAGGGTTTAGGGTTTAGGGTTTAGGGGGTTTGGGCTGGGGCAAAAGGGAATTTGGTCAGGGGAAGGTTCAGGGGGAAGCTTTGGGCTAGGTTTGGGGCAAATCGTACTGCACAAAGGAGCCCCCAGGTTATAAGTAGAGTTACAAGGGCCCTAAATTGGGTTATAAGGATCCTCAATTCGGTTCTAAGTCCCTTCACTATAGTTAGTATAGTAAGGGGGCCCCTCCTTGTCAACGACCTGGCTCCATCTGAGTCTCCTGCGCGATGCCACGCGCCGCCTCACCTGCCCCATCAACGACCACATGCCGAAGGGCCCTGTTTAGGGTTTAGGGTTTAGGGTTCAGGGTTCAGGGTTCAGGGTTTAGGGTGGTTAGATGTCTGGGATCTTGGTAGCCCAGTAGCCATATCTTAACAAAGGGCGCCCTTCTTTTTGTGTTGGTTACTTTACCAGAGGGAAAAGGGCACCACTAGGATACCTAGTGATAGTTCAGGCTGAAGGCATGTAAGGTATTCCGGGTACTTAGGCAGCTTGGGGACGCAATTGCATCAGAACACGTCAAAAAGCTGCACCCTAAGTTTAGGGTGTAGGGTACAGCCCTACATCAGGGCTGAGGCGTTGAAGGCTGAAAATCTCAATGGAATGTAAGGGCCTGCTTAATAAACTCGGATGGTTTAGGATCGAGGCTTCAGAGTTCACGGTATAATACACGAGGATAATGCTGGCAGTTACTTTGGGCATCCTTGGGGAAAATCTACGATGCTAGGCCTACAGCATGCATGCGCCGCTGACATTAAGAAGTTGGCGTGGCTTGCCCAAGCGAAGACAGGATGCCTTGCACATTACATGCACTACTATTTGCTTACGACCCCAAAAAGAATAACAAATAATAATCCCACATTACCCTTAATAAGCAAGAACGTTTGCTGTTTTTTCGGGGTTCTGAAGCAATGAGTAGTACAGGGCGGCACATAAAAGGGAAACCTAAGAGACCTCACTGAACCCCAAGTTCGAACGAAGACAGCAGGGGGCGGGCACCAGTCTAAGCTTCCATGGCTTCCAACTGCACCCGATATGGCTGTGACAACAAGACTCCCCGAGTCTTAAATACTGAGCCCAGAGGCTTGAGAGTTTAGGCCATGTCGAGGGTTTGCTTTGGGATTTTAGGGCAGGCATAGACAATGCAGGCCGAAGGCTTGCTGAGGGTTTAGGGTTTAGGGTGTAGAGGGTCAAGGGTGTTAAGGGTTAAGGGTTTAGGGCATAGGGTTCAATTTAGGGGCTAAGGTTGGGGTCGATGATTGCACCCTCATCCTGACCCCGCGCCAAGCAGCCCCCAGCCTCCGACAGAGTTGCGTCCTGAGGCCCCGCATGTAGAGCTTTAAGGAGGGGCTCGGGGGGTTCAAAGTGAGGGTTTAGGGTTTCGGGTTTCGGGTTTAGGGGGTTTGGAGGTTTAGGGTTTAGGGTTTCAGGGGTTGAAGGTTTATAGGGTGTAGGTGCCAAAGGTGATTTACGGTAGATACGTGTCTTGGTGTTACCTTGGGGGGCTTCCTGTGGGAAGATGGCACACGGTGTTGGCGTTTCAGGAAATCAGAGAAACGTGGCTGGCGTTTCAGGAAATCCGGGAAACGTGGCCCAAGTCCATGCTGTTGCCTGGACCACACCCCGCAAAAATACCCCCCCCCCACCCCCCCCGACATCCCCCAATAGTGGCCATATCCCAAAATCTCACCCAAATTAAGCCCTTGACCGGCGAGACCCCACCTGGCTCAGACCATCTAAACCCTAAACCCTAAAACGGTGAACCCCACCTGGCTCGGCTCAGACCATCTAAACACTAAACCCCAAACCCTAAACCGGTGAACCCCACCTGGCTCAGACCCCTAAACCCTAAACCCTAAACCCTAAACCCTAAACTGGTGAACCCCACCTGGCTCAGGCCATGGGTGTTGACGGCCGCGCCGGAGGCACATCGGGCGACGAGGGCACCCTGCCAATTTGTTCATTGCGCCATCGGGCTCAACGGATACTTTAAGGGGTAGGATTCAGGTTCTAGATGGTTCTAGGGTCTAAGACTAAGGGTTTAGGGTTTAGGGTTTAGGGTTCAGGTTTTAGGGTTTAGGGGCCCTAGGACTAAGATCTTGGAAGATGAACTACACACAGGATTCTTAGTTTTGGCGGCATCCTTTACAAGGCGTCACGTTCATGGGGGGCTTACGTCAACATACTGCATGCGGGCAGATTTTCCTCTAAATTTTACTCTAAATTTTGGGCTCGTTTACCGGAAAGAGAAGGCTCCGGCCCAAAGACGGACCACAACTTTGCGTCGGTCTTTGCGTGGTACCCTGGCGAGACCCAGGTATAGGGTTTACGGATGAAGTGCGCGTACGAAAGACCGTCCCACATCGGCCATGGCCGCAGCTACAGTCATATTGCATTTAAGGGCTTGAAGCCTCAATGGAATGATGACCCCTTAACCCTACATGCACATGCTCACCGATATGACGGCTCATGGCTGCTTCCGAGACTCCAGGGCCATGCTTGCAAGCCCCCCGTGATTCTTATTTATACACACATATATATATAGATACCCTTTAAGGGATTACATAGGGCCTCCTCGACCCAGAGTGTCGCGACGATCACGGCCCGCGCTGTGGCGGAGGCGAGGCAGCCCAGATGGTCCAGGATGTCCGGCGGCGAGCACTGTCCACACTGGCAGGGTGAACATCAATCACCATCGACATCTCCCCACTCGCCTAGAGGACATCCTCGGTTCTGTCTATGAAAGTTAGAATATTTGGGATCATATGTTGTTGCCGCGAATTCAAAAGAGTGATTTCCCCATATCAGAATGTGAGTACCGCTTCTCTACCTCAAGCGACAAGAGGGCCACACTGGGCCTAGTCTTAGGAATCCGGAGATGAGTATTGCTGGCAATCCCTTCATGTAGGGGCCTTGTATGAGTATGGGCACTCTCGATGGCTCACAGTGTAACTAGAACAGGGGTACAAGGGAACAGTACTGACTGATTCTTTGGGGATTCCCCTACCGTAAAGCCCTATAACCCTGAACTTTGCAAGGCGGCATATAACAGAAGGGTCAGGGTGGTCGAGGAAACCCCTAAGCCCCTCGGCTTGTTTAGAGTTACTATAGCCCGCCCTGCCCCTTCCGTTAAGGGCTGTAGGGCTTTGGAAGAATTAGGGCATTTTCGGGTCTAAGGGCGTTAGGGGTTCTGAAGGTAGGGGCTTTTAAGGCTTTGGGGCTGTGCAGTAGGGGATCTTGTGTCCAGCTGTTTCCGAAACACGGAAGCCGCGAGGGCCCCGAGCACGCAGGGTTAAACTCCAACCATCAGTCAAGGTTTCGAGTTTCGAGCGACGTTGTCTCTTCATAGCGGAAGACGCTGCTGGGCCAAGAGCGCCCAGGATACCTGTCAGTCCGTTTGGAAAGTAAAGGGCTCTCTCAAGTCTGGGAGAAGCTTGCACATGCCTCTTGTCTGCGCACAATTCGGCTCGCTACATGTCGCAGACTACTCCGACCCTAGCCCTGGAAGCCTTGTCCAGGAATTCTTTGAGACCAGGCGGAGACGCAGATCCCGCCCGGCAGGTGGACAGGACGATCATCAAAGCCAAGCGAGGCGACCATGCCCCACTCTCCTCTATCGAAGTCTCGCAAACAGCTGCGGCAGTTAAACTGGTTGCGAGTCTGCCGGTAGCACACTGCTCGACGGCACTCCTTATGCTCGGGTTTGTCAGACCATTAAGCCCTAGACCCAAAAGAAACTCTGCATCAAACGAGTCCCTCACTGATTCAGCCATCTTGCACTGATTCTCGAGCGCGAAGCTTCTCGAGGAGAACCTCCACTTGCCTGAAGTTCCTGAAGGTTCGGAGAATCGCCGCTCTCCAAAACACGCAGCCGCTCCAGCAGCGCATTCACCCGGCTCACGGAAAGCAGAGCCAGCTCTCTGTGAACTTGCCTGACCAGAACAAATATCGCTTGAGGAAGACCTCTTGGCTGGGGCGAAGGGTGCTTTGATTCAGAGGTTTAAGCTTGCATAGGTCCAGGTGAGGTGCAGAATCAGTGCAGAAGCTAGTGAACCTTCGTCGGACGAGTTCGCAGACAGGTACTCTAGCAAGACGTTGCGGAGCTGTCGCTTCCCGGTGCTCACAACCTGCAGGAGACACGAATTAAGGCAGCAGCTGCTAAAAAGTTCGAGGGGATCGCATTGCCGGAGCTCCCAGAAGCAACAGTGTGAAGAAGCTGGGAAGCCGGCACACAGGCTTTCCAAGGCCGTGTCCTCAAGCAGGGGCACCATACTCAGCGCGGCGCAAACTTCTTGGTGGACGTCAGGCTTGTAGAGGATAAGTTTCTGGGAGGAAGGGGGAGAAAACAGAATAGTGGACATGGGTTGCGCAGCAAGCTCTGAAGATTATATTATGTGATGGCCCCAACGTGACGGTAGCACGGCTTCTTGACTACCCTTCACGATAACAATAAAAACAGAGGAGCACCCCGATGTCTCCCGAGGCTTGTTGAAGTTATGTAAAATTAGAAGACTGACCTTCAATATTCTGCAAAACAGGCCTGCCCCTGATCCGGCCGCTCGGCAGCCATAGTAGCTATCGAAGAACACAAGCCGGCGAAGTGGGTTTCTTGGGGCGCGTCTTTAAGGACGGAAGCTTGTAGGGGGACAAATGCGATCTTGTTGGATTTATATACCTCCTATGGTCCATTGACTCCCTGCAGTAAGATTGTCTTTGCAAAACGAGTGAGACAACGCTTTTTGTGGAACCAACCACAGCATAGCAGCTATCTTTGCCGAAGCACACCGAAACAAATCCGGGCGGCCGCCTAAGATTGATCTAGCCTCCCCCCACCCCCACTGGTATCTACCTCCCTCTGCATGACATTGCAATGCGTCGGCTGTCCATGCACTCTCTGTTTGCGTCTTTCACCGTCACCGGAACTGACTGCAACAAGTGGCAAGCCAAGTAACTCCAGGGCCTCTTGGACTCCGTGACGCCGAGGTGCGACGGCGCGAGCTTCACCCCTGCAAAAGACCTCTCAGGAATCTTCTGTTCTACTGCGCTGGAATAGCTCTCCTCTCGGCTTCGCCTCTGTCTCAAAAGGTATCTATTGGTTTAGCTTCATGACTGCTTTGTGTGGGTTGCACGCCTCGGTGTGCCAGAGCAGGCCTCAGCAAAGCCCTCAACGTCTCGCCCTCTGGGACAAACTCAGAGTCGGAGGAAGCCATGGCGGGGGGAATCCGGGCAGCGAGCGTACGTAGCCTGGGTGGCTTGAGCCATGTGCCAGGCTTGAGATTGAGGAGTTGAAGGCTTTTGGGACTGAGGGTTTAGGGGTTAGAGGTTAGGGTTTAGGGTTTAAGGTTTAGGGCTTTAGGGTTTAGAGGTTTTAGACGGCCCCAAGCAACCAGCAGTCGGAGTCCCATGCAAAGAGCACCGACCTTGTCGTCGCCAAAAAGCACAGCCCGGCCATCGCTACAGAGCAGCCTGAAAGTTTAGGGTTTAGGGTTTAGGGTTTGGGGTTTTAGGGTTTAGGGTTTGGGGCTTGGGGTTTAGGAAGCCCTTGAACCCCAAACCCTGTAACTCTACGCTTCTGAACTACAAACTCGGAGCAACGATAGGATGTCTGTGAGGGGCGTCGGCGCTTGCGGGGTTTAGGATGTGAAAGGCTTCTCGTGTTTTTGTTCGGGTGTAACTCGGCGTATAGGGCATTTGAAGTGTGGTCGCTGGTGTTTCTAGATCAATCCCATCAAAAGGCTTCTGTCCACGGGTGAGGAGCTTCAATGGAGCTTCCGCGAAGGAACCGCACTGATGAAAACAGGACCTGCTTCTAAGGACCTGTTTTCAGCGATAGTAGTGCAAGATTCTTTCCTGTCAGCTCGCAACGAGAACCTCAGTCATTGACCGACGAAACACCCCACAGGCAAAGCAGATCGGAGGGACAGCTATGTTTTCCAGCTTATGGTTCGACTTTCCACACGGAAGTCAGGGAAGCTTGCGCACAACTCAGCATCTTGGCTCGCTCTCTAGGACTCCAACCCCCTCCCAAGCCCTCCATTCTGGAGAACGGTTCGGGGGGTAACCCTAGACCCTAAACCCTAAACCCTAACCCTGAATCCTTAAGCCCTAAACCTGCACTCCATAGTTGCTTGTCGCGCAGAGTATGGTACTATGCGAAGTATGGGGAACCACAGCCGCAAACAGACAAAAAGGGGGCTCGTTTAGTTGCGGCGAGGTTCCAAGCTAGGGTCTTGTGGCGGGACCTGTTAAACAACGGATCCTACTCACCCAGAAGAAATGCAGCCCCAAAACAAGGGAACAGTGATGACGAAAACCCTACCTGGATCCATTAATGGTGGTAGCTTGGTTTCTTATGCACCTAGTTAGTGTGGTTTAGGGTTCAGGGATAAAAAAAAACAACTCATAACATCGGATCATCAGGTGGTGGTGTAATCTATCACGAAGCCTTCTCAGCCAAGACAGCACGACCCAAACCAAACCCAACCTGCCCGTACTGATACAGGATACACATCAACGCCAAAACCGGATGCGCCCTACAAAGCCCTAAACCACAAACAACCCTTGACCCTAAACTCGAAACCCTAAACCCGAAACCCTAAACGCTGAAAACACCCAAAGGATGCCAATCCATGCGGGTAGCAGCGTGTGGGCACCCCCGGCAGCGACGGCGACGCAGTTGGAAGCAAGGCTCGGCGGAACGTTGCACCTCTGCGGGGGTTTAGGGTTTAGGGTTTAGGGGGCTCCTTTTCTAAACCCGGGAGTTACCTAGTGCGGATGCTGCCGAAAACCTGCTACTCATATGCTGCGCGCAGGACTTTTCCCATAACGCCTGAGACCGCATGGCTTCAGATCCCGCGGATGTTACAAGCTTTCTGTGAGAACGCGGGGACCTCTGCACAAACTCAGCTGCGTGACTTTATGCTCGGATGTGCTCGGTCAAAGCAGCACTAAGCAGAATTCGCACTGGTAGAAAACTCTTTCTTGACCGAGCTGTTTCCGAGTTTCAACGCACGCAAACTTTCGCCATGAAAGGTTGCCGTTTGGCAATTCAGGCGAAAAGCTCGTCCCAAGCCGCTCTTTGTGAGAGCATCGGCCAGTTGAAATCTAGTGGGTATCCAAAACAATTTGGTCTTGTCACCGGCAAAAACAGAACATAACTGCCTCAACAACGTAACCAAGATCACACTCGATTTATCACTAATACCCAAACCCTCCTTCCGAACGCAGTCATAGACACTCTTGCAATCAGTGCACATGTTCATGGGCACAACGCTCTGCCACTGTTCCTCCTCACATGCTCCTATGATGAAGCTACCGTACTTCATCTCACCGAGAGCAGCTTGAACATAGCGGCCCATGCCGTGAGCAGCCACTGCCGACTGAGTCTCCGCTGCGAAGGACGATTCGACCACCCTACGAATGGTCGCACTCTTCCAGTCGACAATGTCGAAGGGCACACCCCCAACATTCTTGCTTGAGCTTTTTGAGATCAGTCCGACTACACAACCCCGTTGGGAATGTACACATCGCTTTCCACCCTCCAGCGTGAACATCTCTTGAGCTTCTTCTTCATCCAACTCTTGGCCTACTGAGTTGAAAAGGGCAGCGTCGTGGTAGACAGTTACTTCCACATCTTTGCCCAAATTCCTAAACTGCAAACAATGTCTGTGTTTCTTCACCTCGTCAACGAGCTTGTTAACTCTCAACACATCTTCAACTTTCAAACTGTTAACCCTCTTTTGCAACTGGTTGACTTCAAAAGAGATGTCAGGTCGCGTCTGGTTACACAGCCACTGCAAGCTACCAACAGTGCTCCTAAAGTTGGTCTTCTCTTCGACAGTGACACTCTCGTGCAGGCATTCTTTCCTACCAGGGTCTAATGGAACTTTTTCAAGTCTTCCTTCGCAAAGCTCGTCTTGGTGAACTTCCAAAAACTCATCCCCAGCAGTACCCCGCACGACCACTCGTTTGCCACAGTACTTCACTCCCTCGCCCTCTGCAGCTTCAGACGCTCGTCTCCACTCTCCAAACGGAAAACGCTCATGCAAAAGTTTAACCATACGCTCCGCCTTGCACGACCCATCCGTAGCAATCATGATATCATCGACGTGAACAATCAAAGCACCAATCAAACGACCGTCACTTTCGCGAGCGAAAAACAAAGCTGGGTCCAACACGCTACGCTCGAAACCCAGTTCCTTCATCAGAGCATCAGATAACGCATCAAACCAAGCTCGCGGCGCGTTTGGTTGCCCGTACACAGGCTTACGCAAGCGCAGTATCTGACCAGGCTGCATCCCGGGGAGTCCGCCTTTGGGTTGATGCATGTACAGCGGCGCTCCACTGCTTTCGTGACCCTGTAAGAAAGCGCTGCTTATGTCGCCAACGCGTAACTGTTGAACCCAACCCCACGAAGCAACCAGATGCAGAAACAGGTATGTGCTCACGCGCTGGATGGTAGGTGAGTCAAGCTTCACATTCCCAGACAAACTATCAGGACAGTACTGTCCCTGCACACACAGTCTGGCTTTGGCTTTGAGCGGGAGCGGAACGCCAGACTCCACAAGACCGGCATTTTTGTCACGCAAGACGAAACGCGAACGCAACACTCTCTCAGGAGACTCTCGAACAATCCTCTCACTCTCCGAAACAGTAAGAACTTCGACCGAATCAAACTCTTCCCAGGAATTCCATTCTTTAAGTTTCGCCTGTTCGAACGCTTCCCGCTGATGAGCTGGTATCTTCGATTCCGGAATCTCTTTCTCTATCATCCTCTTAAGTTTCACACTGCTGGCCACGAAAGTTTCTGATCCACGGTCGAGCGTCCACAACACTTGATTAGCCCTACGTCGTCTTTTGATACACTCCGGCACGGAATCCTGAGCAATGTCGCGTTTTGATCTCGAAGAAAACACGGTGACGAGCGCGCGTACCGGAGCCTCAGGAAGCGGGCCTATCGGGTTTTCCAGTTCAGTCCATCGAGCGTCATTTTCAAGCCTGCGCCATCCGAAAGGAGTCCTAGCCCAAGTCGTGCGGAACGGAAAAGTGCGACTCACATATTTAGGACTACAAGACCGGTACGCAAAGGCATGAAAATCAACAAGCACGGGGTTGCCACCGTTGCTGACATGCCAACCAGGGGAAGTGGCACACCGCAGCACATCAGCAGGAGGAGACATCATATCCGTGTCACCCATGACATCACCAACATCAAGATCAATCGAACTTTCACAACCATCACCTTCATCACGCTCATGAGGAGATTCCATCAGCACATCTTCGTCAGTTGGGGGATCTTGGGAATTTTGATTGGTCAAATCTTCGTACGTCAACATCTTGCCTTTGGCTTGATGCAAAGCAGTTAAAGCAAGCTGCACTTCGGGTTCAGCCCACAGTCTCTCTTCTCCCTCAGCGCTCCTAATATGTTCAGGTGCAACCAAGAAGCAGCGGCCTCCAAACGACAGCCAACAATTGTTTTTTCTGTTTTCCTACAACACAGGCAGGACCGTTCCAACAGCTAAACTTGCGCGCTGACTTTTTGGTTTTGGCCTCCCTCCAAAAGAAAACCGTATCCCCGACATCAACAAGGAGCGCCTTCCGTGTGCGGTTTTGTAACGTTTTGTCTAACATGTCCTTCGACTGCGCTTTGATAAATTCTATCCGTGCGTGATACCTACACCTGATCCGCTGCGCAATCTCAGTGTCACCGTCACCGGCACCTAGGTGAAAAGATGACGGCATGCCATTGCAGTGTATCTCTCCTAGCTGTTTGACATCTTTTCCAAACACCAAGGTGCTCGGGGAAAATCCAAACTCTCGTATCATGTTGTTCTTAACAGCGCAGGACTCTGCAAGGGCAACACGCATCATGCTTTCACCTTCCACGCCCACACACTTGACTGTGTTACGAAGAGTTGATTTTAACAACTGATTGTGCCGTTCAACCTTGCCAGCTTGCCAGTGTGCCTGCGACGCAATGGAGTCAACATGACACCCTGCCTCTGAAGCAGGCTTAGCAAAAGCTTCTGCGATTAGGCCACGTTCCTGGTCAACAACAATGCGTTTCGGTGGCCCAGCCCACTGTACCCAGCACTGAAAGAAAGCGTTCCACAATGTTTCGGGAGCATGGTCTTTAACCAACACAGCTAAATGAAACATAGTCGCCCTATCAACAACAGACAAGCACCAAAATCCCTTCTCCCTGACATCGTGGATTTGAAACAAGTCAATTTTGACCTCGTCACAAAACTGGTTCTCATGAGGATGCACAGTGCACGTGCGGTGCGTCCTTGGGCCCTTACTGTGACTGCATGTGGTGCATCGCAGCCATTGGCTAGCTTCTACCAGCTCTGCGTGAGCATTAGCGTGTCTCAACACGCGCTTGATTTCGTAAGGTGAAGGGTGTCCGAGGTTCATATGGATTTTCTTGAGGGCGGCCTGGTATTCGGGCTTAAGGGTCCTACCCGTCGGGATTTCAAAGAACACACCTTCTGATCCTACAACTCTTGGTCCTCTGATCGCCTCCCCTGACGGAAGCACATCTCCATCAGTTGGCTCACGGCTGCGTTCCACACGTTTGCCACGCTGCTCATCAATGTTCAGGGCATGACCTGCGCTGCTGCTTTGGTCTTGGTCCTGACGAGGAGATGAGGCACTCACAAGGGTTGTATGAACATGATCCCACTGTTTCATGGCTCTGTTCACCGCACGCTCACTCCATCTGAGCTCCGTTGTGTTTCCAGCACGCTTAGCTTTCAGTCGCCGTTGCACGGCGGTTAGCAGTCGGTAGATTCTCCCAGGGCATTTGTTTTTCAGCATCTTAACAAACCCTTTGATCACCGTCTGTGCACAAACTTTGGCAACAGCAGTATCACTGATGTCACTGGCATGTCTGCTCAGTCTACTTTCGCGAGCAATGGCATCACACAACTCATACGAAGATGACAGCCACAACATGTTGGCACGCTTGGGCTTGCCGTTGCTCGTTGTGCACCCTTTTGCGACGCATGTTTGAATGTCATTGGCACAGTTCGTACGCTCAAGTGCAAGCTGAACAGATACATCTCCACACGGCGCCATGATCAGGGCCTCATCACCTCGTTGCGTCTGTCTGACAAACAACTCACTAGCGATCTGCGACCACTCCGCGCGAGCTCTGAGT
This sequence comes from Symbiodinium natans, assembly GCA_905221605.1. Taxonomy (NCBI): domain Eukaryota; class Dinophyceae; order Suessiales; family Symbiodiniaceae; genus Symbiodinium; species Symbiodinium natans. The sequence continues at coordinate 98,991 of CAJNDS010001580.1, forward strand.
CCCTGCTTGTTCGACTGCATAACCTCTGGAGGGCATGACACAACAACTAATCTAGGCCGGCTGCAATCAACTCTATCAACAATCATGCTCATATCATCACACGAACCACCCAAATTGACCTCAACTGGCGATAAACTCCACCAGCCCCAACGCGAGAAGTGCTTGGACATGATTTCACATCCAGCACAAACTTCTACAACGTCAGGGCGGTCCGTGCCAAATTTCGCTACTGACAAAGCCCCGCTTGCAACTTGCGCGTTGAGTGATGCCAAGGTCACAGCAAACACTCCAAAAATGTGTCGGATATTTCCAACTAGCCGCTTCCTAGTGCCCTGTCGCATGACCTTCTCGCGATCTTGGCGCCTTCGGATGACCTGCCGCAGCTCTTCCGGATCGCGCACCAGGGCACCCACCGGCTCTTTCACTGACGACTCGACTTGGACCTGAGGTTCATGATCAGCGCGAGTTCCTCCTTCGACAAGTTCATGTTCATGTTCCGCTCGCTGTCCTTTTCGAGTTCCTCCAAGTCGCTGTCGCCAGCCACCGGTGCCCAAGACGAAATCTGAGAGTCCTCTGATTGCGGATTTCCACGCTTGGTTGATGCGGCCGCCCCCACGCCCTTGCTCTTGTTCTTGCCCTTGCCCTTGTTCTTGTCCATCGCGGCCTGGACGATTGCCGCAGGCTTGCCATCCACATTCTTTGGAAGCGTCGCCCGGCACACGGGGAAGACGGGACATCCCCAGAACACTTCGTGAGTGAGCCGGTTCCGCTTTTCCAACATGGGCACGTGGCAGTTCTCGCAATACGGCGCCAGCGGCGTGGTGTTCTCCTGGCACCCCCCGGTGATCTTTTGCTCCTCTTGCTTTTCGAGGACCCAATTCTCGATCTCCACGATAAACTTCGCTCGAGAGTACTTCGTCCAATGGCCGTCGTTCTGGAGGCCATACCATGGGATCACCTGTTCCACGTAGATCTGAAGTAGCCCTGCCTTGTCCTTTTTCTTCCACCCTACCTCCAACACAGGAGATGTCTTGGGGGGTTTCATCACTCGCCACAACTCCTTGAGCCGATCCACTGTCATCTTGTCCAGGTCGGCAGGCTCGAGCTGCGACTGTTCCGCAATGCGGGCCACGTAGTCGGCTTTCACACGGGGAGCTCCCACCTTTGTCACGGAGGACATGGTCACGAAGGTCAAGAGGATGATCGGGTCCGTGAGATCGATCAGGAAGATTATGGTCGGTCTCGAGCCAAGACGTGTCAAAATCCGACAAAACTTCACACGGATCAGTCAAAGGCGATCGCCAAGTAACTCGCTTACTACGCAGACTCTCACCCCAATCTTGCGGTCTCAGGCTATCAACTTGGGAAGTGAGAGTACCCGCATTGTCCACTTGAGCGGCAAACACCCTACTGTCTGACCCCGTCCTTGACGATATCCACACTTCGCTGTCGATGTGGAGGATCTCGCCCCAATCTGGCTGTGCGCTACCAGCGGAAGTCGCCTTCACGATGTCAAACCCAACGTGCCCGGTGTCCGTGGTAATGAGCTCTACCATTGGGGCGTTCAATGCTGCGAAGCTGAAGACACCTCCGACCAAATCCATGACCATCCCCAAAGAGCGCAATGCTGGCTGACTTACCAGAAGTGGCACATCCTCGGCGACCACACTGACACGCAAGTATGGAACTGTGTCGGCCCCATGGATCATGAGGGGAATGATGACTGCAAACTTGGAGAAGACTTTAGGACCTCCTCCAAACCTGAAAGGCTCACGCTCCTTCACGATTTTGTACTCAGCCTGCCGTCCATCAAGCACCTCCAAGTGTCGCGCCACCCAGCGCTCGCCCGCAACTGTGCGTGCACAGCAAGTGTCAGAGAGCGCCAGCCCACGGCTCTGTGCTCTGAGTTGGTGACTCGTGGCCATGACGAGGCCTGTACCCTCTACCATGTAGGCAGCCTCCATGTCGTCCTCTTCATCGTCGTCGGAAGACGCATGGGACGTCACAAAGGTACCACTTGTGCTCTTGTTGGACTTGTTCTCGGGACACTCCGGATCCGAATGCCAATGGCCGTACACCATCCTGCCTTTGGCCTTGCAAGCAGAGCACGGTAGACGTTTCTTCAGGTCTTGGATCCTTTTGGTCCTGTCTGCTGGCGTCTCGACCTGCTGAAAACCCCTTGCCTTTTCAACCTGGGCCCGCTTCTTGGCAGCTTGAGTTACCAACACCTCGGCTTCACGCTCCAGGAGCCCAGCTTCTGATATGGCATCGTCCTCTTCGCCAGCCTGCAAACCCTCGGACTCACCGTGTTCTTCAACCACAGCGTTCACTTTGAAGGAGCTGCCCTTACCGCCCCGCTGCCATGTTCTGGCACTGTGCGTCGGCCTGGCGCTGGTAGAAGCCGTGCTGTCATCAACCTTCTGGCTGTTCGGCACTATGGCGACCAAAGCTTGACGAAGCTTGTTGTACTCGTAGTCGCCGTTCGCTGCGGTGACGACTTTCTGCCTGAGGTCGTCTCCGATGTTGGCTTTTTCCAGGAACCACCATGCCTTGGCGCTGCCCTCGAGCACAGTTCCTACTTCCTTCAACTTCTCACATTGTACACGGAAAGAAGTATCGTAAGAGGTCATCTCCTCGCCACGCTGCCGCTTGAAGGTCTTAAAGAAGTGATTGAGCACCTCGAAAGTGCGCAAGTACTCAATAGGCTCCAGCTCGGACTGCAAATGGTTGAGCAGCACCTCCACGCCATTCTCGGTCCGCAAAGCCTCGATCTCCAAAGTCTCTGCTGCCTTCCAAGCTTGGCCACTGAGCTTCTCCAAGAGCCGTCCTCCGCGATACGGTTTGTCAATGCCGGTGACGCTCTCAAACAACTTCACCCTGCGACGGTACTCTCGCATGGACGTGGTCCCATCAAAAGATGGAATGTCTTCCTTGCCGGTCCTGGGTTGCTTCTTTTCTTTGTATTCTGGCTGCTGATCGTCAATGGCTTCGTCGATGTCTCTCTCAACCGGTATGGAAGGTTGTCCTTCATCTTCCGTTGTCCCGGTGCTGCCGTTGCCCTGTGTGGACCACCACTCGCAGAACTGCTTGTCTACAGAAAACCACCCACGCTGCAGTGCAAAATGCACTGCTTCGTCCAGTGATGACCCCCACACAGGTCCCTGCGGTGTCGACCACCACTTACCACTAGCACTGCCCTCGCTTCCCCAAGAAGACACCGATGATCTGCGGTCGCCACGCCAATCATCTACACCCCAGCCCACCGAGGACCAGCCGTACCAACCGCCTTGCCATGGGCGCTGCCACTGCTGTTGCCGCTGCTGCCATTGCCACTGCTGAGTTGCTGCCTCACCGCCACTAGCTGTCTGGCCTTCGGTAGCATCCTGATTCGCCGCCGCCGCTGTTTCCATGGCCCTAGATCTCAGCTCCGCGCCACCAATGCGGATGCTGCCGAAAACCTGCTACTCATATGCTGCGCGCAGGACTTTTCCCATAACGCCTGAGACCGCATGGCTTCAGATCCCGCGGATGTTACAAGCTTTCTGTGAGAACGCGGGGACCTCTGCACAAACTCAGCTGCGTGACTTTATGCTCGGATGTGCTCGGTCAAAGCAGCACTAAGCAGAATTCGCACCTAGGAATAAAAAGGGTGCCCTTTTTGGTTGTAAGGGGATTCTAAGTATAAGGGAAGAAGAAAAAAAAAGGAAAAAAGGGCCTACTCCCGGTCCTAGTTTTGGGGGCTTGAGTCTGCGGGTGCCGTTTTCGATAGGGGTACCCTGGAAAGGGACCTTAAGCCCCTAACCCTAAACCCTAACCCTACAGTAGACCCTAACCAACTTATCAACCCTAAACTTATCAACCCTAAACCCTAAACCCTAAACCCTAAACCCTAAACCCTAAACCCTAAACCCTAAACCCTAAACCCTAAACCCTAAACCCTAAACCCTAAACCCTAAACCCTAAACCCTAAACCCTAAACCCTAAACCCTAAACTGAACTCAAGGGCTCTGCGGTGGGACTGGGGGCCCTGGCTGCCCGCGGCCATTGCCGCCCACACAGAGTGCGACCCCGTCGTCTCGGAGAAGTACCTGCGCTGCTTCTTGAGAGTCCTGCTACCCCCTAAATTATGGAATATGCCTTAAATCATGTTAAGGATCCCTACAAAATCTAAGGCATATTCCTTAATTAAGGGGTGTTGGACTCTCTGGGTTGAGAGTCCTGCCATGTTCAGCTGAGCGAAAATAACTTGATAAGAACAAGGATGCCAAGGATAGAAGTAATATCACGGATTACCAAGGATATTGAAACTGGCATGGCAATCCGGTTGTGATCAACATGCCTTCTAGCTAAGCAACACTGTCAACGGCTCGAATGGCCATGCTGCACAATCTACGTCTGATGCCTAGTTTTGCTGGCCCTTTGATCCCCCTCTGAAAGCATCCTCAAGAAGACCCTTCTACATCCACTCAGGCATCGTATAACATGTCCCAAAATGCCCACCTAGCTAAAGCAACGCCACGTAACATCGCCACCAGTTATATACCTGCTGCTCTCCAGCCGGTCACTCCGCCCAACAAAACGAACGACAGACCAATGTCTTGAAGCTCCCCGGTTTCTAGGGTTTTGGGTTTAGGGTTTTAGGGATTTCTACTTGGCCCAACACAGCTGCAAGTCTTTGATCACAGTGGTTCTGTCAACGTGGGACCCCTTAATTAAGGAATTTTCCTAAAATCATGTGGGGTTGTATAAAAACCCCGCTATAAATCTATTCATCCGTTCTAGGGTTATCGTTTTTTCTTCTTGACTATCGTTTTACAGGGTTTTGTGGAACAACCTACAACTTCATGCCTTAGAACCGATAATTTCGTTGATTGTAGTACAAGCTTAGTACTGGAACCGCCGTCCCTGTGAGCTGTCTGGTTTTTCGTTGATTTGTAGTACAAGCTTAGTACTGGAACCGCCGTGCCCGTGAGACGGCGGGATTTTCATTGATTACTGGAACCGCCGTCCCCGTGAGCCGACAGGATTTTCGTTGATTTGTAGTACAAGCTTAGTACCGGAACCGCCGTTGCCGTGAGCCGGCTGGATTTGCGTTGATTTGTAGTACAAGCTTAGTACTGGAACCGCCGTCCCTGTGAGCCGGCTGGATTTTCGTTGATTTGTAGTACAAGTACTAGTGTCGCCTGCCTGCCGCGATGCAGCAATCAGGCCGTTTTATAACGCTATCGTTTTTTTATTCTTGATTATCGTTTTACGAGTCAGGAGCACTGCCCCAAACGCTTAGGGCAGCTCTTTTCATAAATTGAACGCGCGGGGGTTTTATACAACCCCATGTAAGGATCCCGAATATGCTTGAAGGAACATTCCTTAAACCATATAGGGATCCCTGATATACTTTAAGCCTTTAAGCAATATTCCTTAAACCGTATAAGGATCCCTAATGTACGAAGGTGGTGTCACCGTGTGAGTCCAGCCAGCAGCGCACGCCACGTAGCGCAGGCCCTGGCAGGTGAGAGCTCGGACCGTAGGACCTAGAAAACAAAAAATGGGCTTTGGGCATAGGGTTTAGGGTTTAGGGTTTAGGGTTTAGGTATGGGTTTGGGAGGGTGTGAGAAAGGCAGCGAGCCATAAATTGTAGGATACTACAAGTCTCTCGGAGTGAAACAGGATCTGGTGTCTAAGCATGGCTTCAGCGGCCAGTAGCTGCAGAAGTGAGAAGTTAGGGTTTAGAGTTTAGGGTTTAGGGTTTAGCCTTGCACCTAGAGCACTTAGAACCTTGCTCAGCAGCCCAATGACCTAACTCTTGAGTAATTACTCTGCAGCATTCCACTGGCCCTGGCTACTTCTCTGTCTGTCTTTCTTTCGCCCTAGCTCTGTCCCCCTCTCCCTCTCTCTCTCCGATCCTCTGTGCAACGCTGGTTAATCTAACTTCCGGGCCTCGACGACCGTATACTCCACATGGTCTAGGGTAAAGGGACCCAAGATCCCTAAACCCTAAACGCTAAACCCTAAACCCTAAACCCTAAATCCCATCAGCAGGAATTCTGAGCCAGAGAGTTGCATACTTGACTGAAGAACTTTGTACATGGAGATGCAGGCCTTTGAATCCTCAAACCCAACCCGAAGTCAGACCCTAAACCCTAAACCCTAAACCCTAAACCCTAAACCCTAGTCCTAAACCCTAGTCCTAGACCCTAAACCCTAAACCCTAAACCTAAACCCTAAACCCTAAACCCTAAACTAACCCCTAAACCCCAGCCTCACTTAGGGAACCTCTACCAACTACCAACTCGAGCCAACCTCGACCGGCGGTGGCAGGTCGCACTGCCCAGCGCCGTTGTGGCCGAAGGCGACGGCCTCGGGGTCTCCTAAACCCTATAGGGTTTAGGGTTTAGGGTCTAGGGTTTAGGGTTTAGGGATTAGGGTTTAGGGTGAGGCTTTAGGGTTTATATAGGGTTTAGGGTTTAGGGTTTAGGAATGACTGATGCCCTCCCTTACGTGCTGTCGCTCTTGACATCTACAATCCACTCCTCACGACGCAAGACTCTAAAAGCCCAATCAACCCCAAAAAACTCTGCAAGCCCTGGAAACTCTAAAGAGAAACCACCCTGTAAGCCCTATCAACTCAACAAACCGTAGAACCCCGAAACCCTCTAAACCGATGACGTGCGCCGTGAACGTGAGAAACGCTGCACATGAGAAAGGGCGCCTCTCCATCATCCCGTATTAGGACTGTGTGGTCGCCGCCTCGGCATGGGCACGGAAGGTTTGAACATCTTCTTCCCTCTTGTGGTTTAGGGGTCAGGGCGATTTTCAGAAAACAATCTTAGGGTACGTACATGGTCCCGTAGTATGCCCTTTAAAGGGGACCCCTTCGACACAAGGATCCGAATATCTCATAGGTATGCGTGAAGGTCCCTCCTGTTGGTTTTGCTGGGAGCGTGGCTGGGCACTGAGGGTCGAAATATGGGCTTGGGATTTAGAGTCGACTTGTGAATGGAGAGCAGAAGCAGCTTGCGGTCCGGGGTTTAGGGTTTGGGGCTTAGGGTAGCCACCCCAGACCTACACAAGAAAGCTTGACAAGCATTTGAGGATAAAGGGAAATGTACTATAACTTTAACGTTTGAACAGCATGTCCCAAACCTGAAAGCCCCCCAGATCCAGAGTTTCAGATTGGGTGGAGAAGCGGGGCGGGGGGGGGTTACTCTTGGGGGAAGGCACAAAGCTTTGACAAACATCCGGACCCTAAGCCCCAATCCCTGAACCTCCAAGGACCCTTTTCAGCCCCTGCCTGCGGCAGCGTCGACGTAGCGTACACCCTCAGGCGGATCAGGCACGGTGCAGGAGCCTGCCACGGTTGCCAAGGACAGAGGCGGAGGGGCTGAAACGGTTTAGACTCCAGAGCCTTAAGGCGACAAGCTAGGGTTTAGGGTTTACGGCTTCAGGGGTTAGGGTTTAGGGGTTTAGGGGTCTAGGGGTTTAGGGCTTGGGGGTTTAGGGGACTCATGTAAACAAGACAGGGCCACGGGATTCAAGGCTCTTAAACTCCAAGACCACACCCCAGCCCAGACACCGTTCGAGGACGGAAAGCTTCGGCTCTGCAAACGCCCAGCGAGGACTTCGGCAGGCCTTTGAGTCTCTGGCTCCGGAGGCCACCCCCCCATATGGTGTACCCTCAAGCCTCAACCCGAAACGCTATTTGGGTTTGGGGTTTAGGGTTTGGGGTTTAGGGTTTCGGGGAATTTTGAAGGGTTTGCGTCTTGAGCTTCACATCTCTCTGCCGCCTTGCACTGAGGCAACCCCCCAAACGACCTCTCAACGCTGTAGGCTACCTAAGAACCCTACAACTGTTGCATGATATCCCCAACGTGGGCTCCGGCTTTTCTCACGTGAGCCATCGGAACCCCAAACCCTTAACCCTAGACCCTAGACCCTAAACCCCAAACCTAAACCCTAAACCCTAAACCCTCCTTGCCTGAATTGTTCAGGCCCCAGGCCACCGCCGAACCATCCTGACAGGCCATGGAGATTGGGGAGGGTGCAGGAGATTCGAGGGTTTAGAGGTTAGGGGGTTTTAGGGTTTAGGGGTTTCAGCGTTTGGGGTTTAGGGCTTTTAGCGTTTAGGGTTTGGGGCTTTCAGCGTTTGGGGTTTAGGGTTTCTTAGCATTTAGGGTCCAGGGTTTAGGAGCCGTATTGTAGAAGTGAAGGTTCGGGTTTGGGGTGGGCCCCTGTTGCGAACTCTAAGCAGTCCCTGCATCTTAACCAGGCTTGCGCAGTCCTAGGTCTGGAGCACTGGGAGGGACATGGCAAAGAGGCCTAGAAAGAGCTGTGCAATCCTTTCTGTGACACGAAAGAGTCCCCCCTATAAGGTGGGGGGGGCAGCAAGGCTTCCCTGTTCCCTCCCAGAAACCTCAGACGCGAGAACTGAAGCGGAAAACGAGCCTACAGCTGAACACGAAGCCAAACCGAGTTTGCACTAAACCCTAATCCCGAAGCCCTAAACGCCTAGACCCAAGATGCACTTGACTGTGAACGGTACATCGTTAGGCGGCGAGCCTCGCGCAGGAGCACCGCATGGGTACGCCCCGCTGCGGCTCCAACATAGCCTGAGAGAAGCAACACCAAGCTCGAAACCGCAGTAAGGTATCTTATACATATGTATATGCATATATATATATATGTTTGTTTATTTATATATATTTTTGTTAATTCTATTTATTTATTTGTGTATTCATTTGTTTGTTTATTTATAGAGATATGAACCTGGAAAGAGCCCCTACTCGGGTTGAATCCACGACTTCAACCCTAAACCCTGGACCCCATGCACCCTCACAAGGTATATGGACCCTAACCGAACCCCATTTGGTATAATATGAAACCCTTCATAGACCCATCCACCCTCTTGAGGTATATCGTAAAACCCTGAACCCTAAACCCCAAACCCTAAACCTTAAACCTTAAACCCTCAACCCTAAACCTAAACCCGAGGTGGACTTGCCCGGGGAGGAGGGAGGGGAAGGAGGAAAGGTTGAAGGTCGTGTTTAGGAAGCTTGGGGTGTGAAGCTTGTGTTGTATTCTGGGGGGGGGGGGAGGTTAAAAGAGCTTACCTGAACCAAAGTACGAAATCCCAAAGCCTAAAGCCTAAGCCCTAAGCCCTAAACCCAAGCGCCTAAACCCTCAAACCACCGCATAATGGCCCTTCAAGCTGGATGGCTCTGGCCCTCGAGCAGCTCCGGCAAATTGCACTGGCCGGCCGAGTTGTCCCCGAAGGCCACGGCGACGCCGTCGCTCCTCACCACTGGCTTCTAAGGATTTGTTTTGGGGTTTAGGGGTTAGGCTGTAGGGTTGAGGGATGAGCGTTTACACGTCTAGGGGCTTAAGGGCCACCCAAAAAACCCCAAAACTGGCTTGGGAGTGGTGTTGGGTACCGGGTTGTAGGGCTTAGGGATTTATGGCTAGAAGGGCTAGAAGGCTGAGGGTTTAGGGTTCAGGGTTTTGCAAGCCCTACGTGCACCTAACTTGGCCTCAGCAGGAGCGTGAAGGTGTAGCCAGCAACGACCTGCACGTAGCTGGTGCCCGCCGGTAGCTCCGGGACCTGCGGCTCTGAAAGTTTAAGGACAGACTTTGGGTTTAGGGTTTAGGGTTTAGGGTTTAGGGTTTAGGGTTTAGGGTTTAGGGTCTAGGGTTGAGGGTTTATTGCAGGTGTGGGGGTCCAGTTGAGGCTCGCTATGTTTTGCAAAGCAGCTCGCAAAAAGAGCATCTAACCCGTCAGCCTTTGTCGAGATTCTTACCGTCTGACTGAGACCCGTACCTGGCACTCGCCGGATGAGGTGCTTCCAAAGACGACCTCGGTTTAGGACTTATGGGGCTTCTCATTTGGGGTTCGAGCTCCCAATTCCAAAGCCCACCTCCCTACTCCCAATGCTAGGGGCCCCCACGTTGCAAAGCCCCGAGATCTTCCTAAGTCCTGTTGCACCTTCGTAGTAAGCCCTAGTTATAGTCGAAGCATTCGCCCAAAAACGACGAATCCCAAATCTGCAAGACCCAAGATCCTGAAAAAACTCCTACCCTCCAAGACCAGCCATCAGTCTTAAATTCAAAGGGTTTAGGGTTTAGGGTTTAGGCCCCCCCCCCCCCCCCCCCCCCCCCCCCCCAAAAAAAAAAAATAAAAAGAAAAAGCTAGCCAAGGCCAAGAGCAAAAAATCGTCACAGAAGCCGCGGTGGGGGGGGGGGGGGGTTGTGGGCCGTACATCGCAAGCCACAAGAAAGAACACAGAGGAATCAACAGCCCATACCTCAGAATCCTTTCAAGCAGGTTTTTGTGACCATATTGAAGGCCCATATGCCTATACCCTTGGACAGAAAGAACACAGAGGACCCCTAAGCCCTAAAACCCTATAGCCCTAAACCCTAAACCCTATTCCACCCTTTTTGGGCTTTGGGCTCGTTAAGAGGACGGGTCGGGCCTTGGGGTCTGTAAACCTGGACCTAAACTGACTTAGGGCTTAGGTGATTAGGCTTAAATTTTTGGGGGTTTAGGGTTGAGGGTTTAGGGTTTTGGTTTAGGGTTTTGGGCTAGCTTAGGGTTTAGGGTTTAGGAACCCTAAATGAAGGCTCAAGCCCCAGAATTTCCGACGGGAAACAGCCTGCCCGTCGCTGCGCAGCAGAGCCGTGTGGCTGATCCCAGCGGAGGCCCCAATGTAGCGGCTGCACAGGGCGATGGGGACACCGGAAGAGTAGAAGTAGACACGTGCGATTTGAGATGTTCCCCCTTATACTAACAGCTCCTTAATAGGGAGGCACCACCTGCCCCCCCCCCCCCCCCCCCCCCCCCCCCCCACCCGGCAAACAATTTCGCAGGCTTGTTGGATACTTTCTTTGAGCGGGCACGGTGGTCGAGGGTTGCGCACTCTTCTTTCTTTTGGCTTCCCGGCAGCCTTTCTCCGGGCACGAACTTCGCAGAATTTTGATTAGGGGGGGCGCTGAAGTATTGGTTGAAACTTCTCATAA
>CAJNDS010001580.1:115000-130000 GCA_905221605.1 Symbiodinium natans
GGGTTCCCTTTTCGGTTTCGGTCCTTTCTTGAGGGTTCCTTGGAATCGTGTTGGGCACTGCTTGGGTGTTCTGCCTTTTTGGATCCTCCCAGGAGTCTCAGCAAAGGTTTGGGGAGGGTCGGCTTAGGGGTTAGGGTTCGTGCCGCTGCTCCACACTCTGCGTGCGAAAAAGCTTACGGGTGTCTCAAGATTGGGCCAAGCGGCGTCGCAAAACACCATGACAGCTGCGCTAGACCTGCGAGGACATCAAGGGTTTGAAATGGTTAGGCTTTGGGGAGGCGAGGAGTGGGGTTTAGGTTGGGGCTCAACGCGCGATGATGGTCCGAAACAGCTGCACCTCACTCGGGCTTTCAAAGTGAATGGACATGCTTTCGACAGCACATGTTTTGATTGCTGAGCCCTTTTTTCAGCATATCGGCTTTGGTATTTCCTTCACGTTGTCAAGCGCTACTGCGCTAGTGCGAAAGTCTGTCGCCATCTGTTGTTGCTTTCCAGAGACGTGAAATGCAAGAACTGTGTTCACATCCAAACGCGACAGTCCTCCGTGATTGCAGGCCGACAACGAAGATTTCGTATTCTGAATTGCTTCTGCCGACTTGTTCAGGATACAGCTCTTAGCAAAAATGTTGCTTGGAACCTGGTCCCCTTAGCTGGGGACAATATCGAATTAAGGAATTTCATCTCTTCTACATAAAAGCGCGTCAGCCCTCGCTACTGTCCCCACCACCGCCAGCATTGTCGACCCAGGAGGCAGTTGCGCAGTCATCACCATCATCGCTCTGGCCACTACTGCAACCATGGCCCCAGGTGACAACAGACCCATCAATGCGAATCGCAGCAAAAGTTGAGCAGAAGGCTTGGATCTTCTGCACGCCTTTCAACTCAGTCAACTCATCTTGGACACGACTGCTGTTGCTGGCTCCCCAGGTCACAACAGTCCCATCATCCAAAATGGCAGCGAAGGCATATGTGGATGCTTGGATCTGCTGCACACCCTTCAGCTGACTTCGGACGGCATTGCTATCACCGCCACAGTTAGCATCGCCCCAGGTCACAACAGACCCATCGGCCAGAATGGCAGCGAAAGCGCCGCTGGTAGCTTGGATCCGCTGTACGTTCTTGAGCTGGTCTTCCACACCACTGCAGTCGCCGCCGTTGCCTTCATCACCCCAGGTCACGACGGACCCATCGCCCAGAACGGCAGCAAATGCGAAATCGGTAGCTTGGATCTGCTGCACATCCTTCAGCCGATGTTGTGCATCACTGCTGTCGCCGCCGAGGCCACAACGGCCCCAGGTCACAACAGACCCATCGCCCCGAATGGCAGCAAAAGACACCAAAGTTGCTTGGATCTGCCGCACCTCTTTGAGCTCATGTTGGACAGCACCACTGTCCCCACCACGGGCTGCATTGCCCCAGGTCACAACGGACCCGTCGCGCAGAATGGCAGCAAAAGCCGACATGGTTGCTTGGATCTGCTGCACGCCCTTGAGCTCATTTTGGACAGCACTGCTGTCACCACCATTGTCAGTATCACCCCAGGTCACAACAGACCCATCACCGAGAATGGCAGCAAACGCTGTGTTGTGGGCTTGGATCTGTTGCACGTTCTTCAGCTGGTCTTGCACAGCACTGCTGTCTCCCCCATGGTCAATGGAACCCCACGTGACCACAGACCCATCGCCCAGAATGGCAGCAAATGCTTCTTCGGATGCCTGGATCTGCTTCACGTCCATCAGCTGATGTTGCACATCACTGCTGTCGCCGCCAGAGTCAGCAGCTCCCGTGGTCACAACAGACCCATCGTCCAGCACAAAAGCATTAGCCCACCCAGATGCCCTGATCTGACACACATCCTTTAGGAGTAGCTGCTGCTCGAGAGCACAGCAGTCCCCCCCGCCCCCCCATTCGCCGAGGATCGCAGCACAAGCAACAATGTTGGTGCGAACAGTGCTGCTGAGCTGCAAGGTGAGCGCAGCGCCACTCTGCAACCCAGACTCCTCGAGCGTGGCTGCTGCACGCAGAATGCCTGCAGAGGAGTCCAAGAGTCGGCCGCTGCCAACGTCCAAAGTCTTCTGTGCTCTGCTGTTGAGGGTGGCTACAGACTCATCCGGTTCTGCTTCGACTGAAGCTGTCCTGCCACTTAGCAGGCTCACGTCAATGGCAAGGGGCATGATGCTGGCGGCGATGGATCAAAGGTTTAGGGCTTAAGGTCCGTGACTTCTATGCCCAAAAGGCTTGGCTTAGCAGACTTTGGGGCACTTGTGGTATGATGCCAGGGATCAAGCTTCACAACGAAAAAGGCTCAAAAGGGACCATAGGGCTGCGCTGCATCGGAAGGGCTGCTTCAGGTTTGGGAGTTGGGGTTCACGGGTTTGGGGTGCATCCTGATGGGTTTCGGGCTTCCGGGTTCAGGGTTTGAGGTTTAGGGGTTCTTGGGTTCGAGGGAAGCTGGGGGATGAGGTGGTGACTGAAGCAAGCATGGCTACTTCGACCCTGCAACGCCAAGGACAAGCAGATAAGGGCTTAGAGACAGCTAGGGTCTGGGGCCTAAAGTCAACGTCTGAATCGTAAGCCCCTTTCTATTTCAAGGCTCCTATACCTCATACGACAAGAATCATGCTCCTGTGTAAAGGCCGTGGGGCTAAAAATCCTCAGCGAGCCATTCCGGATCCATCAGCCAGTTTACCCAAAACCCACCCTAAACCTTAAACACTGGGAGGAGTTCCGAAATTCCCTAAACCCTAAACCCTAAACCCGAAACCCTACACCCGAAACCCTAAACCCTAAACCCTACCCCCTAAACCCTAAACCCTAGACCCTAAACCCAAACCCTAGACCATCATCAGCAGCGGCCTGAGGGCGCCATCTTGGAGAGAGACCAAGACGCAGCCTGCTTTCAGGGGGTTAAGGTTAGGGTTAAGCTTACCCTAAAGCAAAACAGGCCCTAAACCCTAAACCCTAAACCCCCAACTAGGGGTTTAGGGTTGAGGGTAGATTTGGGGAATCATACCCCCTGCCATCTACAAGTAAAACTCAAGCTGTCACCCTTCCACCCAAAACCCCAAAACCACATCCCAAGTTCCCCGGCAAGGCAGGCGCCTGCTCAACCCCAGATTGCAGGATTCTGGGTGTGGGCTCCGGGCTTAGTGGTGTTAGATTTGGGGTAGCTGGTGCTTGAACATGTCTCGGTAGCCCAGTAACCATATTGCAATAAGGGCACCCCTTTTTTGGTCTTTATTAGGGAACCCAGAGAAAAAAAAAGCAAAGGGTACCACTGGGGTACCAAGATGTCGGAGGTGGGTGCAGATGTCGGAATTTTCGAACAGACCCTGAAGGTAACCCGATTCCGTGGCCGTGGTGGGCACTGAAGGTTTAGGGAATTTCGAGTTTAGGGTTAACCCCTAAGCTAAACCCTAAACCCTAAACCCTAAACCCTAAACCCTAGGTTTGTTTTTCTTTTGGGGGGGGGGGGGGGGGGGGGGGGGGGGGGGGGGGTGGGAAGGGGGGGTAGGGGGGTTTAGCATACAAGCAAGCAAGCGCCCGTCCTGTGAGATGGCCTCCAGCAGCTCCCAGTGCCTGTCAGAAGGTGCAGATGCATGCGTTGAGGGTTTAGGGTTGAGGGTTGAGGGTTGAGGGTTTAGGGTTGAGGGTTGAGGGTTTAGGGGCCTTAATCAGAAATTGGAATACGATATTGGGGCTTTATAGTACACTTATCAAGGAACCCTACGAGAAATCATGCGTAACTGAACCTAGAACCCTAGCAAAATGATGGTGTTTTCTGATTCTTAGGAATTATAGTACCCACAAATTAAAGACTATTCCCAAGCATCCCTAAGAATGGGAGGGGCGGGGTGGATCGTGACGTATGATGGGACTCGGTCATGGAAGTTTACACTTGCAAAGGACATCTTGCGCCAGCAGCGAGAGTACGAACTCGAAGACCATTGAACCCCACATGCAAACCCACCTCGTCACTTGCAGGAAGCTCCTTCCTGCTTTACTTTCCTAAACCCCAACACAGACACACAAATCCTGAGACAGACTGCCCTCCCCAGAAGGTGCACACACCCACCCAGAAGTGGGCCCTTCTTGGGTACTTCACCAAATTCGGATCCCCTTTTTGCGGGGCCCTGATCTTGGTAGCCCAGCAACCATCTTATAACAAGGGCACCGTTTTGGGGGGGGGGGGTTGGTTCCTCTATAAGGATCCCAGAACCAAACAAAGGGTAAAGGGCACCACTGGGCTTACCAAGTCTTAGTATACGGCACAAAAAGGCTTCTAGGGCTTCCCTTTAAAATGCTCTCAGCCAAGCTTTTCTGAAGAACCCCCTTGTGAAGGATACGCCTCATTGCGAGAACCCCGCAATATATGTTTATAGGATTCAAATCTGTGGGCTGCAGGGAACCTCCAGGGGCCACAGGCCCTGCAAGCCCTTTGTACTGCAGGTTCTTGCGGTTTGCGGGTTAGGGTCTGGGGCTGAGGGTTTAGGATTTGGGGGTTTATGGTTCATGACCTAGGGGTGTCGCTTTTCAAGTGTTCCCATCGTTTTACAGGGAATGGCTGGGTCACATAAGGTGTTTGTGAAAGGCGGAGTTTTCCTGCTTCGACGCGCTGGCTTCAGGGCCGGACGGACGGTTCGCCAGGACCAGAGGCAGTTGAAGCCCCTCCCAGCAGGGCCCCCACCGTTGTTCTGCCGCCAAACCCCCCCCCACCACCCCCCCCCCCCACCCCCCCCACCCCCCCCCACCCCCCCCCCACACCCCCCCCCACCCCCCCCCCACCCCCCCCCCCCCACCCCCCGCCCTCCCCCCCCCACACCCCCCCCCTCCCCCCTCCCCTCCCCCCACCACCTCCCCCCACCCCACCTCCCCCCTCCCCCCACCCTGCCGAAGAGTCGCCTTAAACCTTAAGGGGCTTGGCTCAACCCTACGATCACTCCAAGCCGAACCCAAAACCCAAAAAAACCCTCAACCCCAAAGCGTGAACCTTGAGCCCTAAACTAACCCTCAACCCCAAACCCCAAACCATAAACCATAAACCCGGAACCCTCAACCCTCAACCCTCAACCCAACCCTTATTGCTTGGGGTCCAGCGACTTGGGCGCTGCGGAATCACCATGCTCACGCGGATGCGCTGGGCCGGGCCGAGGCGGGTCGCGTAGCGTTAAAATTAGGATCCCCTTATAATAAGGACCCCAATAAGATACCCCCAATATCGTAAACCTACATTTTGGGTTTAGGGTTAGGGGAGGCCTTGGAGGCTCTTGGAAGGCCGTGGACCCGAAAAAGGCTCGAATCCTAAACCCTAAAGCCTAAAGCCCCAATCCCAAAAATCCTAGACGACCAAAGTAGGAGCAAGAGTCCTAAACTTGGTAGCCCAGTAACCATACATTAAAAAGGCTACCCTTTTTTTGGGGTTGGTTACTTCATAAGGGAGCCTTGAACCCCCAAAAAACCCTAAACCCTAAACCCTAAACCCTAAACCCTAAACCCTAAACCCTAAACCCTAAACCCTAAACCCTAACAGGGCAAAGGGGTAGAACGTTGCTACCCAGAAGAAACCTAACTTCGGCGCAGCCCTTGTGCACCCGCGCCTCAAGCCTAGAGCCGCGAACCCGAAGATGAGCTGGCCAGGGACGGATTGCAACCCTAAACCCTAAACCCTAAACTCTACACCCGAAATCCTAAGGGAGTTTTTCTTGGGGATTTGATAGGGCAGATTGAGGGGGTATTGCAACCCTAGAGGGCTCCTCTTGGGGTTTTATTGGGGGGCTTTGTAAGGTTTTAAAAGGGGTTTGTTTTTCGGAAGATTTTTTGTGGGTTACAGGGCTTACAGGGTTTTAG
Source organism: Symbiodinium natans (assembly GCA_905221605.1). Lineage (NCBI taxonomy): Eukaryota > Dinophyceae > Suessiales > Symbiodiniaceae > Symbiodinium > Symbiodinium natans. The sequence goes on from CAJNDS010001580.1 coordinate 120,848, forward strand.
GGGTCTTTATTGGGTTTTTATAGGGTTTGTAGGGTTCAAAAAGATTTAGGATTTATTGGCTGTTTTGGGCCTTCAGGAAAGCGGAGAAAACACGAAGCGACAGAAGGGGCGGTTGCCCATCTGTTCTGCCTTTCCCACGCACTGCGTGCTGTGGCCATATACTTGAGGGCACACGGGGCATATAGCCATGTAGATACGGCAGCCTCTGTGGCCGACATAGGGTTGGCTGAAGGACCTGAAACACCAACATACTGATCAGAATAGTTGCGAAGACTACTTACCTTTTTGAGGATTGGCTTGTTTTTGCCACTTCAAATGCCAAAGACCTACTTGCCTTGAAAATATCTTAAATGTGGCTTTGCTTATTGAGGGCTCCTTACAAAGCAAATCCAAGGAAGCCGAGCAGGAGAACTGCCCGCGGCGATTCTGAGGGTAAACCTTATAACCTCAAACCCTGACCCCCTGTGAACCCTGTAGACCGTAAACCCTAAAACTCCAAACCCTATAAACCTTCAAACCCCATAATCCCTTAAACCCTGTAAGCCCTACAAACCCTATAAACCCCAAACCCTACAAACCCCTAAACCCTATATTCCCTTAAACGCTATATATCATCAGCCCTATAAACCCATAAACCCGATAATCTCTTAAAACCTATAACCCCTAAACCTTGGAATGTTTCCCCTTATACTAACAGTCCTTAAGATTAGAGTACCCCTTACTATAACCCCTACTAAGGACTGCTAGTAAGGGGGAATATCCCAACCCTAAACCCAAAACCCAAAACCCTAAGCCCCAAACCCTCGGAACCCTCTGAACCCCAAACCCCCAGAGTCTGCCACGGCCTTCAAAAGATCCTCGGGGCTGAAGCGCCAGATTCGGCCCTGCGCCGCGCGCGCGAGCGCCTCGAGAATTGAGGAGTTGAGGGTTTTTCAGGGTTTTTGAGGGTTTGGAGGGTTTGGGGGGTTTGGGGTTTGCCGGTTTGAGGGGTTTGATGGGTTTGAGGGTTTGAGGGGCTTCGGGAGCTTGGGGCAGCCCCCTAAGCCCCTGAACTAAGGAATGTTTAGGGTCTTGGGGTTGAGGGTTCTTAAAGCAGAATCAGGACCTTAAGAAAGTCTTGGGGGGGGGGGGGGTGTTTCCTTAAGCAAGGTGTTTGGGCCGGCGCCTGAATGGACCTCAAAAGCCCGAAGCCTCTCTTTGAAGATCGAGACGACTTGCCTCAACTCACCGAAACAACCCAAGCAAAGAAGGCATCTGCATTTCAATAATCAGGATCCAACAGTTCAGGGTCCACTCCTTCCAGTAAGGTGCGTTGGCACCCTCTCCATACAGGGCTGTGGTGAAGTTTAGGGTACGGGCATCAAGGAAACTGCCTTAACCAATGACTACCGGAAAAAGTTTTAGGTGTTTCTTTGAAAAAGGTGTGTTGGGACCCCGTGGCGCTGTTTAGAGTTTACGCGTGGAGGTGGCACATGCAGCTGTAGCGGGAGCCAGATGCGGGCCCCGCAGATGTATATGCGGGCCCATTGTGACGAATTTGGGCGCTGTCCTGCTTTGCATCCAAGATTTCACTCCTTCTTCACGAAGGGCGGCTGTCGAAAAAGCGTCGAAGAGCCTTTCACAAGGGCCAGCCAAGACCATCATCGCTGACTTCCACGGCCAGCGCCATGGCGCGTAAGGCAATGACACTCACAGCAGTGCGTTTTTAGTTTAGGGTTTAGGGTTTCGGGCTTGCGGTTTAGGGTTTAGCGCTTGGGGCCAGAAAACGCCATAAACCCCTTCAACTCTACCCTCAACCATCGAACACCCGATGCAGCAGCCACTGGCTGGTAAGGCAGTGAAGTCCCTTCGCGGCCTAAACCCTAACCTTCAGTCCAGGGTTTAGGGTTTAGGTTTAGGGTTTAGGGTTTAGGGTTTAGGGTTTAGGGTTTAGGGTTTAGGGTTTAGGGTTTAGGGTTTAGGGTTTAGGGTTTAGACCCCGAAACCCCCCAAACACGGGTGTTGCTCCAGCTGCCAGGAAACCTCCATGACCGGCTCACATCGAAGCCCCAGCGTGCCTGGCATGAGGAAGTAGGTCGATGCTTGGGTGTGGTTGTTGATGGGTGCTCCGTTTTTTTTTAACTAATATAATTATGGTCACTGATTCAACTTATTTTGAAGTTAAATGTTTCTTGTAGGGGGGCGTCCATGGTTAAGGCGGGCACATTCAGGGTAGGGTTTCTAGGCGCAAGGTTGAGGGTGCTGGTCAAGAGGTCGGAGGGCCGAAAGTGCCAGTGAGAGCGCCTCACTTGGCTCCTTGAGCGAGCACTGTGACAACTAGGGTTTAGGGTTTAGGGCCTTTAGGGTTTAGGGTTTAGGGTGAAGACCTAGTGGTTCTTAGCAAAGAGTTGGGGACATTTCGGGACCCTGGGCACATGTTGCTCTGATGACTAAGGGATATAAGGAGGGACCCCTAGAAAGGGACCCTTACTTCTATTCCCCTACATAACCCCGACATATGCCTTACATTGTCCCGATAAACCTAATAAGCCCTACGTTGGAGTAACAAAAATGTATATACTTGTTTGGTGTAGGTAGCCATACTAGGAACCCAGAACCAAAAAACAAGTATTAAAGTATAGTACTCCAAAACCCAGTAAGTAGCCCCTACATGACCCCTAAGGTCCACTATAAAGGGCCCCCTCCTTTAGTCCCTTGTGCTGAAGTAATCCGATAATCCGAAAATGATGGTCGAGTGAAACTCGTCTTCTACTTGCCCGGCGCGTGGCTTCGGGTTGAGGCACTAGAGCCCGCCTGCTGCGTCACGCGTAGACCGGAAAGGGCTGAAGCCCCAAACCCAAAACCCTAAACCTAAACCCACCCTATACAAACCCTAAGCTAACCCTAAACCCTGAACCTTACTAAGGGCCCCCCCTAAACCCTAAACCCTGATCCCTAAACAACCCTAAAACTACATGCTTAGAAGTCAGGAGAGCTCCGAAGTGAAACAGGCATCACAGGAGACGGCCGGCCGCGCATCTCAGTGAATAACCTCGGTAGAGGTCAGCCAAGAGGTGGAGGGTTTTGGGGTTTTTAGGGCTTTTAGGGCTTTAGGTTTAGGGCTTAGGGTTTTTTGGACTTAGTGTTAGGGTTTAGGGTTTAGGGCGTCAGACTTAAGTTGAGGGTTTAGGGCTTCAGGTCTGGGGTTTAGGGTCGAGGATCGTGCTGGAGATCCAAACACAGAAGCCTAAACCCTAAACCCTAAACCCTAAGCCATGGAGTGGCAGCGCAAAGGACTGCTGATAAACAAAACACAAAGTACCACCTCCTGAAACTCTATATGAGCACATACCCAAAACCCTAAACTCTCTTGACCCTAACCCCAAAACTCTCTTGACCTTAACCCTAAACCCTAAACTCTAAACCCTAAGCCCTAAGCCCCAAGCCCTAAGCCCTAAGCCCTAAACCTAACAACACACCCTGAGGTGCCAGCGATATCCACGAGTAGCACGGTGAGCAAGACACCGCCCAAGAGGGCGCCAATCGCCTGAAACTCGGATGGCCCTTTACCAGGATGGGCTATTCTACCCTAGAATCCCTTGAAAGGCCCTTTATAGGGTTCATGTACCCTATACTCCCGTAAAAGGCCCTTTATAGGGTTCAAGTCGTAAGGCCTAACAGCCCATGGTGGTATGAAGCCCACAAAAGATGCAACCAAGGCTCGCACCAGAAGGGGTTAAGAGTTAAGGCCCCAAACCCTGAACCCTAAACCCTGAACCCTAAACCCTAAACCCTAAACCCCACTTTCAACCCATGGGTGTGAGGGTCTGGACCCGAAACCCCTAAATCCTAGCCTTAAAACCTATAAATCCTTGCAGCTTAGAGTTTAGGGGTTTAGGGTTTAGGGGTATTAGGGGTATTAGGGGTAATAGGGGTTTAGGGGTTTAGGGTTTAGGGTTTAGATGTTTAGGGGTTTAGGGGTGTAGGATTGCAGGGTCGGGACCTCCAAGGTATCAGCTATCCCCTGCCTGGACCAGAGAACGGTCTGTCATGGGCTGGATCGCCTTGGCCTGACGGCATGCCCAAGAAGGACGATCAGAATGGGTTTTGGTTCTAGACGTTTTAGACAAGAAGTTGCAGGGTTTGCAGGGTTTAGGGGTTTATGGGGCTTAGGGTTTATAGGGTTTTGGGGTTATAGGGTTTAGGGTTGAGGGTTTAGGGCTTTGTGGCCAGCCAGCTGCAGAAAGGGTTCGCCCGATGAGCTTTCTCTACGCCTACCATAGGCTGGGAGCACAAAGGGTTCTCCAACAGCCCTGTCAGAGCAGCGATATACACCCTATAAACCCCTAAGCCTGCAAACCCCTATATCCCGATAAACACCCATCAACCCCGAACCCCCAAAGTGCAAGCTCGTCTCAACACAGGCGTTGCTGCCCTGCTCACATCCTTCTAACTCCCTATAAAACTCTATAAAGCCCTATACACCCCGATAACCCTATAAACCCTAAGCCCTATAAAAAATCCTGTATAAAAAATCTTGCAGCCCCCGTTAAAACCCTATAAACCCCTGCAACCCTTAAATAACCCTGTACAAATCCTATAACTCACTATAAACCCTAAACCCTTAAAAAAACCCATAAAACATCCTTATTACTCCCTATGACCCGATAAACCCTCAAAAGCCATACTAAAAGCCCATAACTCCCTGTAAGCCCTAAACCCTAAAAAACCCTGTAAACACCCTCTAACTCCCTATAATCCCCGATACCCCGTTAAAAACCTATAAACCCCTGCAACCCTTAAAAAAACCCTGTACAAATCCTATAACTCACTATAAACCCCAAGCCCTTAAAAAAAAACATAGAACATCCTCATTACTCCCTATGAACCTGATAAACCCTCAAAAACCCTACTAAAAGCCCAGAACTCCCTATAAGCCCCAAACCCTAAAAAACCCTGTAAACACCCTTCTAACTCCCTATCATCCCCGATAAACTCTAAAAAACAAAAAAAATCAATATAACTCCCAATAAAACCGATAAACTCTAAAAAGCCCTCTAAGCCCCTGAATTGCCCTAAACCCTAAACCCTAAACCCCAAACCCCAAACCCCAAACCCCAAACCCTAAACCCTAAACCCTAACCCTACAAACCCTATAACCCTAAACCCTAAATGAAAATTCCTATAACCCCCTAAGTTGCAAGATCGCCTTGCTGATGTCCAGCGAGCGCCGCAGGAACTTAAAGACCGGCACCGTCACCATAATCCTCGGAGTCTAAAGGGAAGATTCGGGTTTAGGGTTTAGGGTTTAGGGTTTAGGGTTTAGGGTTTAGGGTTTAGGGTTTAGGGTTTAGGGTTTAGGGTTTAGGGTTTAGGGTTTAGTGCTAGGGTTTAAGGTTTAGGGCTTAGGGAATGGGAATTGAGGTTTGGTGTTTAGGGTTCCTATTATGAGGATTGTGGTATTTTGGTGGTACTTTGAGCACCCTTGTGGGAAATGCCCACATAAAGGTATCAAAATACAACGGGCCTCGTCCTCAACAATTGAAGTCTGAAGCCACCTAAAACCTCCTAAGGCTCAGGCAAGGCTCGGGCCAGAGACGTTGTTTTAGGGTTAACGGTTTCGGGTTCAGGGGCCTGAGACCCTGACTCACGACGCTTGAACCCGAAACGCACACCCTCCACGAATCTCCCCTGAACCCTAAAATCCTCAGACCCTTAAACCCTCCACCCCACAAGTCCTCAAGTCCTCAAGCTCTCTAAGGGATCTTCCCCCTTATACTAACAGCCCTTAATAGGGATTATCATAGGGGGTACTATAATCCCTATTAAGGACTGCTAGTATAAGGGAGAACATCCCAACCTCTACTGTTCAAACCCGAGAATCTGCCAAACCCCAAACCCTCAAAGCCCTAAACCCCTGAACTCTGAACCCCTAATTGAACAGTAAACCTGCCTCGGCATCCTTTTGTCTGGTCATTTCATGACCCTAAACCGAAACCCACCCGAAACCCTAAACCGCTTGATAGGTGAAAATGCATCCTTTGGGACTCTTGCTTCCGATAACCCTAAACCCTAACCCTAAGCCGTGAACCCCAAACCCCAAACCCCAAACCCCAAACCCTAAACCCTAAACCCTAAACCCTAAACCCTAAACCCTAAACCCTAGGGCCCCGACATCGCCGCCACAGCCAGCAGCCCGCCATTCACCCGGGCGGCCTCGGGAGCTCTCAGAGGGCGTAAGGGCTTTGGGGCTTAGGGTTAGGGTTTAGGGTTTAGGGTTTAGGGTTTAGGGTTTAGGGTTCAGGGTTCAGGGTTTAGGGTTTAGGGTTTAGGGTTTAGGGTTTAGGGTTTAGGGTTTGGGGCTTAGGGTTTAGGGTTTAGGGTTTAGGGGGGGGGGGGGGGGGGTATTTCAACCGATCGACTTTCTGTTTTCCTATATGGTGTCCCTTGTAAGCCCACGAAAGGCAAGTAAAAAGAATCCCCAAGGCCAACCTAGCTTGGGTTTAGGGTTCAGGGGTTTAGGGTTCAAGGGTTCGGGATTTGGGGCTTTTGGGAAACCCAAGAGCGCAGTGTCAGGTGCTTAGGGTTTAGGGTCTAGGGTCTAGGGTTTAGGGTTTAGGGTTGAGGTCGAAACCCTGAGGCTCAAAAACATCAACGAAACGAGAGTCGCTGGTGTCTTAAGGAGGGCTACTTAGGGCTTAGGGTTAAGGGCCGGAGACTTAAAAAGCTCGGGATGTCAGGGTTTTGGGTTCAATAGTATATCAGGGTTTAGGGCTTGAAGGACAGGCCCGTGCTTTCTTCCACCTTGCCTGCCGCACTTGTCGGACCATACTGGTCGAAGTCGGGCTAGGGTTTAGGGTTCAACAGGGTTCGGGATTTGAGGTTTGGGGTTTAGCATTTCTATTTAGGATTCATAGGACCAGGATCCTTGATGGACCCTTTTTCCCATGGACACCAGACCAGGACCTGAAAGCCCTGCGCGGGCCTTGGTGTTCAATCCCATGAGGAAGGCGCTCAGCGACCTTGAAGCATGCTCACCCTGAACCCTAAACCCTAAATCCTGAACCCTTAACCCTGAATCCTTCACCCTAAACCCTAAACCCTCAACCCCAGACCCTAAACTCTGAATCCCTAAACCCTAAGCCCTAAACCCTAAACCCTAAACCCTAAACCTTGCATCCCCAGGCTCGATCCCTGGAGTCTGGACCCGAAACCCGCGAATCCCCTAAACCCCAAATCCCTCAACTAGAAACCCAAAAGGGTCTAGGGGTTGGGGTTTAGGGTTTAGGGTTTAGGGTTTAGGGTTTAGGGTTTAGGGTTTAGGGTTTAGGGTTTAGGGCTTCGGGTTTAGGGTTTAGGGTTTAGGGTTTAGGGTTTAGGGTTTAGGGTTATAGGTTATAGGGTCTAGGGTCTGGGTTTAGGGTTAAACCCCTGAGCCTGAACCCCCAAAAAGGGAATAATAAGGGTACTTATGGGCATCCTAGACGTCAGGGTATTGCGTGTTGTACTTTACGGCTTATGAGGGATTTGGGCTTAGGATTTAGGGGATATGACGGGGCTTGTAGGGCAATATAGGGTGAACCACTGAGAGCCCAGAACCCAACTCACAAAACCGTCGAAGCCCCTCCAATCCGAGAGGCGCGAAACCCCTCCAGCATGCAAACCTCCTCCTGCCTCCAGACCTGAAAGCTCAAACCCTAAACCCTAAACCTTAAACCCTGAACCCTAAACCTAAACCCTACACCCTACACCCTACACCCTACACCCTAAACCCTAAACCCTAAACCCTAAACCCAACCCTAAACCCTAAACCCTCAACCCGGTGCAGCCCAGCCGAGCCGCGCGAGAATCACGGCAGAGCGCAGCCAACGCAGCAGGGTGCGCCTCATGCCAGGAACGACTTCGAACACCGGCGACCAAAACCCTGAACCCAGAAGGGTTCCATAATCTTAGAACATGGTTTTAATTTTGTATTCAAAAGTCGCGAATCGTCTTTAGATGTTCTTGTTCATATCTTATTCTACTCGTTTATTCGATATACGATTATATTCCAGAGTTATACATATCTGCGGTTAATTATGGGTTCTTGGGGGGGCCCGTGACTGATGGACATCACTGCTCGCGTAGTGCGCGGTGCTGGGAGCTGAACTAAGCCATTCATCTTGCCATTCATCTTCGTCCAACACAAGGGAAGGATGCGCAAGTCCCCTCTACTACTGGTTCACGGGGCTGAGGCTTGGGAGATTCCTCCATCTAACTTTCAAGCAGTGCCGAATATGCTCTTATAAGGACTTTACATCATTATATGCATATAGCATGAAACTATAAGAGCATTTTTTCATATGCAACAGTATAGGAGCACCTTGTTATTTTCTAAGGCATTGTTTTCTTACTATAAAAGTCTATTGTCATACTTTTAGTATACTGCATCTTATGGTCTCATTGTAGTATGATAGGAATATATTTGTATGTTCAGATATTTGAAACTAGTATATGGCTATATTCTTAACATAGTTCCTAAGTATACTAATATATTGCTTTCTTACTACAAGGGAAATTGGTATATTGAAATGTAAATATGTTCTTCATGGTAGTATCTCGTTCTATTATTCTCCTAGTCGTCCCGCGGTGTACTAAAATATTCACACACACATACATATATATATATATATATATACACCTCGCTATATCCGCTATATAGTTATATACTTATATGGTTTGAAGGTTTTAGAATTATGAACCTATCGACTCATCGACTTATATAAACTGATAAAAACACATTGTTATGTGAAATCTTATAAATAAATAAATATATATATATATATATATAGATATAGATAGGTTTAATACCATTGTGGTTTTGCTATGATCTCATACTTTCATACTTTTCAATATGATGTTACTATGTTACTACATTTTTCGAGGTTATTATCATGTTGTAATGTTATATTCTATCTTAACTTATACATTATTGTCGGGGCGGATTGCTATCAGGTCTAACTAGATGTATGTGGAACAGTTTTCCTTGTAGCTAAAATGTCACAGACACAAAGAGAGAAAGCACGAGGGAGAGAGTGAGAGAGAGAGAGAGGGGCGTTCCCCCAATAAAAAGGATGCGCTGGTGCACTCCTCCTGCTGTGATCCAACCCCTAAACCCTAAACCCTAAACCCTAG
>CAJNDS010001580.1:135000-157500 GCA_905221605.1 Symbiodinium natans
AGCGCAGGGCTTGGGGATTTTGGGTAGGACAGCCCAAGTCCTCCGGAGCCAGGGCGTATGCCTGAGCCCCCCAGGTTGCTGCACATGGACCCTAAACCCTAAACCCTAAACCCTAAACCCTAAACCCTAAACTACACCTGAGAACATGGGCTATGTGGACTTGGACATTCGGTTTTGGGCAGACCGCCCCAAATGGACACCGCAGCTCTGCTGCTTTTAGGGGCTGAGGCAGCCCGGGAACCTTGTATGTCTCAACCTTGAACTCCCATCCCAGCTCCCCTAAAGCACAAAGCATTTTCCAAGAAGCTCTTGAATCCCACTCCCTAGGAAAGCCGTTCCCAAAAACCCTTGAACCCCGAAGCCCTCGAAACCTGACAGGCCTCTGCAGCTATGGAACTAGCGCTTGTGGGTAACGCTTGCAGGGGAAGCCCTTAAAACAAGACACCCCCCCCCCCCCCCCCCCCCCCCCCCCCCCTACCCCTTGCAAGCTGAGCCCGAAAGCTAAGGGTTGGGTTTAGGGTTCAGGGTGTAGGGTTTAGGGTTTAGGCTTTAGGGTTTAGGGTTGGACCCTAATGTTTAATGGGTGACATCTGCATTACCTCTGGGAGACCATGTTGAGCTGAAGGGTCTTTGCCACACCTCTGCTTGGAGGTTCACGGTACTTACTAACCAATTATAGCTGTACTTATAACTCTACACATAACCACATTAGGGCACTTAAGGGGCTTACAAGTGAGTTATAGCTACAGTCACAATTATGGTTACTAAGTACCCTGAACCTCCAAGTGGACCTGACAACAAAGATCCCACGCACGAATAAACCCTAAACCCTAAACCCTAAACCCTGAACCCTGAACCCTAAACCCTAAACCCTAAAGGTTTCGGGTTCACCCTGAACCCTCTCGGCAGTGCCTGATCCGACAGCCGATCCAGTGTGGCTGCTAGGGCCTGAACCCCCTTAGGGTGTCTACTTGGAGGTTCATGGTACTTATGAACCATAACTTTATAACTGCATTAGGGCACTTAAGGGGCTTATAAGTGGGTTACTAAGTACCCTGAACCTCCAAGTAGAGCTACCTGCTTGAAGCCCCTAAACCCAAGATCCTAAACTCTACCTGACTTGGGAGGTATTAACCAGGTAGCGAACGTTTCTGGCTTGGGTCAGTGGGTGTGCTGCAAGGGCCAATAAAGGCAGCTCTTTTTTCAAAGTTTGTTTCACAGAGGTTACCCTAAAGCCTAAAACCTTTTCTGACACCAGTCAGCACCTAAAGGGTGGGAGTAGCGGGAGAAGTGCGGCTCGCAGTGGGTTCAGGCTCGCCTTTTTTGTATGGTCAAAGCCGCAAGCAAGGGCCCGAAACCGAGGGAGTCTACGCGGGGTGCCCGGCAACCCAAGCACAAGGAGGCAATAAGCGCACAACCCCGGACCCCCAAACGCTAAACCTTGAACCCGCACTCCTTAACCCTGGAAGTCCTGGGGTAGTTGCAAGGGGTGCCCGCGTGCTTTGGAACCCTGTAACAAAGGTAACGGAACATATCAGGGACCGTGCCCCCTCACGGGTTGGATATTGGGTTTAGGGCCTTCGGGGTTTGAGGGTGTTTAAGGTTTAGGCCTAGGCTTGTGGGGCTTTTCGGGCTGAGGGATATGCCGTTTAGAGTTTAAGGATGTAGGGTTTCCGGGACGTACGGCTTGGGTCCCTCAGGCAATCTCGGGGCCCTAGCAAGATGCTCTCTTTCAGGACAGCCTGAAGTCGTCCGACCCCTTGTCCGCATCGTCCTTTTATGAGGGTTTACGAATACCATGGACCCTGATTATTTAAAGTGGACCCCCAAATAGGCAGGATTCCCTTATTATAAAGACGATTCCCTTATTATAAAGACCCCAATAAGGTACGTCTAATTTCGGAAACCCCATCTGGGGCATCTGATTCGCCATGCCGACACACACCTCCTCCTCCTCCTCCTCCTCCTCCTCCTCCTGCTCCTCCTCCTCATCCTCCTCCTCCTCCTGGTAATCATTGCTCAAGGGATTGAGACTGGCAACCCCCTATTGTTGTACCCCTAAGCTTCCCTTCTGCTCCTAATCTGGCCTTTATGCTACCTCAAAGATCTTAGCAAAGGGCGGGTACCACCTTAGAGGGTGTAATGGTAAAGTCCCTTGAGTTCAAGGGACTAAAGGAGGGACCCTTATGAGGGACCTTAGGGGCTATTTGGGGGTTATTTAGGGTATATAGGCACTATATACGGTATATATAGGGGTGTTATCGGGGAGTAAGAGTAAAGGTCCCTTCTAGGGGTCCCTCCTTATACCCCTCAATGAGTTGCTGTCCTGCACAGCCAAGGCTTCCTTTGCAGCCTTCTTGTGTTCTGTGACGAGGAGAGTCGGGAGCACGCTGACGGAATCTGGGCATCCGGAAATATCCTAAACCCTAAGCCCTAAAGCCTGAACTTAAAAAACCTGAACTTGAAAACGGTCCCTCTTGTGCTTCAGACTCTGAGCACCCGACGGCGTCCTCATCCTCCGGCGTCTCTTCCGGTGGATGGTCCACCTCCAGAGCTCAGCGGGCAAAACATGTTTGGACTGGGGGGCTGAGGAATTCAGAGAAACCCTTAAACCCAACAAGCTCTTAGCGCCTGAAGTAAGGCTAGAGACCTTATAGCCCTTATCCCTGAAAAACCCTAAACCCTAAACCCTAAACCCTAAACCCTAAACCCTAGCCCTAAACCCTAACCCCTAAGAGGCATCTTGTTTCGGCCTCCGCGTGGCTGAGCAGAGCCCGGAGGACGGAGCCGCGCCGGGGCGGCGACGCCGCCGCCAGGGCTGCGAGCTGCGACAAGTTGAGAGCCCGGTGCCTTTTCCAGGGTTTAGGGTTTAGGGTTTGGGGTTTCGGGGTTGAGAGCCCGGTGCCTTTCCAGGCTTTAAGACTTTAAGGAGGGCTTAGGGTTTGGGTTTAGGGTTTAGGGTTTAGGGTTTAGGGTTTAGGGTTTAGGGTTTAGGGTTTAGGGTTTAGGGTTTAGGGTTTAGGGTTTAGGGTTTAGGGTTTAGGGTTTAGGGTTTAGGGTTTAGGGTTCAGGGCTTAGGGTTCAGGGTTCGGGGTTGAGGGTTCGGGGTTCAGGGTTTAGGGGTTCGGGTTGGGATGTTCCCCCTTAGTGCCTTTCCAGGAAGGAAGGGTATTAAATATATGGGGGTGTAGGGTTTTAGGGTTTAGGGCTTAGGGGTGAAGAGAGCTCGGTGCCTTTCCACTTTGAGATTGGAGGATTTTGGGGTTAAGGGCTTCGGGTTTAGGATTTTAGGGTTTAGGATCTGTTGGTGTAGGATTTTTGGGGTTCCGGGTTTAGGGTTTGACTATTTGAAGGTGTTTGGGGCTTCGGGTTTTGAGAACTTGCCCAGGATTGAGGGGGCCTTAAACACTTTGAACTGCGCTGGCAGTCGTGCTTAGCTGTCTTGCCTGAAGCTTGAGCGGATTTAGGGTTTAGGGTTTAGGGTTTAGGGTTTAGGGTAGGGTTTAGGGTTTAGGGTTTAGGGTTTAGGGTTTAGGGTTTAGGGTTTAGGGTTTAGGGTATAGGGTATAGGGTATAGGGTATAGGGTATAGGGTTTAGGGTTTAGGGTTTAGGGTTTAGGGTTTAGGGTTTAGGGTTTAGGGCTTAGGAGCGCTGTGGGCCCCTAGGATGGCCTGCACAACGCTTCGGCCATGAGCGTGCCCAACGCCCGCGCCAGGTCGGCGGTGGCTGCGCGCTGCGAGCAGTGCGCCAGGGCCCTGACGCACAAGGGAGATGCATCGTGACATCTATACTCCCCTTAGAACCTTACTAAAATACATGTTTTTGATATCCTCTTGGGTTCGATATAAAAAAACATTAAAAAAAGATTCCCAAGGGAGATGCATCGTTACATGGGGAGGCTCCGGGAAAAGTAATGGTTCCTGTACTAAGTCGCATGGTGTCTCGGGTTATATTCAGGGGACAATCCTTCACCTCGACGGGCCTGTACGGCTTCATGGGGGGGCGCATGTGGTTTATGAATCGTAGGCTGCAGCAGCTCGCCCCACGCGGGACTCCAACAACGGCGACATGCATGTATGCAACAGTACGCAACCAACAAAAAAGCCCGACACAGAATCCAGGATGGAATGACCGCGAATCTGATTTATTGGGCCAATTCATGTACTTCTCGTCAGGGCCCAGCAGGAGTCTATCCTTTTGCGGAATCATGAATGGAAGTCCCGGCGATCCCTTTTGGGAAATATATATATATATATAGATATATAGATATAGATATATATGAAAAAATGCACGTCTTTCGTCTGAAAACCAGACCTTTAAAAGCACGCGCACTGCAGTGTATGCTTCGCTTATCATCTGATCCTTGCTTCTCATGCCTTGCTTGAAGGGTTCAGGGCTTCGCCCTTGTCCGACTGCTGCCAGGATGAGACCCTAAACCCTAAACCGTAAACCCTAAACCCTAAACGCAAGACTTGCGTCGCGACTTAGTCACGAAGCCCCGAATCCAGCCGAGCCCCACTCCCAGGCCATGAACCCTGAGCCCCCAGCCCCAAAGGAACCCCAAACCCCAAACATCTCCAGCCCTGGACCCCTAAACCCTATATCCTAAACCCTAAACCCTATAATATCCTAAACCCTAAACACTAAACCCTAAACTTCCCTAAGCCCAAAACCCTAAAGGATGCAGGCCTAGAACCCGAAACCCTAAACCCGAAACCCTAAACTTCCCTAAGCCCAAAACCCTGAAGACCCTAAAGGATGCAGGCCTCGAAGCGGCAACCAGCTCCTGACGCAGCGATGCAGCCAGGAGCTTGGGTGCTTCTTACGATTTTTTGCGACTTTTCCCACACCATGGCCGGATGATTTCGGGTTTAGGGTTTAGGGGCTTAGGGTTTTGGGTTTAGGGTTTAGGGGTTTAGGGTTTAGGGTTTAGGGCTTCGGGCTTCGGGCTTAGGGCTTAGGCAACCCACCCGCCTGCGCAGCCAGGCGCCCAGCCATGGCCGCCACCCGCGGTGCCACGAGGCCCAGCAGCCTTGGCAGTCGCACCCGAAGTTCGCAACAGGGATCCTAAACCCTAAACCCAAAACCCAAAACCCAAAACCCTAAACACTAAACCCCTAAACCCCTAAACCCCTAAACCCCTAAACCCCTAAACCCCTAAAACCCTAAACCCTAAACCCCTAAACCCCTAAACCCTAAACCCCTAAACCCCTAAACCCCTAAACCCCTAAACCCCTAAACCCTAAACCCAAATCCCTAAGCTGAGGAGAAATCTGAATTATCGGCCCTTGGTGTAAGGGTGGGGGGGAATCCAAGGGCTCCCAAAGAAAGAAGCCCTTTCTAAGGGCCCTTGTGGCGAGGCCAACCCTTATAAGCCCTACAACCCTGAACCCTATAACCCTGTTGCCTAAACTCCCTAAACCCTAAACCCTAAACCCTAAACCCTAAACCCTAAACCCTAAACCCTAAACCCTGAACCTCCCGGAAGCGTCGTCGGTGAAGCGGAGGAGCCTCGGTGCGTCGACGCCACGGAGCAGCTGCAGACCTCCAGTTTGCTAGAGCTGGCCCTCCCTAAGACCCTAAGACCCTAAAACCCTAAACCCTGAACCTAAACCGTAAACCCTAACCCTAGCCCTAAACCCTAAACCCTAAACCCTAAAACCTTAAAACCCTCAAACCCCAAAGCCGAATGTAGGGGCTGGTGGGGTTGGTTTGGGGGTTTGGGGGTTTGGGGACTCCGCTAGGGTTGATGTGGCTTTTCGGGCGTCAAAGTGATAGTTGCAGAGGGTGAAACGTCGCACTCGTGAGAGAGAGAGAGAGAGAGAGAGAGAGAGAGAGAGCAGGGCGCTTTCACTTGGGTCTGTGGGCCATTGGGGTGCCAAGCTTCAGGTTTGAAGGACTGGTTTTGGGGATTTCTGGGTTTCGGGCTTCGGGGTTTGCGATTTAAAGCAACACCTGGCCAGAAAACAAGCGCCCAGGCACAGATCACCAGCTGTGCCGGCGAGATGTCTGCGGAGCTGGACATCTGCAGTGCGTTCTTGAGCAGGGGGGGGGGGGGGGCACATGAACACAAGCAAGGATTTTGAGGGCCGAACTACACCCCCAAAAGCACAAAACCCCCAGAACCCCAAACCCAAAAAGCCTTGAACCCCAGACCCAAGGAACCCGAAACCCGAGCCTGGACGAAGCCTGAAAGCTAAAACGTCCCAGGCGCAGGATTTAAGGTGAATAGGGTTTAGGGTTCGGGCTTATGAACCGCAAACCGCCTTGCCCCCCCACCCCCTCGGAAGAAAAACGAACTATCAGATGTAATCTTAAGTAAGCTTGAGAAAAATATACCTCAAAACAGCACCTACACCGCAAGCTGAAGTTGAGGGCTTGTGGTTTGCACGAAACCTTGTCAACGAAGATAGGTTCTGTAGTATTGGACCCTAAACCCTAAACCCTAAACCCTTGAAGGCTTTCGTGCCACGATCCCGCGGAGCTGGCGCCTGCCGCTGCATGCGCTCGAGAAGGGGAGGCAAGGCTCGATCCTGCCGGGGTTTTATCTCTGGGGTTGCAGGGTTTAGGGGTTTGGGCTGTAGGGGGTTTAAGGCCTAAACCCTAAACCCTAAACCCTGAACCCTAAAGTCGAGTCTCACATCTTCCCTCTCCACATCTGAACTCCGTATGTAGACCCTGGCCCTCCACCATCGGAACGTTCCGAATTCTCCAAATAGGGGCACGTAGCAAATGGCGAGGAGAACGTCGATGAACTTCAGGAGCTTAGGGTTTAGGGCTTGGAGTTTAGGGCTTTAGGGTTTTAGGGTTTAGGGCTTTAGGGTTTTAGGGTTTAGGGCTTGGAGTTTGGAGTTTAGGGTTTAAGGCTTAGCATATCTTAGCATGTCACGTGGCCGGGAAGAGGGCTGACAGGAACACCGATGTGGCTTGTACATATGTTGCAAGGCCCCAAAGCCCCATTTTCGGGCCATGCGATCATGTGTTCAATAATTTTACATCATGCATAGCCTGCTACACCACTGTTGCCACATGAAATCAGGCCGATGCTTCAAGTAACAAAAAGCATCTGTCTGGTTTTGCAAACGCTATAATCGCATACTAAGCGCTTATCAGTGGTATATTTTGGTACTCAGTAGAACGATTATTATATATGTCATATATGCCTCTTCGCTATGAATGTCAATATGCGTTCGTTCACATATCATGTACATGGATTCTTGTACACATTCGCACACTTCTTGGGTTTCGGGTTTGTGGGTTTGGGGGCTTTAGGGCCTGTAGGGTTTTCCGGTAGGGTGGACCCTAAACCCTAAACCCTAAACCCTAAACCCTAAACCCTAAACCCTAAACGCCCTGAACCCTAAACCCTAAACATGGCCGTGTGGTCCTGCTCGCTGGGTGGGCCCGCCAGCAGCTGCTCCAACGACTTCAGCGACAGCCTTGAGGTGACTGAGGGTGCTAGGCTTAGGGTTTAGGGTTTAGGGTTTAGGGTTTAGGGTGTGGGGTTTAGGGTCTAGGTTTTAGGCTTTAGGTTTTAGGGTTTAGGGGCTGAATACCCTTGCTAGCCCCCAAAAAAGGTGAACCTTGTATATAGTAGGATTCTATATAAACAAAAAAGTTAAAGTGCACCTACCCAGTCCCTAAGTAGGGTTTACGGGCTCAGGGTATCAGGATGCGAGTTGTCCATGAGGGTCCGTTTTGGGCGGAACCCCTTTCTTTCCACCCGAGGTGGTGGTCATGATGCGCACCCCCCACCTCCTCAATGCTAGGGGGTGGGGGGGGGGGGGGGGGGGGGGGGAGGGGGGGGCGGGGGGGGCGGGGGGGGCGGGGAGGAGCGGAGCGGGTAGTATGAGGGGGCAGTAGGGGAACCCATGATGGATAGACGCACAAGAAGGGGCTTTTCGTTGGTGGCCCTACTTTGGGATGTTCCCCCTTGTACGAACAGTCCTTAATGGCGATTATCATAGGGGCTACTATCACCAAGGGTAAGGGTTTGATGGAGCTTTCCTGCGGCCCTAGGTCTGCGTCTACTGTACCCGAAGCCACGAAACCCCCTACAGTCTCCTTGTCACACCCTCAACCCTCCACCCTAGACCCTAGACCCTAAACCCTAAACCCTAAACCTGGACCTATACCCTGGACCCTATAAACGTTCTTCAAGGCCGCGAAAGAAGTGGATCTCCGGCAGCCGGTGGCCTAGGCTTCAGGGGTTTAGGGTTTTGGGTTGAGGGTTCGGGGTTTAGGGTTTGGGGTTTAGGGTGAGGGTTCAGGGGTTTTGGCGGTTTCGGGTACTAGGGTTTCGGGGTTCAAGGAACCCTTACCTCAAGAATCCGGTGCCCTAAGTCCAGCCGGAACACGTGAACAACAAAGCGAACAAAAACCCTGTGAGTCGAAATCTCTCGATCCTACCTGGGAATCCTTGCGGGCAGATTTGTCTATCCTGCTTTCCGTTTGCAAACACTTAGCGTAATCTTGCTCGTTGCCGGGATGCAGTGCAGGCGGCTGGTTTTGGGGAGCTCAAGGCAAAGTACCCGTGCTGACAATGAACTACTGGAACGCTAGCCATCGCCGGAGACCGGACCCCAACAGATGTGGATGTGTTGGTGGGATTTGTTGGGAACACCAGGAGCCGCTCCAATCCGCTAAGCGTCGTGAAACCGACAAAAGTTGACAGAATGGCTATGAATGGAAAAGGCAAGTGTTTTGTGGCACGAAGGCTTACCGGGTAAGCCCTAGATCCCCTAGCCTCAAAATCACAACACTAAAACCTAACCCTAAACCCTGAACCCACAACCCTAAACCCCTGAGGGACTCTACCTTGGATGGGTTACACCCTTGAGTTTGGGGACCCTTGTCAAACATCATGAGGGCTTAAAGCCCTAAACCCTAGGCCCCTCAAACCTACACCCAAAACCCTAAACCCTAAACCCTAGCCCTAAACCCTAAACCCTAAACCCTGGACCCAAGAACCTGCAGCTCCGAGGTGCGCTTCGGGCGTCCAGCACCTCGGGGGGCCTCCCCAATCCCAGCTGGCGCCTGCTGCTGGCTTTGGGGGCGTTAGGTTTTTCAAGCCCTAAACCCTAAACCCTAAACCCTTAAACCCTAAACCCGAAGCCCTAAACCCTAAATCCTAAACCCTAAACCCTGAACCCTAAACCCTAAACGCTAAACTGGGCTCCGGGCTTTGAGGATGTTGTGGGGGCTTAGGGTTTGGGGGGTTGAAGTGCTTTGAGGGGCTTGAGGGGTTTTTGTTGAACGGCCCTTCGGGTTCAAGCCTGCTCAATTAGAGGATGCGTCTGTCGCAGATTTATTTTTCGGGGGGCAACACGACCCAAAAATTTAGTCTAAAACCCTAAGCCCAAGACCCCAAACCCACACCCTCAAGGGCCCTAGGGCTTGAGGTTTCGCGCTGCTTCGAAGTACTTGCGCTCCCCTTAGAGCAGAATCACCGAGGGGATTCTTGCAATTGCGGACATAGGGTTCCGTGCCAAAATCAGAACACCCAAAGGGACTACATCTTAGATATGGGGATTTACGCAAATACCCCCCCTAATATACACCCCGAATAGTAGGATTCCTGTATGATAAGGACCCCAATAACATACCCCGATTTTCGGAAACCCCCAGAACTGCTTTTAGTGTACACCTTAAGTTTATGGCAAACTAAATCCTCACGAGACTACAGGAAATGTGGAGGAGAACGCCGGCATCAGCTCGAGTTAAACGGCCGCGCCCTGCAGCCGCAAACCCAGAACCATTTAAACCTTAAACCAAAGCGCACCACCTCCCGCCCCCACAATGAAACCCCAAAGCCTTAAACCCTAAACCCTAAACTCTAAACCCTAAACCCTAAACTCTACACCCTAAACCCAACAGCCACTCCTTGCTGTGACCCATCGCGTTGCCAGGCGCCGCGCCAGTCCTTGGCACGAGGGGCCTTACACCGGGTTGGCCTTTAAACCCTTCGAAAAACCTTTGGTATCTAGGGTCCCTTATAGGCCCACATGGGGGTTTCCGAGCATTAAGGGTACCTTCTTGGGGGGTCTTATTGTAAGGGGCAGGGTGCCCTTGTTTTCGTAAACCCCCAAGTAAGGACATGATATATGTCCCAAAAGCCGGGCCTTGATACAGAGTCTTTGAAGAGTTCTGCACAAAAAGAGGCTCCGTGGGCTTTCCACAGTGTGTAGAGGGGTGGATCCAAGGCTGTTTGTAACAGGGCTTTGCAACCCAAAACCCTAAACCGCAAACCCTAAACCCTAAACCCTAAACTCCAAACCCTAAACCCTAAACCCTAATCCCTAAACCCTAACCTAAACCCCAAAGGCCCGCGTTTCATCAACCCTTCACTCGCGGAGCTGGTTCATGCCCGATGGCTTGGAGACGATTGCGGAATGTAGGGTTTGAGGGTTTGGGGTTTAGGTGGTTAGGGTGAGGGTTTAGGGTTAAGAGTGCGGGGTCTAGCGGTTAGGATTTGAAGGGTTTTGGGGGTTTACTTCTGGGGGTGTAGGGACTTTCGGGATTTTGGATACAGGGTGGGATTTGAAGGACCTCATAAGAGACATATGGAAGTTTTCTAGGTCGCCACCTAGGCACACAGAGACTTTCTAAGGTGCATACATGTGCGTATATGTACATGTACATGTACATGTACATGTACATGTAATGTATATGTGTACGTATATGTATATGTATATGCACGGGCGTATGTCTATGTGTATGTATATGAACATGAATATGAATATGAGTATGAATATGTGTGTATATAAATATATCAACCATAGGTGTGGATCATGCGGGGGTGACCATATCTTTATATATATATATATACATATATATATATATATATATCATTTATATACATATATCTATCTATATATATTTTTTATATATGAATAGAGTGTATGTGTAGGTGATCTTGGTAGCAGGATGAAGTGTTCGGGCTCCCTCCGAGTAACACTTAGTTTCCACGAGGGTCATCCAATATACCAAAACCAAGGAGCGATCCCAACAACTGCGGGCCGTTCTATGATAAGATGTACTTTGTGGCAGCAAGGCTTTCTGGAGCACTCTACCACGGATCTCGTTGACACCTCTGCCTGAGGACCCAATTCTGCACCCTGCCGGTAGGCCCTAAACAGCAAAGTCTGCTATGCCGCCATGTCTCGGATGGCCTGCGAGCAGAACGCAAGGACAGGTATCCGTTTCCGGTCTAGTGTAGTGTTCAGCAGTGGATGTTCGATTGCTTTTTCGGTCCCAAACCTCCGAACCTTAGACCCTCTTTCTGTGACAACCTTGGCGCCTGAACCCCCGAGGACCCGAAACGAGCCCTCCCTTTTCGAGCCAAGCGTTGGGAATGATGATGATTTTGGCATGACATGCCCCTACACATTGCGTAGGAGCTGAAAACACCATGGCGCGTTTTGGGGCTGGAAATCAGTGGGCTGCTGGCGCTAGCACGGCCCTAGTATGGCCCTATCAAAACGTGCACAAACCTGGCTTTCCAGACAGTCGCTCACCAGACACAGGGCCAAAGCCAAGCCCTAAAACCTAAATGAGGGTCAACAACTCATGGCAAAGGTTCTGAGTTTAGGCAGGTTTCTAGGTGCATTAGGACGGTCTTGCTGCCGAATTCAGAAGAATCTCCCCAATCCGTGAAACCTTGTAAAGCATAGATTGCGACGCACCCGGTCGCCTGGAGTCACTCGGCCGCCAGCTTGCGTAACCCCAGGCAGGACCTCGTCTCGCGACCGCTTGCAGAAGCCCCCAAAACCCTAAATTGCATTTTGTGTCTAAGAAACATTCACCATACCCCAAACCCATACCCCTTAACCTATATGAAAGGATAGTCTAAGGGAGTCTAAGGGAGGATTTTACCACACCCTCAATTTCTTTTCAGGGGTATGCCCTAGAAATATGTTGAATAATTCTTAGGTTGTGTGTGCGTCGAGCAAACCAGCTACCGAGAAATGCTGTTGTGTCGCATGCACGGGCGACAAAGAAGCTTTCATGCTTTTAAGGTTTAGGGTTTAGGGTTTAGGGTGAAGGATTGCACCTGTGTGTGAGACAGACAGACAGGCAGGCAGGCAGACAGAGGGGCAGAGACAAAGAGAGCCCCTCGGGCCTCCCTCCTCGTTGGAGTCTCCCCAGTCCGCCCGCCTGTGCTCACGCGGCGCTCGACCCTGAACATCCCACAGACGCTCGGAAGCCCAACCGGCTTTGGGGCGACAGCCGGAGCCCCTGACCTACAGCCCCAGCCCTCGTGAAAGGAGCAGAGAACTGATTTGTTGATGCTCAGACCTTGGGCATATATATATATATATATATATATTACATACACAAATGCAAAGTCTACTACAAGAGCATACAATGCAACAAAAATACGGAAAAGGTCGGAAAGAATGTAATGTCATCTAATCCAATGTCTACCTTGAACCCTTTGGGTCCTCCTTAGGCAACCTTGGTTGACACCATGCGGCCATGTGCCCATGTTTTCGGACCATCCGAGAATGCAATCTCCCACACACCCTAAACCCTATACGAAACCCCTATGAAAACCCGAATCCCTACACTTTGAAGCCCCTAAACCCGAAACCCTAAACCCTAAACCCTGAACCCTGAACCCCAAACCCTGAACCCTGAACCCGAAACGCTGGCGAACTGACCTCGCCTCCGCTCGCCCCGAGGCGCGCGTGGGGGCGGTTCCTGGAATCGCCTGCGCTGCGAGCTGGTGGAAGAGGCAGTTGACCATGTTTAGGGCTTAGGGCTTAGGGCTTAGGGCTTAGGGCTTAGGGCTTAGGCCCTGTAGGGCTTAGGGCTTAGGGCTTAGTGTTTAGTGTTTAGGGTTCAGGTTTAGAGTTTGGGGTTTAGGGCTTAGGGTTCAGAGACCCAAGGGTATCCTAGGAATCAAAGGGGGTGCCCTTTGTGGTTTAAGGGGCTTACAAGGGAACCTGAACCCTAAAAACGGGAATAAGGGCCGACTCTTCGTCCTAGGAATTCGGGTCTCTTTCAAGGTAGCTTTTCATGTAGTTATTCAAAAGGAACGCTATTTGGGAAACTGCCGCATTGGCTTGTGAATATGTGTATATATCTATATATATGTATATATATATATATACATATGTGTGTGTGTGCGTACACGAAGGCTTCTTTTTATACATGCATAGCAAAACAGCTATAAACAATATGTGTATATATACATACTTATCCGGGACACCCTGTTGCAGGACCGGCCCTTACATATTTAAGGTGCCTCGACAAGCGTCCTACATTTCGGAAAGTGAAGACAGCTTCTCTGGAGCCCTACAGAAGACCTAAACCGCGTAAACCCTAGGCCGCCTAAAGCCTTAAACGCCCAAAACGCCTAGTTAATCCCTAAACATGAACCCTAAACCGCCTTATCCCTAAACCCTAAACCCAAAAACGCTTTATCCCTAAACCCTGAACCCAAAAGCGCCCTATCCCTAAACCCTAAACCACCTTATCCCTCAACCCTAAACCCAAAACGCCTTGTCCCTAAACCGCCTTAACCCCAAACCCCAAACCCCAAACCCCAAACCCCAAACCCCAAACCCCAAACCCTAAACCCTAAACCCTAAACCCTAAACCCTAAACCGCCTTAACCCCAAACCGGGCCTGGCGGCGGCAAGCGCCGCTCCTAGCCACACGCGACGGCGGGGCTCAGGTGGCCTTGCCAGGGAAACTGCCAAGTCCATCTCTTGGTGCCTTTAGGGTTTAGGGTTTAGGGTTTAGGGTATAAGGTTTAGGGTTTAGGCTTTAGGGTTTAGGCTTTACGGTTTGAGATGTAGGGTTGAGGGTTTATGTAGGGTCTAGGGTTCACAAATTAGTTGCCGAGTGCCCTGGAGCCCAAAGAAGTTTAACCTTTCAATTCTGGTAGGAGTATATACCGCATGAGGTTCAAGGCCACCCACACAGCTACTAAGTAAAGGTTTAGGTCGTAGGGCTCCGGGTGACGGGGTGTGGTGTCCCCCCCCCCCCCCCCCCCCCACCCAAACCCTAAACCCCAAACCCCAAACCCCAAACCCCAAACCCCAAACCCTAACCCCTAAACCCTAAACCCTAAACCCTAAACCCTAAACCCTAAACCCTAACCCCTAACCCCTAAACCCTAAACCCGTACCCTGAACACACCTGCTGAAGGTGCACCTCCCTTCGCAGCTGGCTGCACGACGCCGAGGCTCTTCCTCGTGAGTAGCAGGCAAATTACGAAGACGTTTAAGGGCGCAATTTAACTGGGCCGCTGCTACTAAAACTACTACCTAACTAACTGACTGACCATCTAACTAACTAACTAACCAACTAACTAACTGTCTAACTAACTTCTGTCTTCATCTCCATGTCATAATACGCAATTTAATGTCCATTGCTGATTTTTGCAGCTTTTTGGTTTATTGCGGTTGTTTTCATGTGTTTAAAAGCGTATCCATCCGTTCCTTGGCATGTTTGAACAGACTTGTCACTTTCTAGATCCTTGATGTTAGAAGCGTTCATCCTTCTACTAATCCCTTCCCCCTTTTATTAAACCCCCCTTTTCCCCCCCCTCTTATTTATGAAAACACTTTCCGAAAAATCCTGCCGAAACCGACCCCGCCTTTTAAACCCTATTCCGCCTTAGGGGGGGGGGGGGGGGGTGTGTAAGTGGCTGCAAAGCCTGCGTCCGAGCCTTGCTGTGCTGCCTGAGTGGACCTCCCTGTCTACGCTCTCAGGGTTAAGTCATGACTTAAACCCTCCAAAGCCTGAAGCCTACACCCTAAACCCTTGGGACCCCAAACATGACATTTGGATAAAAACCTCCCCCTAACAACAAAAACACATTTCGAGTTTCTTTTTTGGGGGGGTTTAACATTAGGGGGAAGGGATTTTGCTTAAGAACCACCCAAACATTGAAAAGACTCTTCCTTCATTATCTTTTTGTCTTTTTTTGTGTGTGTGTGTGTGTTTTCTTTTTTTTTTTTTGGGGGGGGGGGGGGTTCTTATGCAAATGGTAGCCTTCTCTTGAGCTGAGTACCAAACGGCTTGTCTATGGGGATTGGGATTCAGAAAGTACGACCGTTCCTGGGTTTCCTACTACTAAGAACCTCTAGGGGAAGGTTAACGCAGACCCCCCTACACCCCAAATAGTAAGACAGTAGTTTAGGGTTTAGGGTTTAGGGTTAGGGAACCGCCCCCCCCCCCCTAGTTTCGGAAACCCGCAAGAAACTGCCGCCGGGCATAAGATCGCAGAAGCTCGAAGAAAGATCGGGGTGAGATTTAAGGGGTACCTCATTGGGGTCCTTGTTCGCAGGGAATCCTCCTATTTGGGGACTGTATTTGGAGTACCTTATCTTCGTAAACCCCTATGTGTAATGGGTCCGGGATGCTTTCGGCTTGCGGCTTGGGGTTTAGAAGGAGAGCGCAGGAATCCAACGACACCTACGGGCGCGTGCCTGCGCCGTGGCTGGCCACTCATGGTAGCCGCCTCGGGCACAAACACCTAAACCCTAAACCCTAAACTCTAGCCATCTCTAACCCCTAAACGCCCTAAATGCCCGAAACCTTACATGCCAGACCATTAGCAAACTTAGAGCCCTAAATCCGCAGCCATGGGCCGTGGCGTTCAGGGCTGCGGGTCACCCCCAAACCCTGAACACCCAAAGCAGAGGGGGCAATGGTTTCAAGGTTCGGGATTGGGATTGCAAGGCCTCCAGTCAGAAGCAGCTGCAGCTAGTGACATTTAGGGTTAGGGTTTAGGGTTTAGGGTTTAGGGTTTAGGGTTTAGGGTTTAGGGTTTAGGGTTTAGGGTTTAGGGTTTAGGGTTTAGGGTTTAGGTTTAGGGTTTAGGGTTTAGGGTTTAGGGTCCAGTGGCTCCAAGCTGCCCCATTGCTGAGCCATCGCGCACCGCCGGCGGCAGACTAAAGCATGGGCGGCTATGTGCAGGTGGCTTTTGCCAGCTTGGCGTCCCAGGCACAGACTTTCAATTAAGAGTAAGAACTAACCCAATCATGGCTATACCTGCCTCTTCTCAAGGGGAATTTAGTCGATGGGTGAGACATCTGGACTGGGTTCAACTCAGCAAGGTTGGGGGTTTAAGGACTTTTGGGCTGGGGCTTAGGGTCTCGGGTCTTGGGGTCTTCTTAGTAGAGTCTTAGGGTCTTAGGGTCTTCGGGTCTTGGGTCTTCGGGTCTTGAGTTGGGGTCCTAGGGTCTTCGGTTTAGGGATTCGGGTGCAGCAAGCTTTTGCAGCAGATGGTGGATCATCTGAGAACAGATCAGACGGCCAGGTCAAGACGCAAGGAATCAACTTTCTGCGGACGTGGGGGTGAAAACCCTAAACCCTAAACCCTAAACCCTAAACCCTTCACTGCTGCTTCATAGGAAGTGACGGACGACCTAGTAAGCCAAGCTCTGTTCGGTAGAGCAGTCTGGTGGAAGCGAAAAGCCAGCAACGTACTGAGGGGTTGAGGGTGCTTGGGGCTTGGGAAGGGGCGTCCTAACCTTCCTGGTTCTTAGCTGTGGATATAGGGCTTTGGGCTTCTGATATTCACCCTTATCCTAACAGATACTAACAGTCCTTGATAGGTCTCCCCCTACTATCATCCCTAAAAGGCGGAACATCCCAATTAGGGTTTAGGCAGCTCATGTCCCCCTACATGGCCCTATCAAGGGCAAGATCACGCACTTGGGTCACGGCTTGTACGGCGAGCTCCCGCGTGGGAAGGAGCACCAAGGCTGAAGGCGACCGGTGAAAAAGGTTGAGGGGTGATTTGTTGAGGGTTTAGGGTTTAGGGTCTCTTGGGTTGTTCCCCCCTTATACTGACAGTCCTTAATAGGAATGATCATAGGGGGTGCTATAAATCTCTATAAAGGACTGCTAGGATAAGGGGAACATTCCAAGCTGTCTCTATCGCTGATGATTTCAAGGTACCCTTAGGCTCGTCAGAAAGATATGCCATGTGAGCCCTCTCCCCACCAAAAAACAAGACTCTTTGTATTTACATGAATAAATAAGTATATACATGTATGTATATACAGATATATATATACACATGTGTGTGGTTTGTCGTGTACTCATCTCTCTCTAAGTATATATATACACATACATTTGTAGGCTAGGATACATACAAGGGTGCCTCCTTGCACGATCAACTTTGGTGAGTACTTTTATTACCATGTTTACTATTAATTCTTATTGCTATCTTTTTTTACGGTTCCATGGTAACGATGATTGCGATGATTACTTTCTTGAAGTTTACGATCATTCTGGCTAAGGGTTCTCGGTGGGGTTCTGGGCTTTCTGGTTGTAGGGTTTAGGCTTTAGAAGTTAACCAACTCACATATACACAAATGTAAGCAAGCCATACGTATGTCGATGCGCATAGTTCAAATGAACAAACGACGAACAAATACCAACATGAATACATGTGTATATCTAAAAATACACACACACACATATATATATATATGTTCTGATACATATATATATATATGCAGCTACAAAAGAGTGGGTCTGGTACTTAAGCTTACGGGCTGCAACCCCATGCAGCCTGACGACGCACGTGCCGCTCTCCTGACTGCTACAAACGGCCACTACGAAGTTCGGGTTTAGGGTTTTCGGTTTAAGGGTTAAGGGTTAGGGCTAAGGGTGCTGAAATCCCACCCCTTCGTTCTGCGCCTTTTCCCGAGACACCTAAACCTTACGCCTTAAACCCTAAACACTATAAACTATCCATCACCATTGCAGGTGTGTATGCATCTGGATGAACAATACAATCCTGATGCCTACCATGCCCCAACTCACCCCAACCCTAAACCCTAAACCCTAAACCCTCAACGCCGGACCTGGTAAAGCTTGAGCCCTGAAGGGCTTAGGGTCTACAAGGAGGGGCCCCCCAAGTTAGAAGTAGAGTTATAAGGGCCCTACATTGGGTTTATAAGGATCCTAAAACAGGTTATAAGGGCCCTAAATTGGGTTAGAAGTAGAGTTATAAGGGCCCTAAATTGAGTGATAAGGATCCTAAAATCGGTTAGAAGTCCCTTAACTATAGTTAGTATAGTAGGAGGGGGGGGGCCCCTCCTTGCAGGGTCTGGGCTTTAAGGTAGCGAAGTAAAATAACCCGAAACCCTAAACCCTAAACCCTAAACCCTAAACCCTAAACCCTAAACCCTAAACCCTAAACCTAGAAAGAGGGCAACCTGGGGGTTTGCTCAGGTAGATAGGGGCCATACGAGACATTGATAGGAGTTACAGAGGGTGGTAGGCTTGCGGTCCCCTCCTCAGTAGACGAAGTACAGCAAGGGGGGCCCTAAACCCAAAACCCTAAAACCCAAAACCCCAAACCCCCGCACCCCTAGAAGGGGGAGGATACAAGCCAGAAAGGGCCTACTCTGGGTCCTAGTGTCCCGAAACCCTAAACCCTAAACCCCAAACCCCAAACCGAAACCCGAAACCCGAAACCCGAAACCCGAAACCCGAAACCCTAAACCCTAAACCCTAAACCCTAAACCCTAAACCCTAAACCCTAAACCCTAAACCCTACAAGAAGGGAATGAGGGGTCCTAGTCTGTCGTGGCCTATTCAGATGCTGTGGCACCTCGGGGGCCTGCTGCACTGAGGGCCGCTGTGGTCCTTAGATCAGGAGATCCCCTTTAGGGTTCGGGGTTTAGGGTTTAGGGTTCGGGGTTTAGGGTTTAGGGTTCGCTGTTTAGGGTTTAGGGTTCGGGGTTTAGGGTTCCGGGGTTTGGGGGTTTAGGGTTCGGGGTTTAGGGATTTGGGGTATAAGGTTCAGGGACTAGGGCTTGAGGAAAGAGGGGGTGGCGTCCAGAGATTCGTCTTCAAGGCTTGATTGGGTGGGTTCTTATGACGGGCTGTGGGTTCTATGGCTTCAGGATTTTGGTTTTAGGGCTTCGGGTTTGAGGGTTTTGGTTTTAGGGCTTAGGAGCTTGAGTTTTAGGGCTTAGGAGCTTTGGTTTTAGGGCTTTGGGCTTTAGTGTTTTGGTTTTAGGGCTTAGGGTTCTAGGGGTGCGGGTTTTAGGGTCCAGTAGTGATCTCTCTTGCAAGGTACGGAAGTCATCCGGCGGCTTCACGGCTGCTTAAAGCTTTAAGGGATTCTGGAAATCTCCGGGCGTCCTATTACAGCTAAACCCTGCGGCCGTACCCAAGCATTTCGCTGTTGCTTGGGGCCCCCGCGCGGCAACGTCCTGCGACTCACCCCCTGAACCTCGGAGCATTGGCGGGCTTATGGGTTTGAAGATTTGGAGTTTAAGGTTTAGGGTTTAGGGGTTCAGGGGCTGATAGGGTTGAGGGCTTAGGGTTTGGAACTTCTCAATGCAGCGGACATACGTCACCCTGCTCACATTCCAAAAGACAAGCGACTGTAAACGCCTAAGCCCCCAGAACTGACAAGCTGAGGAGAACGCCGGAACCCTGCGCCAGCATCCCCAAAGTGCCCAACTTTTAGGGGTTAGGACTTTGGGTTTAGGGTTTAGGGTTTAGGGTTTAGGGTTTAGGGTCATGACCCATACCCTGTATTCTGGGGTTAAACCCCCCCCCCCCCCCCGGTTGTGGCTCAGTCTTGTTCATGGGCGCGCTTTCGGGCCCTGGGTAGACCCTACTTGGAGGTTCATGGTGCTTACTAAGCAATTATAACTGTACTTAAAGGGGCTTGTAAGTGGGTTACAAGTATAATTGTCATTGGTTAATAAGCACCATGAACCTCCAAACCCTAAACCCTAAACCCTAAACCCCTCGCAAGAGGGCCAGGCAGAGGATGTGGTGTAGAATCGGCAGGCCAAAGGCCAGGGTCTTGCCACTCCTGGACGAGGTGTTCGGCTGCAGGGGGGAGGTCCAGCGCCCTGAGCCCTAAACCACATTGCAGGGTTCTGGGTCCTACAGTTAAGAGTTCAAGCTTTCTTTTGGGTCCTACAGTTAAGTTAACTGTAGTTCAGAGTTCAAGCTTTCAGGGTCTTGGGGTTTCTTGGGGTGTTCCGGTCGGGGCTACCAAAGGGCTCTTAGGGTCTCTTTAAAAGACATTTTTGTTACATTTGGGAGCGCCGCTCCCCGCACATACGGAGGTTTGGGGCTCAGGGTCTCGGAACTTGTATTCACAGAAGATGCAGGGGGTCTAAGCGTTGGGTGGGACGTATTTATGTATGTACATATACATATATGTATACCAAACCCAGCCTTTAGCTGCTATTGCCCTTATCTCTAGGTTCCAGAAGGGGGGTGGTGGATCAATACGGGCAATGGGATGTGATGGAGTGTGTCCATCAGGAAACAAAGAAGGGCAGGATCTACTCATGATATGATGCTGGAGCTCGTCCCAACTGCTGTAATCATGCCTGCAATGCCTGCATTTGGGAAGCCCCTCACTACTGTGCACCCAAACAAACGCAGTAAAGTCGTCCGCCCCCTGCATCATATGTTGCGCGAGGGCCTCCCGGGTCAAATTGAGGATTGCGGACCTGTCCTGCCCTTCAGTGTGACTGAATGCAGAGTGCTGCATCTATCGCACTTTCAATGCCTAGTTGCTCAACACCTGGTTGCGCAGGATGACCGTGCCCCACATGAGCGACCTAGAAGAAGCGACCCAGGACTTGGCCTTGTTTGCCAGCAGCATCAACGCTCTCTCGCGTGCGAAAAAGGAGACGGAAGCGGAGGCAGCAGAGGAGAGGCCTGCAAAGTTCCAAAGGGATGGCAACAAAGGGCTGCAGAGGGGCAAAGGCGATGCCTCGATGAATCGTGGCAGGCAGACTGGGTCAGACCGGAGAGGACATGGCCCGTCGGGGGCCAGCAACTGGTCCAAACCAGCCTCAGCCGCCGCTACTTTGCAAGAGGTGGCGGCCCTATGCCATCGGGTCTGCAGGCTGGCAGTGAGGCACGAGGATCAGCTCAATGTGCTTCGCCTCTCGAGCGGCATGGTCATGTTTATGTCCACTCAGAAGCCAGCTTCGCTGATACCGTCTCTTTGGCAGATCAGCAACGATTGGAAGGACATGAAAGAGCATCATCCGGAGCGGCTACGCATGCCACTGAGAATGACGCTCATGCAACACATCCTCTCGGAGCTGAAGGGCAGAATTGTGAAAATCGAGCAGGACCCTGCAGCGCTCAAGCAAGCAGAGGAGCTGGGGATCTACGGGGACAGGGGCTTCCCCTTTCTGCGCTGGGACGCGCAGGAGCAGAAGCACATCGCCCAGGACAAAGAACCACTGTCGCTGGCGCATGCAAAGGAGATCGCGGACGAGCTGACGATCCTGGTCACCAGACCGGAGGTTCTCACCTCCTTTCATGCCAAGAGGCCACTGGCGGAGACAATGGAAGGCAATGTCGTGCCGTTCATCTTGGAGCTGGGGTGGAGGGGAGCAGAAGCGGCGAAGGCCTGGGAACTGTTCTCACGCCTCCACCACTGCAGCTGCACAAAGCTGGTGGGGCTGGTGCTGCGGGAAGAGAGGTTGCATCGAGCTCCACTGGCCACGCAGATCGTAGATCTGCTTCCGAAGCCGAGTCAGGGGTCCAGGCGCTCCGCAGCAGCTTGCTTCGACTAGCGTTCCACAATCCGTCCAATCACTGCTACACACACGCCTGTGTTTATGCCTACCTTTGGACTCTTGCGCAATGCTGCGGAGACTTGCAGGTCTTGAGATCCTCGCCCCTCGCAGCGCTGCTCACACAGGCGGGTGCCAGTAGACCAGTCAGCGTATGGTCACTTCTCAGCTGGCGGACCGCCTTCATGCAATGGCAAGAACCGCATAGTCAGCACGATGCAGCCGATTTCCTTCTGCATCTGCATGAGGTGATGCAAGCACCGCAATTTGAGTCATTCTGGCAAGCCTACACACAAAGCCCCCTGGCCCTCAGGGATGAGGGGGGTACTTGCCCTACGGCTCTCACTGCGGTGGGGAACCTAAGTGGAGTGAACAATCTGCAGTCGCTCATTCACGTCTGGCACAAGCAACGGGCTCAACATGCTTTTGTCAGGGGGACACAGTGTGTGGCTCTGCAAGTGAACCGCTTTGAACTCACCGAAGGTGTTATATCAAAGAACAGGCACAGACTCTCATGCAGTGATCACCTTTTGCTCCCCATCTGGGATGACAGTGGCGTAGTTTGGCAAACCTTTAAGCTGTCTGCGGTGATAGTGCACCTAGGGTCAGTGCCGACACAAGGGCACTACCAAAGTGTCCTGTACAGGGATGGCAGGGTCTGGCTTACTGACGATGGTCGTACTCCCTCAAGTAGTGTTGAGCATTTTGCCCCGAGAATTCTGGACTCGTGTTACATTGTTTTCTATGTGAAAGCCTCGCATTGGTTGTGACTTTTGTAGTGTGCTCTCACGGTGCACGCTGCTTGGCCTGTATGGCGGGCGTGCTTGATCCGTTGAGTTGCCCATACGGTTTGGGCCGCAGGCAATAGGTCTGCACATTTCGCATAGCGACTTTGACTCGCTGCGTGGGAAGTGAAGTGAAGTATACCAAACCCCAAACCCTAAACCCTAAACCCTA
>CAJNDS010001580.1:162500-260000 GCA_905221605.1 Symbiodinium natans
CTGAACCTAAAACAGATGTCTCGGACTGCTGGTTGACATTGACATGTAATTCAGAGTTTTGGGCTTCGTGACTGCCACGGAATTGTGGGTAGGCTTTCGGGCCATGCGGACGGAAAGGCGCAGGAAGGCTTTCTATAGGCTTCGAGGTTCGAGTTGGGATTTCTGTTCTGGTGAATAGGGGACTAGCAGCCCTGGCGATTCTTAGAGGTTCCTGTGCCAAGGTGCCGCAACCTCCCCAGCGTCGACATCATCTAGCCTTCAGCTGGAGAAAGGCTCAACATCAAACCCTAAACCCTTGCTTCGGTCTTTGTTTACATCTGCAAAATTCTGGGGTCTTAAGGGCTTCGGGCGTAGGGTTTTGGCTGCGAGTTGAATACACAAAAACTCAAAGCCCTAAGCCTGCAGCAGCTGGACCATCCTCGTGTCTTGAGAACATGCAGACCATCCTGCCTTCTGACCGCACACGGCCCTCCGCGCCCCAAACCATCGCCAGAAAAGTCCTGACACCTGAAGTCCTCTCTTCCCTAAACCCTAAACCCTAAACCCTGAACCCTAAACCCTAAACCCCAAACCCTAGCCCCTAGCCCTCTCTTGAAGCCCCAGGTGCACATCGTGCAAGATCTGGTTCAGCCTGTTCTGCATGTTCAGCCGACGTGAGAGGAGCTGATTGGAGGCCTTGCACACGCCCAGCTGGCCTCGGTTTAGGGTTTAGGGTTTAGGGTTTCGGGTTTCGTTAGGGTTTAGGGTTTAGGGTTTAGGGTTTAGGGTTTAGGGTTTAGGGTTTAGGGTTTAGGGTTTAGGGTTTAGGGTTTAGGGTTTAGGGTTTAGGGTTTAGGGTTTAGGGTTTAGGGTTGCAGATGCGGCGGTGAGGGGTCATGCTTGGGGGGGTGGGGGGACTGGGGTGGTGTAAGGCTCCAACCCTAAGCTTCTCTACGACCAGTGCTGTAGATTGGACATGGAACCCTAAACCCTAAACCCTAAACCCTAAACCCTAAACTTAAACCCTAAACTCTCCATAGGGTTCGGCGCAAAGTTCGACGGCTTAACGCATTTTTTTGCATGCTGACAGAAAAAGGCTTTGAGGGCTTTCTTGGGCGTGTTTTTGTTGTCCTAAACCCTAACCCTAAACCCTAAACCCTAAACCCTAAACCCTAAACCCTAAACCCTAAATCTCAACAAGCCCCGGTCCGAGGACGCGAATGCTTTCTGAGGCACTTTGGAGGCGGACGATATCCATGTCCCTCTGCGCCTTGTCGGGTTGCAGGGTGGAGGGGGGGGGGGGGGGGTGGGGGGGGGGGGGTGGGGGGGGGGGGTGGGGGGGTGGGGGGGGTGGGGTGGGGGGGGGGTGGGGGGGGGGGCGTGGGGGGGGGCGGGGGGGGGGGGGGGGTGGGGGGGGGGGGGGTGGGGGGGGGGTTTAGGATTTGGGGTCTAGGGATTATTTTATGGTTTAGGGTTCAGGGGTGGTTTGGTGGGTTCAGAATCTTGGGTTTTAGGGTTTGGTGCTCATCTTGGGGGTTTTGGGGGGTGGGGGGGGTTAGAGGGGTGCTTAGGGGGTTTTGTAGGGTTTAGGGTTTTGGGCGTTCGCTGTGATGTCTGGGATTCCCGGGGTGTAATGCAGATGCTGAAGCCCACAACGTTTAGAGCCCCCACTTGGCAGCCACAACCCTAACATTAAGGGTCTAGCGGCCAACGAACCACCAACTAACTGCAGGGGCATTACCGGTTAGTTGGGGCCACCGATAAACCTTTCATATCTTTCATGACGTGCAAGGCACACAAAACTCTAAACCCTAAGCACCCTAAGTACCACAAGTACCCTAAACCCTAAACCCTAAACCCTAAATCCTAAACCCTAAACCTTAAACCCTAAACCCCGAACCCTAAACCGAACCCTAAACCCCAAACCCTCTCCAAAAGGCACAGCATGAAGGGAACTCAGATCCGCGCGAGCTCGGAGTAGAGGAACTCGACCTTGCCATGGAGCTCAGGGGTTTTAAGTCTCTGAGTGTTCCTTCTAAGGAAGTTGAAGTAACCTAAACCCTAAACCCTAAACCCTAGACCCTCCAAGAAGCCTATGAGCCCTCAACCCTAAGCCCCAAAAACCCTGAGTCCCAAGCTCCCAGCCCTAAGCCCTGAACGCCCTAAACCCTGAACCTCGATTCTAACTCCAAACCCCAAACCCCAAATCCCAAACCCTACCCTAAACTCTGAACCCTGAACCCTAAACCCTGAACTCGAAGTCCTATGCCCTGCAGTTGGGGAGGTCCACAAGGCCATAGAATGGCACCGGAGTCAGCTGAGGGTTCAACCGAATGATCGGGTTTAGGGTTTAGGGTTCAGGGTTTAGGGTTGGAATTATCAAAGTTGTGGGTGCCCAAGGGTTTAGATGTTCAGGGTTTAGGTGTGTAGGATTTTGGGCACTGGGCAATTGGGGTCTGTGCCTTTTTTAGAGCCTAGTATGGGCCAACCTTCGTCTGCACGAAATCCTCAGCCTGAACATCCCAGAATCCACTAGTGCACTCTGCCTGTTGTCAGAGGCCTTTGCTTGGGCTGAGGGTTTAGGGTTTAGGGTTTAGAGTTTGAGGTTTAGGGTTTAGAAATTTAGGGTTTAGGGTTCGGGTTGCGGCCTTGCATGCTTAAAAAGGCGAAACAAAGTAAACAATATTGGCAGGGCTTTTTGGGCTTCAGTTGTGAATGCGCATTTCGTCTTGCAAGGGGCAACTAAAGCACCACAAAACCAAACCAAGGAATACTCCGAAGGCCTACGAGTCCACGTTTAGGGTTCAGGGTTTAGGGTTTAGGGTTCAGGGTTTAGGGTTCAGGGTTTAGGGTTTAGGGGACAGCAAGCTGCTAGCCAACCCCTTGAAAGCCCAAAAGCTCACATTCCAAAAATGAAAAATACCAATAAACAAACAACAGATAGAGCCGACTTATGTCACATCTCATATACTCTACATGATTTTGTTACGTTGGACCCTTTGGGCAATGGGCATCCTAGAAGAGGAACCATTCCCGCCCAGCTTCTTCCGACAGGGCCGATGGTGACGCTACGTCTCGGCGTAGAAGGGCCTCCGGACCACGCAGGGTTTAGGGTTTAGGGGTTAGGGTTTGCAGGGCTCAGGGTGCAGGTTTAGGGGTTTGGGACTTCGGGCCTATGACCTTAAACAGTATACTCGCAACAAACCCCACTAAGCCCTACAACCCTAAACCCTTGACCCTGGATGCAGTTATTTGGGCTTAGGATTTAGGATCTACAATGTTTAGGGTTAGGGTTAGGGGGTATTCGGTTTATAGGTTTATAGAGAGTTTAGGGTTTACATTTTTGGGGGGAGCCTTCAAAGTGAAGTATTCAGAAAGGCTGACCCAAGCTTGCTCAGGCCAGGTGAGTCTCCCATGGACTGGATCTATGATATTGCAAGACTGCACACCAAATAGAGAGGTTCCAAACCCTAAGCCTGAAACCTGAAACTACCCAAAAGCTTAAACCCTAAAGTACCCTAAAGCCTAGACCCTAAACCCTAAACTTCCCTCAAGCCTAAACCCTAAACCCTGGACTACCCTACCCTGAACCCACTCTTACCCCATTCAACAGGGTTACATGAACGGGTTGACGCTCCCAGGCCCCCGAAGCCTGAAAACCTGAACTCCCGGACCACTGACTCCTAAAAAGCCAGGGTTTAGGCCGAAACCCTCAAAGACCCCTTCCAACTGCAATCCCAAATCACCGAACCACTGCCCGGCAGGGTTATTGCTCCCTTCCCCCCCTTCCCCCCTCCCTCCTTCTAGCCCTAACCCCTAAACCGTGTCTGATTCCAGCAGGGACCCTAAGGGAAAATTATTAGTAATTCTTCCGACCCTAGGTAACCCTAAACCCTAAAACCTAAAACCCTAAACCCAAAATCCTAAAACCCGATATTAAACTAACAGCCTCGCCCGGTGGGTTCTCCGGCTCCTTGTCCTGCGCACGCTGCAGGCGCACCTGCGCCAGCTCCTCAGCTGGGGTGCAGGGTTCGGTGTACTCAAAGCAGTTTAGGGTGTAGGGTTCCAGGTGGGTTCACGATAAGAAGAGACCCGTAATATAGACCCCCAAATTGTAGGGTTCCCTTCCAATAGGACCCCAATCAATAAGGTACCCCCTAATTTGTATGTAACCTGTTCTGTTAGGGACTAGGGTGTAGGACTTTGGGGAAACCTTCGAACCGCGAAAGCCGTGCTTCTGTTGGAGCACTACAACGCTTCTCGATTCTCAACCCAAGTTCCAGCAAGCGAAGTCCGAAAACTTGTTTCGAAAACACGTGCCCGCATGGTTAAAAAGACCTAAAAGGCATAAAACTCAAGAACACAGTCCGAAACGAACACAAAAACTAGCCCGACTCAAGAACAACCCGACAATTCACAACAAATGCAACATTCCAAGAACAAAAAGACGAGCACAAGCGACTTTGAGAAAACAACTGAACGAACGCAACAACCAATTCAAATCTCCAAAGCGAATCTCAACATAACCGTGAACATGAAAGAGCGAATCCGAACAAAAACTCTGCGAGCATGATCCCGAAATTCCAAAGAAAAATAATACCTTTAAACAGCCAAAAAAGAAAACCAAAAACAAAAGCCCCACAGCAAGTAAGCGACAACCTCCACAACAATCCGAGCCCAAAACCAAAATGCACCACACCATCCCAAACCATGCCAACAACAGAACAACACTTTAAACAACAAGTAGAAACACACACACACACACACATACACACACACACAAAAACAACATGCATATATAAAGGAACAAAAAAAAGGCCCGGTAATTTCAGTTTCGCCTTGCAGAAGTTCGAAGGTGTGCGCTGTGGCTGCCGGGTCTAGGGTTTTAGGGTTGAGGTGGGCAGTTCTTTCACTTTTGCAGATTGTGGATTCTAAAATTTGGGAAATCATGTTTGTATATATCTTTCAAGGGTCTCCAGAAGTGGTATATCCTAGGGTCAATATTTTGTCAATCTTAATTCGGTTACTTTCATATCTTTTCCTAATCTTTCCATAATCTCAGAATTTGGATGTGGTACAGGATGGACAATTTTCCACCATTGTTCACTCCTTTTATGACTTTATCACCTTCAAGTACAGGAAATCACATATATGTGGATGATTCATCTCTGGTATATCTTCAAGTCATACATCTCTTAACTTTTGGACAACAACTCGGTACCTTCTTGGGGTCCTTATCCAGGCACCCTATGTTCGTAAACTCCCACATGTGCCACCCTGGCAAGACATCTGCTGCCTTGTTTTGGGCCGTTTCTTCAATCGTTTTGACCCTAAACCCTAAACCCTAAACCCTCAACCCTAGGATGTCCACCAAGCCTAAGCTCTGAAGCTTCAGCTTCAGGACTCTTTGGGCTTGCGGCTTGAATCTTGAGTTTTCAACCGTCAAGTTGACATGCTAGGGATGTTATGCTTATTAAATGAACTGACAATGCTGATGCTATTTTACCTGTTGGAACTCTAGTGCTTTTGGGAATGATGTTGGGACGTTTCTGAATGATGCGGAACTTGTTCGGTCGATTCCGTTTTGCTTCTTGCTCATTTCAACTTGGCTTCGTTTTTCTTAGACTTTCGGCTACACTTTCAGGCCCCTACCCAATGACACACCCTGGGCAAGAAGTACCCCATGCTTTATAAGATTGAGGGTGTTACACAGGTTTCCAGATTTCCCAAGGCTTTTGCCAAGGAGCACGTGCCTGGCGTCGGAGCTCCTTTTTGTTGTTGCATTGGGCTTGAGGATTCGGAACTATGGCAAAAAACCCAAGACTTGAGAAAGGATGCTTAATATGGACGGCGGCTTAGGGGTGCAGGTAAGAATCTAAACCCTAAAGCCCTTAATCTTAAGTCCTATGCCCCAAGCCCAGGGGGTTTAGGGTGGTAGGATCCAGGGTCTACGGGTCACGTGGGCTGCAATTCAAGTTTCGGGCCCAGAGTCGGCGGACCCAAGCACCAAAGCCGAAACAGCTCGATGGGACGGAGCTGCTTCAAGGGTTGAGGGCTTTGTAAGGTGAGCTCTACAGATGCACATTGGCGCAGGGAATGAGAAGCGACACCATGGAAACCCTAAACCCTAAATCCTAAACCCCAAACCCTAAACCCAACGGAAGCTCCAAAGGCCTGAGTGTTGGCATGCGCACTCAGCGACTCCCACAGCCCTCCAAATCCTTAAAACCTTACTTAGTTGCTGAGTCCATGGCGGGTGTTTTTTTAAGGTTTAGGCTTTAGGGTTTGGGGTTTAGGGTACACTTTCAGGTCTACAGGGGCTTATGGTATCCCAACAAGTGTAAAAGTGTACTCCCTCCGCTACTCAGCTTAAGCCGAAGTTATCCTAAGCCCTAGATGCCCATGATGACGTTATATGGGGGCCTTAATAATTAGAACAGTTTTTTTTTTTTTTTTTTGGGGGGGGGGGGTATTCTAGTATCCATAAGGATGTTTAGTAAGTATTCCGACATTAGAAGTCAAGGAGCGATGGGACAACCAACGCTCTTCAACTAGACACTTCAATTGCTGCCAAAGCAAAGCGAACCTTAAACTCAACAACCCATACCCTTTTCAACCCCCTGAACAACGAAACTTTAAGCCGGGAAATCTGTCAAAGATAGGGTCAATCTAAAGCTAACTGAAAAGCTGGGACACTCCGCACTTTTCCTGGGTTCGCTGCGGTGTGTGTCCTTGTTCGAGCCTGTCGTCGACAAGACGTTCCGAGGCTCTGGTGTGCATTCCACATGCACCTGGTGCACAGCTTCCTGTACTGCGTAGATGTTTAACACCCCGCCTTCGAAGCTGGTGAAAGTCGTTCCTAGACTAAGCTAGCTTCGACTGTCGTGGGCTAAGTTGATTACTCGGATCATTTTCCTTTAGTCAACAAAAGCGAAAACAAAGTTCCTGAAAGTTGCCAGTAGAACGGATACTCCATCCTTTGTTCTGGCTTCCTTCTCATCTTGAAACTCACTCCTCACTGCTCGACTGAGCGCTGCTGATCCTTCCTCTGCTTTTCCTTGCTTCTCTTCTCCTTCGCTTCTTTTCCTTCCTTCATCCTTTCACTTGCTTCTCCTGTTCCTTGCAGATCCTTCCTCCATCTTCATCTTCGCTGTCCTTGATCCACAAGTTCTGGTTCACGTCGTAGTAGAGCCATGCCTTTGTGGCCTGCACCCATTTCCACTGGAAATCTGATCCTTCGTAAGGAAAGATCGCATACAGTTCCTGAGCTCCTTCACTTCCTCCA
Organism: Symbiodinium natans; assembly: GCA_905221605.1. Taxonomy (NCBI): domain Eukaryota; class Dinophyceae; order Suessiales; family Symbiodiniaceae; genus Symbiodinium; species Symbiodinium natans. The sequence goes on from CAJNDS010001580.1 coordinate 169,765, forward strand.
ACTCTGAATTGGCTTCGATCCTGTGGGCCAATCGCCTTGTCCTTCTTCTTTCCTTCTCCTGTGCTTCCTTCACTGTCTGTGGCCTTCTTGAGCTCTTCCTGAAGCGAGACGATCTTCCTTTTGTCTGAGGCTTGCTGTTCCTTCATTCCTCTGACCAACTCACGAAGCTGGGCCATCTCAATCCTCAAACTTTCATTTTCATCTTCCTTTCCTTCTCTTGTTGCTGGCTCTTGCTTCTTCCTCTCTGCTTCTGCTGCTGCTGCCTCTCGTCTCTTCCTTTCTGCTTCTGCCGCTGCTGCTGCCTCTCGTCTCTTCCTGTCCTTTTCCTCTGCTGCTGCTGCTGCCTGCCTTTTCTTCCTTTCCTCTTCTGCTGCGGCTTCCTGCTTCTTCCTTTCTTCTTCTGCTGCGGCTTCCTGTCTTTTCCTTTCCTCTTCTGCTTCTTCCTTCTCCTTCCTGGCTTTCTCCTCGGCTTTCCTCTTCCTGATTCTTTCTCGCCTTTCGCGTTCCTTCTGCCACTTCTTCTCATCCTTCTCTGCCTGCTTCTCTGCTTCCTGTGTGGCTCCCTCTTCCTGTGGTGTAACTCCTGCTGCTTCAGCGACTGCTGCGCTTGCCTGCTTGTCAGAGCTGCTGCTCGCTCCTGTGGCTGTGTTCTTGGTGCTTCCTTTTCCTGGTCCTTTTCCTTTTCCTTCCTTTCCTTTCTGGTACTTGTAGACGTAGTCGACGCCAACTTCGACCTTCTCGCCCGTGATCCTGTGCTGCTTGTACACCTTGCCATTCTCCACGTAGATCTTGTACTCGGTGTCGTCGTAGGGGTACGCAAAACCTTTTTCCTTTTCCTTCTCCTCTTCTTCTCTTTTCCTCAGCTCCTCATTCACTTTCCTGATCTTCTCTTTCCTCTCCTTTTCCTTCCTCTTTTCCTCCTGCGTTGATGTAGTAGACGCCGACGAAGATCTTGGTGTGATAGAACTCGATCCTTCTTCTTCTTCTTTACTTCCTTCTTCTCCTCGACCATGTCCTGTTCTTCGTAGCTCTCTTTCCATCTCTGCTCCTCTTTCTTCTTCTTGAAGCTTCCACCAAATCATTCCTTTGATCTCTTCTTCTTCCTTCTCGTACTCGGCGATCTTGGTCTCCAAAGCTTCTATCCTTTCCTTCAAGTGCCTGAGCAACTCCACATCTCGCAGGTGTTGGTCCTCAATCTGTTCCTTGAGGCTTGCCTGTTCGCGACGCTGTTCTCTGAGCAACACGTTCGTGGTTCCTTGGGCTTCTTTCAACTGGTTCAACTGAGAGGTGAGCTCTCTGAACCAACGTTCCTTCTCGGAGGCACTCGGTTCCATAGCTGCTACTTCCTTCTCTACAGCTACTGTCTCTTCCTTTTCAGGGTTCCTAAAACAGAGGTCCTTCACTCGAGGCATCGAGCTGCAAATGTTTCCTACTTCAAGCTGTTCCTGCAATCCTAATGCACATGCACTCGTGTCACTGCACATGCCGACATGTTCCTGCACAGTTCCTACACATGTACTGCACGACTGCAAAAGACATGTTCCTGAAGCTACTTCAACCTTTGAGCAACCTTCCAAACTTCCTGAAAGCAAAGAGAAAAACAAAGCTGCAAATGCGAAGTTTCCTTTGGACTTGATTCTCTTGACTGTGGCCTTAGCTTGTTCCTGCTGTCGATGTTCTTGAAGCTCTTCAATTCCTACTGGTTGGTTTTGTTCGTCCTTGAAGCCTAGCCAATGCATCAACAACTTAATGCGTTTTCCTGAAAGCGGCTTAGTTCCTATATCAGCAGTGTTATCCCTGGTACCTACCGGGTGGACACGAAGAATTCCTTGTTTGTGGAGGTCCTGGAGAAAGAGGGTCCTAATCTGCAAATGTTTCACTCTTCCTACTCCCTGCCTGGTAATGATACCACGAGCAGCGGAAGAATCTAGATGCAAATGCACTACGCACTTCCTACAGGTGAGGAATTCTATCGCTTCCTTGAGCAACAAAGAGTCACTAGCTGAACTAGCTGCAGCGTAATATTCTGCCTCTCCAGAAGACAGAGAAATACTCCTTTGGGTCCTAGAGAATGCATAGATCAGTTGAGAATCCAGAAACACAGTTCCTGAACTTGTGCTGCGACGACTGTCTTTCTGTCCTGCCCAATCTGAATCGGAGTATACCTCCAACAAGTGATGTTCCTTGGGTTTGACTTGGGAAAAGTCATAGGTTCCGTTGCGAATGCTCTCGTTGAGGTTTGACATTCCTCGAGGTGTTTTCCTATACGTGCAATGGTAACCATCTGTCTTTGTCATGTACTGCACAACATGAATCAACTGCTTCTTAGCTGCAAATGTTGGCAATGACATCTTGGACGCTAAACCTCTTACTGCGAACTGCAGATCCGGCCTGTCCTGACAAACATATAGGAGGATTCCTACACACTTCCTAAACGAAGCTGCTTGTTCCTGGTCAAGAGGGTTTGTGTTGTCTACTGCCTGGCTCTCCTGTGTGCACGGCGTCGGCTTTGATGCCTTTCCTGTCAACTTGAGTTCTTCACGAAGTTTTCCAAGATACTTTGGGTCACTGTGAATGTGAAGTTCATGATTGTGATACGAGTACTTCCTTTTGAGAAATCTCACCGTCTGAAGCGACTCGCCAATAGCAAGTTCCTGCGCGGTAAGAAACGGTCCTTCAATCTTCAGCTCGTACACTCGTCCTAAGCTCTTTAGTACAGGGTCGACATGATGACTCTTTCCTGCTGCTTGAATGTCATCAACATGAACCACAAGAATGCTTTTCCTTGAGTCTCGAAACAGAGTTGGACAAGCTACACTTCTCTCAAAGTCTTGTTCCTTAAGCGAATCACTAAAATGATCCGACCAAAGCAAAGCTGCGTCTCTCTGTCCTGGCAACACTCGGAGCAAGAGTAGTCCTTCCTGAAGACAAGAGGGATCAGTGTCCTGAAACAGCTCCACATATTCCTTCGGGAATTCACACGCCGTTCTAGTCCTTTGGGGTACTTGCAAAAACGCATCTTTGACGTCAATGCTGTAGACTGAAAACTCTTCCTGAAGAGCAATCACGGGGACTAACCTTGTGAGGCTTGCTGACGTGGCTGGTGAGAACACATCGCTTCTGTGTTCAGTTCCTTTAAATTCACGAGCCACTAGCCTAGCCCGTCTTTTCCAAGACCCTGACCTGAACCGCCAATCGAACACGAATTTGGTTGTGAGCCATTTTATGGGTTCCTGTTCGATCTCTTCTCTCTCATTCTCTCCATCGTCTCTCTTGTGCCAACCAAGTTCCTCCAGCGGTTTCCTAGCCAGTGCCTGCATTCCTGAAAGTCTCTCCATCTCGGTGATCATGGCCTCTCTGTCCTTGGTCTTGAGCTCTTCATCTGAAAGCTCTGGTGGTCCTGCGTCCTCATCGTTGAAAACTCTCTCTCTCTCTCTCTCTTCGTCTTCTTCTTCTTCATCTCCTATATCTGAGTATGTGTCCTCCCAACAGATGTCGTCAAGTCCTGGCTCAGGGAGAGGTTCGTCGTTGTGCTCAAACACGCGTCCTGCGTTAAACGGTGGAAATTTCCTCTTCGGCGACTCGTCGGTCCTTGGGATTTTGGACGAAGTTCCTACGTCTTCATACTCATGCTTTCTGACTGCTGCCGGTGCTCTAGGCAACAAAAGTTCACTACCTTGACTCTCTTGCATGACCTCTTGATCAGTGCTCATGCTGTCACTACCACGACCACGGCTTATCTGCGACGTTGGTGTGACATCACTACCTGCTTCATCGGATCCTGGTCCTCTGTTTTGCAGATGACTCAGTTGACTTGTAGGCGTTGCATCACTGCCTGCCTCATCAGGTCCTGGGTCTATCCATGCAGGTGCTGCAGGTTCTGCTTGCAGTTGTTCTTGTTCCTTTGCCTTCTTTGCCATTGCATGAAGGTTCGTGTTTCTTGGGGTGACTGTTCCTAACGGTTTTGGTGTACTCGCCCCGCCTGCGATGACAGGTGTCTGTATTCCAGGAGTAATGGCTCCAATGCCATGTTGATCTCCTAGAGGCTCCACCACTGTCACAGGCGCTGGTGTTCCTGAGGGGCCTGGTAGGTTCTTCCTAGGAACTACGCGAGTTGTGAGCGTCGTGTGCTTCACTTCCCAAGTGTGGATTCCTACACTAGTTAGTGCTTCCAGGTCAAAATGATGGGGGCATCTCTTCACAGATCTACTGGTCTTGATGCCATCCATGTGCCACGTAATGAAGAGGTTGTTGTCAGTCTTTCCTAAGAAAACTCCTCTCAGCCATTGAGGGTCACCTTTCTTGACATTGACGCCAGTCCTGTTCGCCAAGACCATCAAACTCTCACCAAACTGGCAAAGTGTTCCTTCATAAGGTCTTCCTGCAACAAACTCATAAGGTGTCATACCAGTAGCACTGTGTCTGTGGTACCTATTCAGAATCCAAGCTGCATGCCTGAATGCCCAACTGAACAAGGGGTGAGTATGTGCTATCAACACCTTTGCCTGTTCCTGCAAACCTTGAATCAACGTGAGGGCTTGCCTACGCACAGTTTGAATTGCACGCTCTGCCATGCCATTGGTTTCCTTCTGGCCTGAAACTGCATCTTGAAGGGTTGTTCCTAGTCCTAGAGCTGACCTTTGTTTCAGGATGATCTGCTTGAGCTTCTTCATGGTTCCTTCATTGTCTGCCTTCAAGTTGATAGTCTGGTACTGAAGTTGAGTGCTCATGTACGTAACGCCTTCGCCAATGTGCTCGATCAAACCTTTTCCTTTGGTTGAAGTTGGAATGCAAGCAATGCTCCTACTCCAAGAGTCAATGCAAACCAAGCTGACTGCCGTCGGGGCTTCATCATGACTTGTTCCTGTAAAACAGAAATCCATACACAATGTGGGTCTAGACGATCGTTCCTTCTCAGGGCTTTGAGTTGGATGTGGCGACTCTTTTCCTTTGCACGCAACGCATACTGGACACCAAGTGGCATACGGTAAATGTGTCAAATTGTGTACCTCAACTTCTTCAGGTTTGGGCATGACTTGGTCCTTGAGCGGTTGTGGAATGGCATATTCCTGGTACTTCTTCTGAGCAGTGTTGAGTCCTAACCGTCTCTCATCTTCCATGATCTTCCTACTGAGCCTTCTAAGGAGGTCCTGTTTTGAGCCATTCTTAGACACTCCAAGTTCTGTACACAATTCCTTGAGGATCTTCAGGCTGTTCTGCTGGTTGTACTCATGACCATCATAAATGAACGTAAGTTCTCCATGAAGTTCATACCTGTGTGCAGGGGCCTGTGGTTCCTGTTCGTCAATCTCCATGCTTTCATTCTCCGGGACTGTTTTGAGCCTTTGTTCCTGTTGTTGGGCCTTTGAACCATCTACTGGGTAGACCAACCTGAACTTAGACTGTCCTGTCCATGATCTCACTCCGAAAGGTGATGAGAACTCGTCATACTCATCTGCAATCCATGGCATCTTGTCCTCAAAGAACTCATGGTTCACTGGGTCCTCTCCGTAGGTGGATCTCTCGTTCTGGAGGTTCTCACGCTCTACGGGAATGTCCTTCAAGTCGAGCGGATGAAAACGTGTCTTCCTGGGCGTGTGGTGGTACCTGATCAGTTCAGTTCCATCCTTGCTAAGAGACCACTTGTCATCAGTGTACTCTTCAAATGTACGTCTGTCTTCCGCTTTCTTGGGTGTTCCTATGAGGTAAGGAGGAAATGCCTTGGACGAGATCAAGGTCAATACCTCAAAGTTCTGGCTCTCATCATAGATGTGGCCAAAAGGTTCTTCTAGCTCTTCATACCTTTCGTTGTAGTGCAAGAGCTGCCAGCCTTCGGTGTCTCTAACCAAAACAGCTCTGAAAGGATGTTTTCCTTGAGGATACATCATAGCTGGGTCAACATGCTCTGAGCTCTTTGGGCTGTAGTGGACTACATAGGGCTCGGTCACACTTGTCCATCCAATTCGACCTTCAGCTACGAGGTTCCTAAGCGTTTCACAGAGATAGATTGGCGTAGGGACTCCTGTTGTTTGGGATGTTGAGACTGTCCTGACAAAAGCTTTAGCGGTGAGGGAATTGTTGTTGTAAGCTACTGCTATGGAAGTGTTTCCTTCAACCAAGAAAGTTCCTGTCTCACTACCGTTCCGAAATTCCCAACCTTTCTTCAACAATTTTCCTACAGCTAAGAGAGGGTGAACAACTGATGAAATCAAGAAGACTTCCTCAACCTTCACACAGTTTCCACCAACATCCTCAAACTCAACCTCAATAACCCGCTGGTCCTGTACCTTTATCCTAGTTCCTTGAGCGTCTCGGAGTTCAATCCTGCGTCGGTCCGGGACCTTCCTACCGAAATTTCGCATCCACACAGGGGCTAATGAGATATCTGCGCCTGAGTCAAGCACAACCTCAATTTCCTTTGCACCTGGGCTCTCTCTCACTGTCCTAACAAAGTTCTCTGGTTCTGAGGTGTACCAACAGTACAAGGGGTCCTTCTCTATGTCTTCACTCTCTTCATCACTCTCACTTCCAATCTGAAATTCCTGCTCTGACTTTCCTGAACTAGCCGAAACCATCAAAACTCTCCCGAAGTAATCAATTTCAAGTTCCTCAGAGTCTTCGCTCAGCTCGAACTCCTCAGGAAAGCTGGTCGGTGGATCACCGATGTGGTGCATTGTTACCATCCTGATGATCGGCTTCTGGGTTCCTTGACCTGATGAACTGGCTGATGTTGTCGCTGTTCTCGATGTTGGAGCTTGGGTTGAGGCTGTTCCTCTACTTGGGGCTTCACTCTGAGTTTCCTGCATTTCTACATTCCTAGCCGTGTACCCCATGTCTCTCTGTTTCTTCCTACACTGGGCCTCAAAGTGTCCATACTTCTGGCAGTAATGGCAAACTCCTGTAGCTGCTAGGGCCTTTCCTTTGCCTTTACCTTTGTAGCTACCTTTGAACCCTTTGTAGCCTTTTCCTCTGCCTTTGAAACCTCTAAAGCCTCTACCTCGGCCTTTCCAGTTTCCACCTCTGCCTTTGCCTCTACCTTTTCCTTTGCCTCGACCTTTGAAACCACCTTTGCCTGAATCCTTGCCTGAATCCTTACCACCTTTCTTTCCTTTACCTTTGTACCCGTACCAATCTCTACCTTTGCCTTTCCAAGCCTGAGACACATCCATGGCTGCAACACCCTGATGATCTTCTCCCTTGTCGATTAGGTCAGTAGTGGTCCTATAGGGTGTTCCTTGGGACTGCGTAAGCGAATTGGTCCACTTCTCAGTTGACTCATAGTTCACAAGATACTGCCTAAGTGCCGGGTACTTCGTCTTCTCATCTAGGTTGAGCAACAAATGTCTCTTTACTTCAGGCTTCATTCCTTGAATCAATGTACTAACCTTCAAGTTTTCCTGTACCTTTTCTCCAGTGGACTTCTCGTACTGCTCAATGCGTTCCTCATATTCGAGGATGTTCTCTGCAATGCCTTTGTCCTTGGCAAAGCGGAAATTCATGATGTTGTGGAAAAGTTCCAGCGATCTTGCTCTATTCACAGGCTGGTATTCTAACAACAGCATCCTATAGGCTTCCATACCGTTCTCTTCTGTCGTATGGCGAACCACACGATACGGTCTGCCTTTGGTGTAAGACGCTAAAATGCTATACAACTTCCTGCTTTGCGTTTTGGCCTCATCAGTCATATCTTTCATGTCCAGCACTTCATTCTTCCTTAGGTCGTTCTCCACGAGGTCCATGGTTTCCACAAGATCTTCATCCATAGCGCCAAGCCAGACTCGCAGTCGTTGCTTGAACTCCATGAAACCATTCTTTTCTTCTTGCCAAGTTCCTGGAGAAAATACTTCTGGAGGCTTGATGAGTTTGTGAAGCTCAACGTCACCTGGCTTTCTTCCTTTCACTGCTCTCTCTAGGCTGCTTCCGATCTCCTCGAAAGTTGTCACTGCTGTTTCCTGTGCTTGAAGCAAAGTGTGCTGTGCCTCTGCACTCTGCTGCTGAATTGCCTGCAGTGTATTGCTGAAGCTTGCTGTGATGCTTTGCTCTCGGGCTGTGCCGGCTGCTGCACTGCTCCTCATCTCTTCTGCTAAGGTTTGTATTCCTTGAAGCGTTTGCTGGTTGATTTCTGCAAGTCTCTGTAGTGCATCTTCCATTCCTTTGGCTGCTTCCAAGTTGCTGTACACAAGCACAACAAGAAACATTGTCTTGTGCTGTCTCCTCACTTCTGCTCTTCTTCTCCTGCTTTTCCTTTTGGGCTCTTTCGCTCTCTTCGTTCTTTTCTGTACTGCTGTAAAGAACAATCGTGAGAAGTACGATAGGATGATCCAAGTAATCATTCCTAGAGGTGTTCCTGCGAAAACTACGAGATGAATTCCTTCAAACACTAAGCTGTGCACGACGTCGTGAAACTTCTTTTCTAGCTGTTCAAACTGTTCCTTGAAAGGGATCTTTTCTACATTGTGAAACTTTCCTTCTTCTAGCTTCTCATCTACTAGGTTCTCATCTACTAGGTACCTAGGAGCGTAGCCGGACTCAAGGCTCTCATCTTCTTCACTCATGTACATGTCGATGCTCCTAATCGTGTAGGCATTCATGAAGTCCTGGTTCACGGAGTACTTGTCGTAGTTCTTCTGAGAATGCGTATTGGGCTTTCCTGGGATGCTCGTCCACACAACCATCAACTCACTCTCGTCAATCTCGGCAATCACCTTTCTCCCACGTCTTTCTTCCTTGGAGGATCTGTCATCTCCAAGGGCAAGTTCATCCTTGGCTCTTCCGGGTCCAAGGGCCTGCCACGGATTCTCTTCGAAGCCATATCTTCCTGGAGTCATGCTCATCCCGCACAAAGTGGCGAGGCTCCCCAGGGCAAAACCAACCAGCAGCACTATGCCTGCTGCCATTCCGTAGCATCTCATGTTCCTCGTCTTCACTTCCTGAATCGTGTATCGTTCAGGGAAGCAATTGAAGCAAGGGGCAAAGTCCCTCACTCTTCCACCAGCAACCGTCAGGTTCCTGATGTGACCACAACCTGGTTTGTGGTACCTTCTTCCTGCTCTTGTTGCTATCCGGACTGTGGGGAGGTACTCGAAGAACTCTCGGACTTCGACGTTCTTTTCCTGTTTCCACATTTGTATCATCCCACAGACGAGAGAAGCCATCATGGCTATGAGGACGATTCCTACTCCTGCTATGTGTAGCATCATCGCTGCCTCTGGTTCCTGGAACGGCAGCTCCGCTACCATGTCAAAGATAGGGTCAATCTAAAGCTAACTGAAAAGCTGGGACACTCCGCACTTTTCCTGGGTTCGCTGCGGTGTGTGTCCTTGTTCGAGCCTGTCGTCGACAAGACGTTCCGAGGCTCTGGTGTGCATTCCACATGCACCTGGTGCACAGCTTCCTGTACTGCGTAGATGTTTAACAATATCAGAAGAATGATTAAGAATGAGGAATCACTAGGAAGACCACACTACAATCTTACAGACGATGCGCGTACAACGAGAGTTTCAAAGCCTAGCTTTTCTTGGAGCCGGAACCTCCAAGAGGTGAGGCTAACTTCGCAGGACCTCCCTTGCAAAGCCATAATATGACCCTCAACCCTAAACCCTAAATCCTAAACCCTAAACAACTTGCCGTGCTCGGTCATCCACGGACGTCCCGGGCCCCCGCAAGACCAGGGGGCCGTCCCACTGGCCCTTCGACTTCGGGCATCGTTCAGGAACTTGGGGTGTGGTAATTTAGTAATACGGGTACTCATGGGTATGCTTAAACCCTAAACCCTAAACCCTACACCCTACACCCTAAACCCTAAACCCTAAACCCTAGCAGCCTGTCAGTTTTGCGTGGGTGGAACCTTGACGAACTGGGGCTTCCTTGTAATCTCCCGACATGGAAGGGGCCAGCGGGAATTTGGGGCAAGGGAAGTGTGTCCTTTCGGTTCGAGTGCGGGGGCACTGAGTGAGTCTACCATGGCTCGCCGAGGGATTCGCGATGTTAGACGATTGCCAGGAGTAAGCCCTGAACCTTAAACCCAGATACGATACAATGTGAGTAGAAATGCAGAATTACATATTTTATGTTCATGTTTGGAAAATTGGTCGTGATGCGAGGAAAGTTAATTGCGTTCAGAGTTCTGATCTAACCCCGCAACAACGTGACTGGAACCAACCTTTGCTTGGGTCTCTAGGGTTTAGTTTAGGGTGCAGGGTTTAGGGTCTAGGGGGTTTAGGGTTTAGGGTTTAGGGTTGAGGGTGTAGGGTTTAGAGCCCCTCTCCCCCCCGGCGAGCCTGTCAAGAGCCTGAGTTTTCAAATGGCCACGCCAAGTGTGGAGATAAGCTATCGTGCTCACCACCGTGGGCGCTCAATGGTCCGGACGCTGAGCCATGATGAGGTTTCTCACTTTTCTAGATGTCTTCGCAGCCGGCAGGAGCTTTTGTATGACAAAGTCGTAAAACCTGTAACGCCTGCGGAAGTCTTGCGCTATTGAAAGGCAGGCCAAAGCCCAAAACAACCTAAAATCTCGTGGTTCAGGGGGGCTTCGGAGCCCCATCTCTGAAAAACCGAAGCCCTTAAAACAACAAGATCCTAACAACACAAGCAATACCCTGTACAATCTTGAGGTCTAAAACTAAACCCATGAACCCTAAGCCGCGAGATCCTCGAAAGCTGCCAAGGCCAAGGCCCTAGACCCCTACTCTCCATTGCAAGGCCTAGCCTATGCATCCTGTAACCATTACCGAAGACTTTGGGGCTCGCGGTGTGTAGGTTGAATAGGGTTTGAGACTGGTTTGGGGCTTAGGGTTTAGGCTGTGTTAAGAGGATATGCCTTTTGCTCGACAGGAGCACAATGCCTGGAGAACTTGTGAGCCACAATCAAAACTCCTCGCATGGCACCGGAGAAGACGCCAAACATAGCAAGCAAAATCGATTCCTTCGGATGTCGGAGTTCTGACTGTGGCCCTTGTCGACTCTTTTGTCGAGCGCCGCAGGCCTCTGCTTGCAGAGGGAAAAGATAAGAGGCCTATGGCCTGGGAATTTTGGAGGGCAAGCACAAAGGTACTTGGCCCTCAGCTGGGGCAGAACAGGGTAAGCCTCAAGCACCACGCTCGCCCAATCAGCGCTTGTGGCCGGAGTTCCCTGCACTGCTACTCCAACTAAACCAGGAAGGGCCGGTAGATGATGAGCCAGCAGATGTGCTTCGACATCGAAGCTTCGGGACACCTCAAATATCGTGATGTTGATTGCCCGCTGGCCTCCCTCCGGCTCTTCCTGGGGGTCTCCACTTTGGGTGTTTGCCAAAGCCCTGAGACATCTCACATATCCCTCCCAAACCGGTACAGCTCGCGCCATATAATATAGGGCCCGATCAGAAGCTTAGATTGGCATTAATTAGCCTCTCCTATGGTGTAAGAAGTGCGGTTGAGGGCATCGGCCCCCAATGACCCAATTCCTTGGGGGTTCTACGCTAGAGTTAACAAGGCGTGACCTACTCTAGTCTGCCGGGTTTGGGGTGTGTCAGGGGGTTCACAACACCCTAAACTCTAACACCCTTAAACCCTTAAACCCTAAACCCTGATGTTTGGCAAGCACCAGCTTCCCGTTGGTGGCAGCCCTCCCTACGCTGCGCGGCCGCTTCAGAGGGGGACAGCAGTCGACATCCACCGGACGCACTGCGTAAGCAGGCTATAGAGGCGCTTCTCAGGGATCAGGGTTTCGGGTGTAGGGCTTAGGGCAATAGCCTTTTGAGGCAGGAGTCGCTTAGGACCGTCGAGGGAACGTCGGGGGCTTTAAGAGCAATACGTTTGTGCATAAACAGATTTCATGTACAGACATATGTAAAGCTGTGAGACCTAGTCGAGCACCAGTGCACGTATCGGTCGTGTGTGCCTAAAGCCTTCTGAATCTCGGCTCCAGAGTTCGAAAGTTTAGATGAAACATCAAAAAGGGTACCCCTATTTTCGGAAACCCCCATATGAACCATCACAAACCCTAAACCCTACACCCTAAACCCTAAACCCCAAACCCTAAACCCTAAACCCTAAACCCTAAACCTTAAACCCTAAACCCTAAACCCTAAACCCTGTAAACCCTAAACCCTGAATTGCCGGGCGGTTACCGTGCTGGCCCCCCCCACTCAGACGAAGAGCGACGGTCTCGGGCCTGAGTGCAGACTCCAGCTAGCAGCGGGCCCTTCCACGCACCCTGTTACCCCTAAACCCTAAACCCTAAACCCTAAACCCTAAACCCTAAACCCTAAACCCTAAACCCTAAACCCTAAACCCTAAACCTCCTAAACCCTAAAAGGGTTCGGGGCTTCCGGTGGGCTTGAGGGGGGAGCTTTGGAGCTGCTAAGGTTGAATTCGTCTGCGGCTCGCTAGAATACCGGACCCGAGCCCAAAACACCCACAGCATTACGAACTTCTTAAGTTGCCCTTTAAAAGCCCTACAGAAACCCTCATTCAAAAAAGGCAAGGCCCTAAACCCTAAACCCTAAACCCTAAACCCTAAACCCTAAACCCTAAACCCTAAACCCTAAACCCTAAACCCTAAACCCTAAACCCTAAACCCTAAACCTCCCTTCCCCACGCATCTTCCAGGGCTCCGGCGGCTGGACTTCTCCGCGAACCTCGAAGCAATCGGATCGCCGCAGGCCTGCACCATGAGGGCAAAAAGGGGTTGGGGGTTTGGGGTTTGGGGTTTAGGGTTTAGGGTTTGGGGTTTAGGGTTCAGGGTTTAGGGTTTAGCGTCAGGGCATTAGGGGTTTACAGGCTTTATAGGGCCGGGCCTCGAATGTTCAAGGGGCGTAGGGTTTAAAGGCTGTGTAGGGTCTACAGGGTTTGCAGGGTTTGTGGGGTTTTCGGTCTTTATAGGGTTTGTAAGGTTTTCGGCGACGGACATCAAACCGTACAATTTGCAGGCGTAGGACCCTAAACAAAACTCCTAAACCCGACCCATCCCGAAACCGCAAAACAGCCCCACGAGCGGGGCGCGCCATTCTGATTCGCTCCGGGGTCAGGGGCAGGTCCACCACGAAGAAGTCGTCGCCCATACCGGCGTCCTGAAAAACATCTGAAAAGTACCCCCTGAGCCCGGCTGGGTTTCGTGCTGAGGGCATCTCGCTTCTGGGTTCCAAAGCAACCCTGAACCCTATTCAAACCCTAAACCCTAAACCCCAAACAAGTTGGCCAGTTGATTCGGTCCAGGTTTGGGGGTGTACATAGGGATCAGGGTTTCGAATACAACGGGATTGTAGGGTGGAGAGTGTAGAGTTCTCTTAAGGTTTAGATCCCAGATGATACCACACTGGTTTAGGGTTTAGGGGTTTAGGGGTTTAGGGGTTTAGGGGTTTAGGGTTTAGGGTTTAGGGTTTAGGGTTTAGGGTTTAGGGTTTAGGGTTTAGGGTTTAGGGTTTAGGGTTTACTCCTGCTTCGCCCCTGATGACCTGTGGGTTTAGCCGATGGTCCCCTTTTGAGGATCCCAGCTTTACTTCGGAGCCGCCTTTTTTCGTGGGGATACCTCCCAAAAAAGGGGACCAAACTCTACAACCCCCAACCCAAAAACGCCCAAAAGGGGACCTGATGTTTCGAGAGGTTCAAGGTTTAGGGTTTCGGGTTAAGGGGTTTAAGGGACTTTATGTTTAGAGAGGTTTCAAGGTTTAGGGTTTCGGGTTAAGGGGTTTAAGGGACTTTATGTTTAGAGAGGTTTCAAGGTTTAGGGTTTCGGGTTAAGGGGTTTAAGGGACTTTATGTTTAGAGAGGTTTCAAGGTTTAGGGTTTCGGGTTAAGGGGTTTAAGGGACTTTATGTTTAGAGAGGTTCAAGGTTTGGGGTTTCGGGTTTAGGGGTTTAAGGCTTCGGTTCCCTCCACTCGGCACTGTTCGGTCCTTTCTCGCCCGCCGAGGCGATTGCTGCGCGAGCCTGGGACTGGCAGGGGGACTCTTGGGATTCTGGGACCCTAAACCCTAAACCCTAAACCCTAAACCCTAAACCCTAAACCCTCAACCCTAAACCCGAAACAACAGGAAATAACCATACACAGAGGTTGCAAGCTACAGAGCCCAGGGGCAGATTGAGGCAACCCTAAGCCGAACACACTGCCCTCACATTGCCCTCACCGGCACCCGCCAATCGACATATCCAGACCGAACCCAGCAAGTCCAAGCAAGGACCGAGCCCGTGAGGAATGGATGGCGTTCGGATCCTGCTGCACTAGGGATCTGCAATGGATGGTTGGCTAGCGGACGATATATCCCAAGCCCTAACCCCACGCCCGAACGGTGTCTTGAGATAAGAGCTCGAGGGCCTGGGAGGCCTTGGGTTCATGAGACAGCAGGGCGTAGGGTCCAAGGTTTTACCTGCATGTACTTGCATGACTACAAAGCCTCGTACCCCCAAACCCTAAACCCAACACCCTCCTAGCTTCGAACACCATCGAACTTGCAGACTGAGGCGGCTTCGGGGTTTTAGGACGGCCAATGCGGCTTGGGAATCATAAGCCGTGCAGGTGACGTAGTCAAGCTGAACCATGCACCAGCGCGCTCGTTTCAGGTGGTCCTTGAGCAGGGTGACCCTCATGTCCACGGGCGTGTCATTGAAGGAAGGGATCCTAGTGTCTTCCACTCTGTGTCTTTCAGGGAGGAAGGGGCGGGTGGTCGTCGGGAGTACCATCTACAAAGTAACTTTTGAACGACCAGGTTTCCCGCAACAGTGAAATGCACTCCCTTTTGCCGATGAGGGTGTGGGCCTTAGAGGGTGAACCTTCAAACTCACCATTGAACCTTGCCTAAAATATTCTTCAATATCATCCCACCTAAACCCAACTCCAAAAAGGAATCCCAGGGGCCGACCGAGCCTACCTAGGAGGCCTGCACCCCGCTATCCCAGAAGCTCGGAAGCCCTGTTTGAGCTCAAATCCTGCTGAAAAGAAGACCTTGCCAAAGAATGTCCAGACATGCAAAGTCTGTGGGACATCTTCATGTCTTGCTTCCATGAGGACTCAGAGTCCACGTCCTTGCCACCCCGAGCTCGAATCCCAATACTTGCGCTGTGATGATACAGATCCTCGAAATCTGATGTTGGAACATCGCAATCAGACTAGTAACAGTCATACCTTTGCGCCATGGTATCAATAAGAATATGAGAGCAATGAGACGAATCAAAGACCTCAAGACCCCTAGCCCTACACGCCTACAGCCGCAGCCTTAACTCTTGAGGGTGCAGGGTTTAGGTCTTATAGGCTTTCGGGCTCTACACCCTCACAACTCAGAGCAATAGACGCCCGCCACTGAACAGTCCGGGGCACTAGGTCCTCTTGTCATGCAAGCGCCGGCTTCCTCAAGAGTGCTTCGTTCTTCTGGGCATTTTTGGGTTTAGGTTGCAAGCCGGGTCTAAGGGCTTTGGGGCTTTTAAGGGTTTAGGGGGGTTGCAGGGCTTAAGGGGCTGGGCTGAAGAAAGATTCCGAGAACACCGAAGGTGTGACCGGACGGTCTGAGGTGTCACCAGCCTTTTGCAGCAGATGCTGCACTCCACCGAAACGTATCCCCTGAAAGAGACTCCATCTTCCTCCCCTCCCCCCTTAAGCCCGCAAACCCAGCAGGGGTCGGAAAATGAGGATCTCGGTGCTCAGGCATCCCAGACCCTAAGCCCTAAGCGTTAGGGATGAACTTCTACAGTTGGGGTTTAGGGGGGTGGCTTAGGCAATGTATCCTCCCCTTTCTCGGCGACATAAGGTCCGAGACATGTCTGGGTTTACTTGCGGTCTGGGATTTAGGGTTGATTGCCTTGGGGTCAGAAGTTGAGGGCCAGTAGCATAGAGCTTCAGGGTAAGAGTCCAGAAGTGCCGCCCTTTATAATCCGTGAAGCCACTGCCACGATACATGGTGACCCACAGCAGCTGAACATGTGGCTCCTATTTCCAACTAGGATTTAGAATCTCTGCTCAAGCGCATAAACTCCACCCTCCAAGGCGCGGGTTTGGAATAGTGCCTTCTTTTAGTTTAGGGCCGCTTCGCCGCTCCCTCAACAAGTTCTGGCCTAAAAGTGTAAGGATAGGGCCCATTTTCAAGCCTAGAATCGACACCCTCAACCATGAAGCAACGAAGTTGAATTATGAATCTAGATCCTTGCCCAAGCAGAGGACACGCAGCCGACACATCAAACCCCCCCCCACCCCCCCCACCCCCCCAAAAAAAAAGTTGGGCGGTTTTCCCTAACTGTTGGCTGGGGGGCGGTGGGGGGCGGTGGGGGTTTGCGCTGGTTCGCTCACGCCAGCCTGGATCTTTTCGTGCCACGCATCAGCCAGGGGAACTTGCCGCGGACGCCATGACTGTTTCCTGCCAGGTTGGGATCTGAAATGGGTGGTCTGGGCAGAGATGCCTCTCAGGGGTTTAGGGGCTGTGCATAGAGCAATTTGGTCAGACCACGACCTCTGCTCCGAAACACCCTCCAATGTGACAAGTAGATGTGGGACTTGTGTCCCCCCATACAGAAATCCTACAGGAGCTCCACCAAGAAGGAGGGCAGAGTCTCCAGGCTTCTATAGCCTGTATTCAGGCATTCTATATACTATGTGGGGCGGAATTTCTACACAGCCGGCTTGTGGGTTCCCCTGGTCTTAGAGTCTTTGTTCAGCTCAGGAAAGCGACGCTGCCCGCCGAATTAATCTAACAGAGACTCACGGGCGGTTGCCGCTTTTCGCAGGTATCCTGCAGGGCCAACAGACCCTCGCCTCCATTCTCCACCTTGATGCCGGAGATGACCAATCTCTCTAGGGTCTCGTTCTGCTGCACCCCCTTTGCGAGGGCCAAGGCGCCCGCGTCCCCGATGTCGTTGTAATCCAAATCCAGGACCTGCAAGTGGCTGCCGGGCAGGGCTCCGGCCAAAATCGCGGCCTCGCTGTCGCCGATGTGGAGGCGAATCAGCTTCAGAACTTCGAGGCCGCGGCTGCAGTCGGGCAGCGCGCGGGCCAGCGCCTCCGCCCCGGCCTGCCCAAGGCGGGCGCTGCCACGACCTTCTCCGTCAGGACCCCTTAAGTACAGGAACCTGAGCTTGGCACTTGCCAAGTTCCGGAAAAGAGCAGCGGCGTCCTCGGCTTCCAGCTCGCAGTCAAGAATCTCGAGCCGATCAATCCAGGGCACTTGGAAGGCAAACTTCAGGCCGGCCGCGAGGAGGCCGCCCTGGCCTCGCAGGTCTTCATCTTCCCAGCGAAGAGCATCAGAATCAGGAAGTAGATCACCCATCATGGCGCTCATGAGGCATTGCCTGCAAATGCTCAGAGCCAGGTCATCCACGCTGCCCTCGAGCAGAACGTGCCCATTGTCTGACAGTTGTGTAAACCTGGCGCTGATGAGGGGCTCCAGCAGTCTGCTCTCTCTCGCAATCTTCCAGAGGAGCTCCTTATTGCCGAAATCCAGCTCCTTACCCAGTTTACGCGCAAGGGTCGGGTCGCCATCTTGGATGGCCGCGTCCAGCCGTTGGCCGTAGAACTTGGCCAGGCCCCTCTGGAGCCTGGGGAAAATGAAAAAAGACGTAAGGACTTGACCGGCTGGAACTCCGAGGTTCAGCAGTCCCACCAGCACGCTGCCGCCTTCGACGGCCAAGTAGATGATTGCGAGGCCCGCTTGTGGGACGTTCTCGACGAGCAGCATCGAACGTTTCGTCGGGGTGAGCTGCTTCGCGAGCAGCACCTTCAGCTTCTCCGACCAGCTAAGCTTGGACTTAGGAGAGGAAGCTCCGATGGTTGCGATTGAAAAGACCGACAAGTGGCTCGCAGCCAAATCCGCTAAAAAACGGTCCAGCCACATGAGGCGCAGGTGAAATATGATTAGGTACACCCAGCTCAGCCAGCCAACTACGTGCAGGCCGACTTTTGTCGACTGTAAGCACAGACCTCCAAAGAGCACGTCCTTTAACGTGTCGAAGGAGTCAGATACGAAAGGGCAAACGCCGGAGAACATCGCCTCTGCAAAGGCCGTCGGGGGGTATCCTCGTCCGGGCTCCAGGACGAATGCTGCCACTGAGGCCTGCGCAAGCATCCACAAGCACGCAGCTGACAGGAGTATCACGTAGGACTCCCACAACAACCCGGTTTCCTTCGACAAGCTGCTGTCGACAATGCCCGCCACTGTGACGCCCAAGCATAGACCGACTGTGCAGGAGAAGACGGCCAGAACCTGGCGGAATCTGCGCTGTGACGACACCGGGACGGGTGATGGTGTGCTCTGCTGGGTGGAAGGCATGGTAAGGTGCACGTCGCTGATACCGGCGCCGGTAGCTGTGGCACCCACAGGGTCGGGCTCCAGCCTGGCGCGCTCGGGTGGAGTTTTTCGGAAGCTCCGCCACGTTGCGATCTGCAGGATGGCCGTTCCAAGCACGAGCGTGGAGCCAGCGATGCCCGCCAGCACGGGCAGGTGCTCCTGGGCACGGCGGTCAATGCCTGCCATTTGCAGGACGTCCTCCACATGGCTCTCAGTGGCGTTGCTGGTGTTCATCCGGGCAAAAAAAGGGAAAGACCCTCACCTTCGGGGGAGGCGCCCTTTTGTGTGAAACCTTGCGGCTGCGTCCTCCTCTTGGGCCTAGAATCTAAGAAGGGTTGAAAACCCAAAGTGGACACTTCCAAGAAAAGATGGGCCCAGGATGTTTCGAAACCCTACAACCCTAAACCAACAAGGCCTAAAAGGGGACCTTCTGTTCAACAAGGGGACTTCATGTTTGTTCAGGTATTGGGTTTGGGGTTTGGGGGTTTATGGTAGAGGGTTTAGGGGGCCCCCAACAAGGTTCGCTCCGCTTTTCGGTCCTTTCTCGCCGAAGCGATTGCTGCGCGAGCCTGGGGATGGCGCAGGGAACTTTTGGGATTCTGGGACCCTGAACACTAAACCCTAAACCCTACTAAACCTTTTCTGAAATCGTTTATGAAAAGCTTTTTCTGTAGGGGTTAAGGGACGAACGGGTTTAGGGCTTCAAGCTTCAGGTGAGTCGCTTAATTGCATGCTTGGATTCGGACTCTCGTACTACGACTAAAAGTTGAGGGAAGCCATATAAACCCTAACCTTAAACCTTTGCTGGGGCGCCCCTGTAGCTTGCAACCTCTGCAAAGGGTATTTCCAAAATGGGGGGGTACCCGGGATACCCCCTTTTATACCCGCAGATAGAACAGAATCCCCTTAAAAGGCACACCCCCCCCCCCCCCCCCCAAAAAAAAAAAAAAAAAAAGTACCCCCCCATATTCGGAAACCCCTCCATATGGCTTTCGTGAATTGCAGCTTGGGCCTGAGCTTCTTAAGACTGAAACTTAAACTTCCATGTCGGGTTGAAGTTGAGGGCGTGTCAGAAACGTTGTGCGTCCTGGTCTTTCTGCCGAAACCAAAAACGGCCATTTGAAGGGAACCTATAGAGAACTATGTGTACGCAGCCCTTTGCAAGAAACAACTTCAAGAAGAAGCTGTGAAGCCCAAGCCCCAAACCCCCAACTTCAAGCAGCCATGGCCCAAAATCAAAATTCTAAAGCCTCAGCCAACCCTAAACCTAACACATTGCCCCCACCAGCCCCAGCCGATCGACATATCCAGACCGAACCCAGCAAGGCCAAGCGAGGACCGAGCCCGTGAGGAATGGATGGCGTTCGGATTCGCAGAATCCCGCGGCACTTGGGATCTGCAACATGCCTCTTTGGCTTCTGCGGACGATATGTCCCAAACCCTGCCCCCGAGCCCGAATCGGTGTCTTGGGATAACTTACTGTTGGTTCGCAGGGAATGGGGGAATGAGATACCCCGTATAATCCCTTAAAGGGTATATATATATATATATATAGGGCCCTCATTCCCTCATTCCCTGCTGACCAACAGTAGGAGCTCGAGGGCCTTGGAGGCCTTCCGGGGGGTCTAGGGCGTTTTGGGTTCCGGAGACAGCGGGGCGTAGGGTCCAAGGTTTAACCTGCATGTACTTGCATGCTACAAAGCCTCGTGCCCGAGCCCTAAACCCTAAACCCTAAACCCTAAACCCTAAACCCTAAACCCTAAACCCTAAACCCTAAACCCTAAACCCTAAACCCTAAACCCTAAACCCTACACCCTCGCTTCGAACATCATCGAACTTGCAGGCTGAGGTGGCTTCGGGGTTTAAAGAGAGGGTTCTTAGGACGGCCGATGCGGCTTGGGAATCATAAGCTGCACAGGTGACGCAGTCAAGCTGAAGCATGCAAGAGAATGCTCGTTTCAGGTGGTCCTTGACCCGGGGTGACCCTCATGTCGACGGGCGCGTCGTTGAACGGAGGGATCCTCGGAAACAGATGTCTTCCAAACACTCAGGGAGGAGGGGGCGGGTGTTCGTCGGGAGTACCATCTACAAAGTAACTTTTGAACGACCAGGCTCCCCGCAACAGTGAAATGCCCTCCCTTTTGCCGATCAGGGTGTGGGCCTTAGAGGGTGAACCTTCAAACTCACCCTTGAACCTTGCCTAAAAAATTCTTCAATATCATCCCACCTAAACCCAACTCCAAAAAGGAATCCCAGGGGCCGACCGAGCCTACCTAGGAGGCCTGCACCCCGCTATCCCAGATCGGAAGCCCTGTTTGAGCTCAAGTCCTGAAAAGAAGCCCTTGCCAAAGAACATCCAGACATGCAAAGTCTGTGGGACATCTTCATGTCTTGCTTCCATGAGGACTCAGAGTCCACGTCCTTGCCACCCCGAGCTCGAATCCTAAAACTTGCGCTGTGATGATACAGATCCTCAAAATCTGATGTTGGAACATCGCAATCAGACTAGTAACAGTCATACCTTTGCGCCATGGTATCAATAAGAATATGAGGGCAATCAGACGAAGCAAAGACCTCAAGACCCCTAGCGCTACACTCCTACAGCCGCAGCCTTAACTCTTGAGGGTGCAGGGTTTAAGGCCTTTTTGGCTTTCGGGCTCTTCACCCTCACAACTCAGAGCAATAGACGCCCGCCACTGAACAGTCAGGGGCACTAGGTCCTCTTGTCATGCAAACGCCGGCTTCCTCAAGAGTGTTTTGTTCCCTTGGCATTGGTTTAGTTTGCAAGCCGGGTCTAAGGGTTTTGGGATTTGAGGGGTTAGGGGATTGCAGGGCTTAAGGGGCTGGCATGACGAAAGACCCGAGAACACCGAAGGTGTGACCGGACGGTCAGCCTTTTGCACCAGATGCTGCACTCCACCGAAACGTATCCCCTGAAAGAGACTCCATCTTCCTCCTCTCCCCCCTTAAACCCGCAAACCCAGCAGGGGTCGGAAAATGAGGATCTCGGTGCTCAGTATCACCCCAGACCCTAAACCCTAAGTGTTAGGGATGAAGGCCTACAGTTGGGGTTTAGGGGGGTGGCTTGCGCAATGTATCCTCCCCATTCTTGGCGACATAAGGTCCGAGACATGTCTGGGTTTACTTGGGGTCTGGGATTTAGGGTTGATTGCCTTGGGGTCAGAAGTTGAGTGCCAGTAGCATAGAGCTTCAGGGTAAGAGTCCAGAAGTGCCGCCCTTTATAATCCGTGAAGCCACTGCCACGATACATGGTGACCCACAGCAGCTGAACATGTGGCTCCTATTTCCAACTAGGATTTAGGATCTCTGCTCAAGCGCATAAACTCCACCCTCCAAGGCGCGGGTTTGGAATAGTGCCTTCTTTTAGTTTAGGGCCGCTTCGCCGCTCCCTCAACAAGTTCTGGCCTAAAAGTATAATAAGGACAGGGCCTTTTTTTACAAGCCTAGAATCGACACCCTCAACCATGAAGCAACGAAGTTGAATTATGAATCTAGATCCTTGCCCAAGCAGAGGACACGCAGCCGACACATCAAACCCCCCCCCACCCCCCCCACCCCCCCAAAAAAAAAGTTGGGCGGTTTTCCCTAACTGTTGGCTGGGGGGCGGTGGGGGGCGGTGGGGGTTTGCGCTGGTTCGCTCACGCCAGCCTGGATCTTTTCGTGCCACGCATCAGCCAGGGGAACTTGCCGCGGACGCCATGACTGTTTCCTGCCAGGTGGGATCTGAAATGGGTGGTCTGGGCAGAGATGCCTCTCAGGGATTTAGGGGCTGTGCATAGAGCAATTTGGTCAGACCACGACCTCTGCTCCGAAACACCCTCCAATGTGACCAGTAGATGTGGGACTTGTGTCCCCCCATACAGAAATCCTACAGGAGCTCCACCAAGAAGGAGGGCAGAGTCTCCCAGGCTTCTATAGCCTGTATTAAGGCATTCTATATACTATGTGGGGCGGAATTCCTACACAGCCGGCTTGTGGGTTCCCCTGGTCTTAGAGTCTTTGTTCAGCTCAGAAAAGCGAAGCTGCTCGACGAACTATTCTAATAGAGTGTCACGGGCGGTTGCCGCTTGTTGCAGGCATCCCGCAGGGCCAACAGACCCTCGCCTCCATCCGCCAGCTTGTTGCGTAAGATGGACAACCTCTCTAGGGTCTCGTTCTGCTGCACCCCCTTTGCGAGGGCCAAGAAGCCCGCGTTCCTTCCCGATGTCGTTCTGACGCAATTCCAGGACCTGCAAGTGGCTGCTAGGCAGGGCTCCGGCCAAAATCGCGGCCTCGGCATCGCCGATGTGGAGGCGATTCAGCGTGAGACCTTCGAGGCCGCGGCTGCAGTCGGGCAGCGCGCGGGCCAGCGCCTTCGCCCCGGCCTGCCCAAGGCGGGCGCTGCCACGACCTTCTTTGTCAGGACCCACTAACTCCAGGCGACTGAGCTTCGCACTTGCCAAGTTCTGAAAAAGAGCGGCGGCGTCCTCAGCTTGCAGCTCGCAGTTAATAATCCAGAACCGATCAATCCAGGGCACTTGGGAGGCAAAATTCAGGCCGGCCGCGAGGAGGCCGCCCTGGCCCCGCAGGTCTTCATCTTCCCACCAAAGAGTAGCTCGTCGCAATAGATCACTCATGGCACTCATGAGGCATTGCCTGCAAATGCTCAGAGCCAAGTCATCCACGCTGCCCTCCACCAGAACGTGCCCATTGTCTGACAGTTGTGTAAACCTGGCGCTGATGAGGGGCTCCAGCAGTCTGCTCTCTCTCGCAATCTTCCAGAGGAGCTCCTTACTTTCAAAATCCATCTCGGTACCCAGTTTACGCGCAAGGGTCGGGTCGCCATCTTGGATGGCCGAGTCTAGCCGTTGGCCGTAGAACTTGGCCAGGCCCCTCTGGAGCCTGGGGAAGATGAAGAAAGACGTAAGGACTTGGGCGGCTGGAACTCCGAGGTTCAGCAGTCCCACCAGCACGCTGCCGCCTTCGACGGCCAAGTAGATGACTGCGAGCACCGCTTGTGGGACGTTTTCGACGAGCAGCATCCAGCGTTTCGTCGGGGTGAGCTGCTTCGCGAGCAGCACCTTCAGCTTCTCTGACCAGCTTAGATTGGACTTAGGAGAGGAAGCTCCGATGGTGGCGATTGAAAAGACTGACAAATGGCTCGCTGCCAAATCCGGTAAAAAACGGTCCAGCCACATGAGGCACAGGTGAAATATGATCAGGTACACCCAGCTCAGCCAGCCAACTACGTGCAGGCCGACTTTTGTCGACTGTAAGCACAGACCTCCAAAGAGCACATCCTTTAACGTGTCGAAGGAGTCAGATACGAAAGGGCACACGCCGGAGAACATCGCCTCTGCAAAGGCCGTCTGGGCGTATCCTCGTCCGGGCTCCAGGACGAATGCTGCCACTGAGGCCTGCGCAAGCATCCACAAGCACGCAGCTGACAGGAGTATCACGTAGGACTCCCACAACAACCCGGTCTCCTTCGACAAGCTGCTGTCGACAATGCCCGCCACTGTGACGCCCAAGCATAGACCGACTGTGCAGGAGAAGACGGCCAGAACCTGGCGGAATCTGCGCTGTGACGACACCGGGACGGGTGATGGTGTGCTCTGCTGGGTGGAAGGCATGGTAAGGTGCACGTCGCTGGTGCTGGTGCCGGTAGTTGCGGCACCCAGAGCCTCGGGCTCCGGGAGCCGGGCGTGCTCGGGTTCAGCTTTTCGGAAGCTCCGCCACGTTGCGATCTGCAGGATGGCTGTTCCAAGCACGAGGGTGGAGCCAGCGATGCCCGCCAGCACGGGCAGGTATTCCTGGGCACGGCGGTCAATGCCTGCCATGTGCAGGACGTCATCCACATGGCTCTCAGTGGCGTTGCTGCTGTTCATCCGGGCAAAAAAAGGGAAAGACCCTCACCTTCGAGTGAGGCCCCCTTTGGTGAAACCTTTGGGCTGCGTCCTCCCTTTGGGCTGCGTCCTCCCTTTGGG
This sequence comes from Symbiodinium natans, assembly GCA_905221605.1. NCBI lineage: Eukaryota > Dinophyceae > Suessiales > Symbiodiniaceae > Symbiodinium > Symbiodinium natans. The sequence goes on from CAJNDS010001580.1 coordinate 193,998, forward strand.
CCAGAGAATGGGTCTTTTCAGCGCGGCATGAATGCAGGTCTCGGCGTCGCAACTTAGCTGCATCCTCTTCAGCAAGTGCGGGTACCTCACGAGTTCGGTCAAGCTGTCGTCCTTTTCTGTGGTCCCGTGTTGCTCTCGGATTTCAGTGTCGCAAACCCGCTGGTTTGAGCTCGGTTTTGGGGGCGTCCTGCGGAGCCCCTCAGCGCCTGTGCCAAAGAAACCCTCAAGGCCAAGCACCCAAAGCCCCCACACAACTGAAGGTTCATATGCGATCTCGGGCTTAGGGTCTGTACAGGCCTTCTACAGGGTTTAAGGTTTATGTAGGGTTTACGTTTAAGGTTTATAAGGGCTTAGAGTTTAGGGTGTAGGGTCTAGAGGGCATAAAGCTGAAGCTCCACACACGCGCGCACGACCCAACAAAAACCCTTGTTGCAATCTTGGGGCTCCGGCGATGAAGTATGCCGCGGCCGGGGTCGGCGGGACTCATCATGGAGGGCCCTACTGTACCACACTACCGACCCCCAACACAAGGGAGCCTAACGGGGCCGAACAAGAAGAGGGTGTTGGGTTCTTCGTAAGCATGAGATCTTTGGAGAGGCAAGGTCGGCCTTTAGCAGATCTTCTTGTGTGGCGAAATCCACTTACCATCACTAGAATGCCGCGTGGCCTGGAAACCAACTTCATGCAAACTTCAACCCAAATAGCTCCCACGGTATTCTATCAGATGACAGGGATGCCGAGACGTGGTGAGCCACAAAGCTGCGCGAAGTCTTCCCGATTGCCAGGCTCCGCCCTGCATCTAGCAGATGTCAGGAGCGAAGAGGAGACGTGTAAAATGCATAGTCCTCCAGAAGAGAAGCCTAAGGGTCCATGTACCTATATAGGGAGTACTTGGGCCTTAGAGTACCTCCTATACAGGGACTTTGGGGCCCAAGTATTCCCCCATTTAGGTACCATGGACCCTTAGGGGAAGCCTAAACAAACCTATGACCCTACACCCTAAGCCCTAAACCCTAAACTATGAACCCTATACCCTAAACTACGTGTTTGTTCCTCAAAGTTGCTCTGCAAAGTATGCAGACTAAAAGGGGCTTGCAGGGTTTTTGGGGTTTTGGTGATAATATGTGGGCATGTCCAAGGAGGGGACGTGTTGGGGCCGACCCCTCCCTATTTGAGGAAAAGAAACACATGCAAACCTTAAATACACTAAACCCTAGAAACCCTACAAACCCTATACAAACCCCTATAAACCCTATCAACCCTATCAACCCTCTAAACCCTAAACCCTAAAAAGCCTAAACTAAAACCCCCAAAACCCAAAAACCCTAAAAACCCTATAAACCCTACAGGGTTGCAGCTAAAGCTTCCGAGGTCTTCCTTTTTTCTCGCGGGAAGGCCAAAGGCCCCAGGTGAGGTGCCGCGCGTCTTGCTGACACTGCCCCGAGACGCCAGGGTGCATGAAAAGAGCACGCGATATTTGAACAGCAATAAGAATAGTAACAACCAGAACGGCGCTAACAGTAATAGTACATATACATTTATACGTTTATATGCTTATTTTGATTTGTAAGTATAATGAGCAAGAATGAGGAATCACTAGCAAGACCACGCTGACAATCTTAAAGATGATGCGCAGACAACGGGAGTTTCAAAGCCTGAGTCGGAACCTCAAAGAGGTGGAGGCATCAGACTTTATCGCAGAACCACCCTTGCAAACCCATATCTTGGTAGCCCAGCAACCATACTATGATAAGGGCACACATACTATGATAAGGGCACCCTTTGTTTTGGGTTGGTGACTTTAGAACTCAAAAAAGGGTAAAGGGTACCACTGGGCTGCAAAGATAATAATATGATGTGAGCCAACTTGCCGTGCTCGGTCATCCACGGACGTCCCGGGCCCCCGCAAGACCAGGGGGCCGTCCTGCTGGCCCTTCGACTTCGGGCAGCGTTGAGGAACTTGGGGTGTGTAATATGGGTACTCTCATGGGTCTACCACCCCAAACCCTAAACCCTAAACCCTAAACCCTAAAACCTAAACCCTAAACCCTAAACCCTAGCAGGCGTGGGTGGAACTTTGACGCAGTGGGGCTTCCTTGTAATCTCGCCCGACATGGAAGGGGCCAGCAGGAATTTGGGGCAAGGGAAGTGTGTCCTTTCGGTTCGAGTGCGGGGGCACTTTGAGTGAGTCTACCATGGCTCGCCGAGGGTTTCGCGATGTTAGACGACTACCAGGAGCAAAGCCTAAACCCTAAACCCAGATACCTTACAATGTGACGAGAAATGCAGAATTGCATATTTTATGTTCATGCTTGTAACTTTGGTCGTGATGCGAGGAAAGTTAGTTGCGTTCAGGATTCTGATCACCCCGCAACAACATGACTGGATCCAACCTTTGCTTGGGTCCCTAGGGTTTAGGGTTTAGGGTTTAGGGTTTAGGGTTTAGGGTTTAGGGTTTAGGGTTTGGGGGCTAGAGCCCCTCTCCCCCCCGGCGAGCCTGTCAAGAGCCTGAGATTTCAAATGGCCACGCCAAGTGTGGAGATAAGCTATCGTGCTCACCACCGTGGGCGCTCAATGGTCCGGACGCTGAGCCATGATGAGGTTTCTCACTTTTCTAGATGTCTTCGCAGCCGGCAGGAGCTTTCGTATGACAAACCTGTAAACCCTACAACGCCTGCAGAAATCTAGCTCTATTGAGAGGCAGGCCAAAGCCCAAAACAACCTAAATCTCGTGGTTCAAGGGGGCTTCGGAGCTCCGTCTCGGAAAAAACGAAGGCCTCAAAAAAAGTAACAACAAAATAGTAAAAGCAATGCCCTGTACAATCTTGAGGTCCTAAAACTAAAACCATGGAACCTAAGCCGCGGGATCCTCGAAAGCTGCCAAGGCCAAGGCCCCAGACCCCTACTCTCCAAGGCCTAGCCTATGCATCCTATCTTAATCCCTGTTCCCCGAGGAAGAAAAAAGGATCCTTTTTGTTTATATATAAGAAAGCCCATAACCCAAAAAGTAAAAAGGATCCCTAACACTGATCTAGCTATACCCGTTACCGAAAGACTTTGGGGCTCGCGGTGTGTAGGTTGAATAGGGTTTGAGACTGGTTTGGGGCTTAGGGTTTAGGCTGTGTTAAGAGGATATGCCTTTTGCTCGACAGGAGCACAATGCCTGGAGAACTTGTGAGCCACAATCAAAACTCCTCGAATGGCGCCGGAGAAGACGCCAAACATGGGAAGCAAAATCGATTCCTTCGGATGTCGGAGTTCTGACTATGGCCCTTGTCGACTCTTTTGTCGAGCGCCGCAGGCCTCTGCTTGCAGAGGGAAAAGATAAGAGGCCTATGGCCTGGGAATTTTTCGAGGAGGGCAAGCACAAAGGTACCTGCCCTCAGCTGGGGCAGAACAGGGTAAGCCTCAAGCACCACGCTCGCCCAATCAGCGCTTGTGGCCGGAGTTCCCTGCACTGCTACTCCAACTAAACCAGGAAGGGCCGGTAGATGATGAGCCAGCAGATGTGCTTCGACATCGAAGCTTCGGGACACCTCAAATATCGTGATGTTGATTGCCCGCTGGCCTCCCTCCGGCTCTTCCTGGGGGTCTCCACTTTGGGTGTTTGCCAAGGCCCAGAGACATCTCACATATGAAGTACGGTATATATCTTTTACCCTTAAAAGGACACCAGGCATATACACTCACCAGTATTAAAAGGGAACCGTATATGCACTCAGCAAGAACAGTAATATCAACCCTGTTTCATATCCCTCCCAAACCGGTACAGTTCGCGCCGTTTTGGGCCCGACAGGAGCCATAAGAAGCTTAGAATGGTATTGATTAGCACGCCTCTCCAGTTGTGTAAGAAGTGCGGTTGAGGGCTTCGGGCCCCAATGACCTACTACGTTTGGGAGGTTATACCCCAGAGAAGGCGTGACCCACGAGTTTGGGGTGTGTCAGGGGGTTCGCAACATGAGGGAAAGCCAGCTATCAAATCTGACCTCCACTGTGGCAAACGCCTCTGAAACCCTAAACCCTATAAACCCTAAACCCTTAAACCCTTAAAACTTAAACCCTTAAACCCTTAAACCGCTAAACCCTTAAACCCTAAACGCTGATGTTTGGCAAGCACCGGCTTCCCGTTGGTGGCAGCCCTCCCTACGCTGCGCGGCCGCTTCAGAGGGGGACAGCAGTCGACATCCACCGGACGCGCTGCGTAAGCAGGCTATAGAGGCGCTTCTCAGGGATCAGGGTTTGGTGTAGGGCTTAGGGCAATTGCCTTTTGAGGCAGGAGTCGTTTAGGACCGTCGAGGGAACGTCGGGGGCTTTAAGAGCAATACGTTTGTGCATAAAGAGATTTCATGTACAGACACCAAAGTTCGAAAGTTTAGATGAAACATCAAAAAGGGTACCCCTATTTTCGGAAACCCTCATATGAACCACCCCAAACCCTAAACCCTAAACCCCAAACCCTAAACCCTAAACCCTAAACCCTAAACCCTAAACCTTAAACCCTAAACCCTAAACCCTAAACCCTGTAAACCCTAAACCCTGAATTGCCGGGCGGTTGCCGTGCTGGCCCCCCACTCAGACGAAGAGCGACGGTCTCGGGCCTGAGTGCAGACTCTAGCTAGCAGCGGGCCCTTCCAAGCACCCTGTTACCCCTAAACCCTAAACCCTAAACCCTAAACCCTATAAACCCTAAATCCTAAACCCTAAACCCTAAACCCTAAACCCTAAACCCTAAACCTCCTAAACCCTAAAAGGGTTCGGGGCTTCCGGTGGGCTTGAGGGGAGCTTTGGAGCTGCTAAGGTTGAATTCGTCTGCGGCTCGCTAGAATACCGGACCCGAGCCCAAAACACCCACAGCATTACGAGGCAACTTCTTAAGTTGCCCTTTAAAAGCCCTATAGAAGCCCTCATTCAAAAAAGGCAAACCCCTAAACCCTAAACCCTAAACCCTAAACCCTAAACCCTAAACCCTAAACCCTAAACCCTAAACCCTAAACCCTAAACCCTAAACCCTAAACCCTAAACCCTAAACCTCCCTTCCCCACGCATCTTCCAGGGCTCCGGCGGCTGGACTTCTCCGCGAACCTCGAAGCAATCGGATCGCCGCAGGCCTGCACCATGAGGGCAAAAAGGGGTTGGGGGTTTGGAGTTTAGGGTTTAGGGTTTGGGGTTTAGGTTTTAGGGTTTAGGGTTTAGCGTCAGGGCATTCGGGGTTTACAGGCTTTATAGGGCCGGGCCTCGAATGTTCAAGGGGCGTAGGGTTTACGGGCTGTGTAGGGTCTACAGGGTTGGCAGGGTTTGTGGGGTTTTCGGTCTTTAATAGGGTTTGTAAGGTTTTCGGCGACGGACATCAAACCGTACAATTTGCAGGCGTAGGACCCTAAACAAAAACTCCTAAACCCGACCCATCCCGAAACCGCAAAACAGCCCCAAGAGCGGGGCGCGCCATTCTGATTCGCTCCGGGGTCAGGGGCAGGTCCACCACGAAGAAGTCGTCGCCCATACCGGCGTCCTGAAAAAACATCTGAAAACTACCCCCTGAACCCGGCTTAGGGGTTTCGTGCTGTGGTGTTGTCTTGGGGTCCCAGCTAGGTCCAAAGAGACCCGGCCATATCCGAACCTGGAGAAATCCGCCAAGTCTGACTGGCGGGGCATCCTACATCCTGCTTCTGGGTTCCACAGCTCTGAACCCTGAACCATATTCAAACCCTAAACCCTAAACCCCAAACAAGTTGGCCAGTTTATTCGGTCCAGGGTCGGGGGTGTACATAGGGATCAGGGTTTCGATCACAACGGGATTGTAGGGGGGAGAGTGTAGAGTTCTCTTAAGGTTTAGATCTCAGATAATACCACACTGGTTTAGGGTTTAGGGTGTTAGGGTTTAGGTGTTAGGGTTTAGGGTTTAGGGTTTAGGGTTTAGGGACTCCGGCTTCGCCCCTGATGAATCTGTGGGGTGTAGGGCTGCTCCGGTGGCACTTTGAAAGGGTGGATTCTGGGCATGACCTTGGCTGCACTCAGAAGGGTTTAGGGTTTAGGGTTTAGGGTTTAGGGGAATTTTTAGCTGCCATATTAAGAAACCCAAAAAACCCAAAAAGGCTAAGAATCTAGAGTTACAGTAAAGCACTACAAAGTTTTGAGGATCCCAGCTTTACTTCGGAGCCGCCTTTTCCGTGGGGATACCTACAAAAAAAGGGGGACCAAACTCTACAACCCCAACCCAACAACGCCCAAAAGGGGACCTGATGTTTCGAGAGGTTCAAGGTTTAGGGTTTAGGGTTTAGGGTTTAAGAGTTTAAGGGTTTAAGGCTTCGGTTCGCTCCACTCGGCACTGTTCGGTCCTTTCTCGCCGAGGCGATTGCTGCGCGAGCCTGGGACTGGCAGGGGGACTCTTGGGATTCTGGGACCCTAAGCCCTAAACCCTAAACCCTAAATCCTAAACCCTAAATCCTAAACCCTACACCCTAAACCTAAACTAAACCCTAAAGTTTAGAGCTTATAGGGCTGCGAAGTTTCTGGCGTGCAGGGGTTTGGAGTCCAACTGCTCAGTTTGAGACAAGGGGGCTTGGGGCTCACAACGCCGGAGCCTGAGCTCGTGCAGGGTTCCGGGGCTCGGGCTGAGGGTTTAGGATTTCGGGCTCGGGTTTAGGGTTTTGGGTTTAGGGTTTGGGGTGTAGGGTTCGGGTTTCGGGTTTAGGGTTGAGGGCCACACTTTCCCTCGCGCCGGGGACCCGGCAGCGAAGAAAGCTACGGACCCCATGAAGAATGGCGGCTCGCCCACTGCCTGCCGAAAAGGGCTGGAGAGCTTGCGATGGGCTCGGGGCCTTGAGGATTTCGGGCTCAGTTGGGAATGGGAGGGCTTTCTGAATACTTCAGGGACGAAAAATCGTTGAGGAAAAGCTGCTACGGTAGGGTTTAAGGGTCGGAGGTGTTTTTGGCTTCAAGCTTCAGATGAATCGTTTAGTTGCATGCTTGGATTCGGACTCTCTTAAGAACGACTCAAGGTTGAGGGAAGCCCTACAAACCCTAGATCCACCTTCGTTTGCTGAGGCGCTCCTGTAGCTTACAACCTCTGCACATGGCTTTGTGCATTGGGGCTTGGGCACGAGACCAAAGCTTAGACTTCCATGTCGGGTTGAGAGCGTGTAGGAAACATTCATGCTGAGACAAAACCGGCCATTTGGGAACCGATGGAGACCTATGTTATACGTAGCCCTTCGCAAGAAACTCTTGAAGAAGCTGAGAAGCCCAAACCCAAAAACCCAAACTTGAAGCAGCAATGGCCCAAAAACACAATTCTAAAGCCCCAGGAAGTCAGATATTAAGCCCACCCTTAACTTAACACACTGCGCTCACCGGCCCCCGCCAATCGACACATCCAGACCGAACCCAGCAAGTCCAAGCGCCGAGCCCGTGAGGAATGGATGGCGTTCGGATTTGCAGAATCCTGTCGCTTGGGATCTGCAAGGGGTTGTTGGCTACTGGACAATGTATCCTAAGCCCTAAACCCACGCCCGAATCGGTATCTTGAGATAAGAGCTTGAGACCTTTGACGCGTAGAGGGTCCAGGGTTTGACGTGCATGGACTTCGAGGCTTGAAAGCCTCGTAGTGCCTGCTAGGACCTCATAGCTTCGAACATCATCGAACCGGCAGGCTGTAAGGTTGAGGCGGCTCTGGGAGTACTGAGGACGGGCTATTCGGCTTGGGAATCATTAGCTGGTCAGCTATTTACAGGTCATGCCGGTGATGCAGGAAAACCTGAACACTGCACGAGAACGCTCGTTTCAGGTGGTCCTTAACCAGGGTGACCCTCATGTCCACGGGCGTGTCGTTGAACGAAGGGATCCTCGGCAACAGATGTCTTCCACTCTGCGTCTTTCAGGGAGGAGCGGGCGGGGGGTCTTCGGGAGTAACATCTATAAAAGAACCTTTAAACTACACCACCCTGAGTAACATCTATACAAAAAAAGGCCTTCAAACTACAACGAACAACACCCCGAGCAGCATCCATAAAAAGAACCTTTAAACTACAACACCCTGAGCAACAGCGAAAAAAAAGAACCTTTCAACTACAACACCCTGAGCAACATCTAGAAAACAAAACCTTTAAACTACAACACCTCCCCCTCACAACAGTTGAAAGACACCCCTTTGGGGGCATCCCCGCTCCGCAGCCCATGAACCTTCAAAATAACGATCCTGGCCTAGCAGATTCTTAAATAGCATGCCCTGTTTAAACCCTAAGCCCTAAACCCAACCAGGGAGGACATGAACGCGATCGCGGGCTCGACCGGGCCTACCTAGCCAAAGATGCCCTAAACCTTGGGACCCTAAACTCACACCTTGAAAAAACAACGTTTAGGGTTTAGGGTTTAGGGTTTAGGGTTTAGGGTTTAGGGTTTAGGGTTTAGGCCCAAGCTCTGATCCTAATGCTAACAATGAAAACACTCATGGTAAAACAACTAACTTCTCAGAATCGTCATACTTCTGCCATGGTATCAAAGGAAAGAATGAGACGAATCGAAGACCTCAGGGCCCCTGTGGTCCCACCGCCCTCACCTCTTTGAGAGTTTAAGATTTAGGATTTAAGATTCAGGGTTCAGGGTTTGGGGCTTAGCTCGGAGCAATAGACGACCGCACATAAGCAGTCAGGGCACTTGTAGGTACCAGGTCCTCTTGTCATGCAGACGCCCGGCTTCCTCAGGAGCACTTCGACTCTTGGGCATGTTTGGGGCATGCTTCGGGTTCAGGGCTTGGGGTTTAAGGTCTTTTGGGTGTGGGTTTAAGGGTTTAAGGGTTTAAGGGTTTAAGGGTTTAAGGGTTTAAGGGTTTAAGGGTTTAAGGGTTTAAGGGTTTAAGGGTTTAAGGGTTTAGGGGTTCCGGGGTTCAGGGATTTGTTTTTTTGAGTTTAAGGGTCTTTTGGGGTTGAGGGTTTAACCGTCCGGCCTGAAGGCTGCCCAAATTGGACACTGCAGATGTGAGCGACTTCGCGGGACGGTGTGAGCTACCATCGGCTTGCTGCAGCAGATGCTGCACTCCTCCGAAACGTACGATTCAACTATCCCGTGTAAGAGATTCCATCTTCCCCCTCTGTCCCCTCAACCGCCCTCGACCGCGGGGTTTCGGAAATTCAGCGACTCTAAAGCCTAAACCCGACAGGAAATCGGTGTCAAACTCTACTCTCTCAGCTGCCCATTTTCCACGCGATAGAAGGATAAGGTTCCCTCAACACTGACTACTTGCAAGACCATGCTGAATGCACATCTTTGCCACCACAATCAGAGGACGCAGCCCTCTTCAAAGGCAAGGTTGGGCGGTTTTGTTCTAACTTTTTTCTGGGTCCCATGGGGGGGGGGGGGGGTGGCTCAAGCCCCAGCTTACCCTCTTCAGTGTCTCATGGTGCCAAGCATCAGCCAGGGGAACTCGCTGCAACCCCATACTGTCTCCTGCCATGATAGCTGAGATGTAGTTCTTGGTTGGGATAGCAGTAAGGATCAACAATTTCTGTTCCTTATTGAGGCTAAGTACCCCTTAAAAATGCACAAAATGTTACCCCACTACGGCAAAGAAACTACGAGGGCTGGGCAGAGCTGGCTCTTGGGGATTTGGGCTGGCAACTGGCACACAAGCAACTTGATGTCGCACGCTTGTCCCAGGTGTCCACTGTTTGCTTAAGAGCCAGCCGAAAAACACAACATCCTTCCTCATGCGGCCAGTATAGGGATGCTATTCTTCATTTTTGGGGGGGGTCCGGAAGCGAAAATAGTAGGTTTGGCGTGGATTCGTGAATAGCATGATGCAGGCTACGTTCTGGTTCTGATAACATACTGCAGCCAAAGTCTCCGAAGGTTGCAGCAGGTATGGTCTTTAAAGGGTGCTTGGAGGCGCATGGATCCTAAACCCTAAGCCCTACTGAACGTAGGATTGAAGAGTAAAGCCCTAAACCTTAAAACCCCTGTTGGAATTCTGGGTTCAACTTCCTTGGCGTTGCTTTGCTGCAGGGTGATAGGGTTTAGGGTTTAGGGTTTAGGGTTGAGGGTTGAGGGTTGAGGGTTGAGGGTTGAGGGTTGAGGGTTGCGGTTTGGGGGTTCAGGGTTTCAGGAGATTAATGGGCTCGTCCGGGCTTCAAGCTCTCCGGTCTGTAGGATTTTTCCCCTAAACCCTAAACCCTACAGCCTAAACCCTAGAGCCTGGACCCTAAACCCTAGTCCCTAAACCCTAAACCCTAAACCCCAAACCCTAAACCCTAAACCCTAAACCCTAAACCCCAAACCCCAAAAGCCCCAAGTCTGGTGCACCTCAAGGACAGCCCAGCCGAAGCCCTGCGTGAAGGCGCCCTCCACTTGGCCTCCCCGCAAGGGACCCGTGAAATAGCGAAATCTTAGGGTTTAGGGTTTAGGGTTTGGGGCTTAGGGTTTATAGGGTTATAGGGTTATAGGGTTATAGGGTTATAGGGTTATAGGGTTATAGGGTCATAGGGGTTAGGGTTTAGGGTTTAGGGTTTAGGGTTTAGGGTTTAGGGTTTAGGGTTTAGGGTTTAGGGGAATCATAGGGTTTACCTGGGGTTTTGATAGGGTTTACATCGGGTTTACATATCTAGGGCGTTTGATAGGGGGTTGACATAGGGTTTTGATGGGGTTTACATGTGGTTTTGATATGGTTTACATAGGGCTTACATAAGTTTTGAGAGGGTTTACATGGGCTTTTGATAGGGTCTACATAGGGTTTTGACAGGTGCACCATAAGGGTTTTGATAGGGAATACATCGGGTTTTGAGAGGGTTCGCATTTGCATGGGGTTTTGAAAGGGTTTTGATAGGGTGTACATGAGGTTTACATAGGGTTTGTACAGGCTTCTTCAACCTGAGCCCAGAAAACCCAAACCGGCTCAAGGTAAAGACTGGATTACAAGGACCCCGACCCCCTGAACCCCTCAACCCCTGCACTGCGTTGTATGCGTCGAACCCAGGCCCCAAAACCCCCTAGTTGTGCTAGTGTTCACCCTGCAAGCTATAGACTGCACTATTACCAAAAAACCCCAAAAAAAAACCCAGGCCATTCCCTAAGAACCCCTAGCTACTGTTCGAACCCAGGCGCTGGCACTATTTTTAAGAGTATCCAAGCCCTATACGTCGTACCCCCTGAGCCCTGAACTCCGTAACCCCTTCAACCTTCAACCTATTCTGTGGTGTTTTGCGGGCTGCTCACATGATCCGAAAGCCTCTCTTTGTGGTAAGATTTCTGTGCAAGGCTGGCATGCTTCTTGAGGCTTGCACCCGCATGGCTTTCGGTGCACATGCCCAGGACAAAGCTGGCTGGCTCTTAGTCGGGAATGAGGGTTTAGGGTTTAGGGTTTAGGGTTTAGGGCCCTACAAAATCCCTTTAAGGATAGGGCCCTCATTCGGCTTTCGGGAAAGGCTGCTGAGCCTGGACACTTTGCCCTCTGAGACCCATGGACAGGCAAAGCTTGTGAAAACGGGCAACCCCAAACCCTAAACCCTAAACCCTAAACCCTAAAACCTAACCCTAAACCCTAAACCCTAAAACCCTAATTCAACCCTAAACCCTAAACCCTAAGCTGCCTATGTCGATGGCCGGGTTCAAGCTGTTGCCCACATCCATCAAGAGGTCGGCACCTTCGCGAGGTCGATTTTATAAGCATCGGCTCGCCGCCGCTAGTCTAGGACCCTAAACCCTAAACCCTAAACCCTAAACCCTAAACCCTTAGGGGCCTTGAAAAATAAGAATAGGGTTTGGGGGCGGGGGGGGGTATTATGGTATGACTACAAAGGAACCATACGGGAATGCTATTGGTGTTTCTTCCGACCCTTATAGGAGCCCCTGAAGCCCTAAACGCTCTGGCGCTAACCATCAACACCAAACCCCAAACCCCTAACCTCTAAACTCCCAAAGTCCTAAACCCCTAAGGCCCTAAACCCTAAAGACCCCTAAAGCCCTAAACCCTAAAGCCCCTAAGCCCTAAACCCCTACACCCCTAAACCCTCAACCGCCAACCCCCAAAGCAACAAAGCCTGCAGTAGGAAAGGGCGTGCAATCGGCCCCACGAAGGAACTGAGCTTGCGGCGCAGGATTCGCATGTCTCCCGTCAGGACCTGGAGGGTTTTAGGGTTCAGGGTGGCACCCCCAGGCGTCGTACACGCTTTGATGAAGGACTTACCTTAAGAACCCCAAACCTTGTTCTTTGCAGGTTCTTAGTTCAAGCCCCTCAGAGGTATCTTCGGCAACCTACAAAAAGTAGGCTTTGGGTCCTTAAGGTAGGGCTCTCAAAAGGGCTGAGACACCTAATGTCCACAGCCCTAAGCCCTAGTCTTAGAGGCCTAAAGGTCAACCTTTGGGATTGTAAAGGGAATATAGGACCCCCAAAAGGGTTACCTACTCTACTACTAAGATACAAGATGCTTCCTGAGGGATGTGCGGGGCACTCAGCAGCGCATCTACCGCCGGCGGATTCCGCCAATGTTCCGTCTGCTCAAACCCTAAACCCCAACCTGAAACCCTGAGTCCTAAACCCCCCTAAACCCTACCCCCTTAGCCCTAAAACCCCCTAAGCCCCAAACCCTAAACCCCAAACCCCAAACCCCAAACCCTAAACCCTAAACCCTAAACCCTAAACCTGAACCCTTTACCCCCTTTGACTTGATCCTGGGCTCGGCGCGTCGACCTCCACCTCGGAGCACGCGGCACCATAGGTGAAGTAGTTGAAGGGCTTGCCTGCCAAAGGGGCTCAGGCTTCGGCATGTTCGGGTTTAGGGTTTAGGGTTTAGGGTTTGGGGTTTGGGGTTTAGGGTTTAGGGTTTAGGGTTTAGGGTTTGGGGTTTGGGGTTTGGGGTTTGGGGTTTGGGGTTTGGGGTTTGGGGTTTGGGGTTTGGGGTTTGGGGTTTGGGGTTTGGGGTTTGGGGTCAAGGGTTTAGGGCTTAAGGGCTTGAGAGGGCGCAGGGTGGATTGGGACAGGAGCACAAACAGGCCTCGCTTGTCGTCTGGCTGAGACCAATCATAGCCTGGTCAGGATGCAACTTGATGAAACAGCCTGGCCCAACTTTGACATGGTTACAAGTGCGAGTGCAACAACACAGATAGGTACCCATATGGTGGTGCAGAAGCACGGAAACCGCAGCATGCGCCGACCTATGCCCGGTGTGGCATAGAAGCCGTGAGCGGAGAGGTCACATCGATCGAAGTAGGCGGCATTGACGGCGCCTGATGGCCATAGGCCACAACAAACTTGCCGGCTCTTAGACGCGGGACAAAAAGGCACCTACGGTATCCCTCTATCGTACCCTTCAAGGGATCAGGGGCATGAATTCTGAAATTCCTGCCCAGAACTAGCAGGTAAACCCTGAGACCCAAACTTTAAACCACAAGCAATGCCCCAGATCTTTTCAGTCCAACAAGAGCCCTGAACCTTACTGAGGGAGGGGTTCCCCGAATTGTCGCGGGGCTTGCGTGCCTACACCCTAAACCCCAACCCTAAACCCTCAACCGCCAAAAGGGTCAGTGTTACGGGGAAAAATGACGTTATCCGTGCCCTCTTGCCTGCCAGGCACACTGAGGCCGAATAAACCCTATACCATGCCATAACCCTATACATAACCCCTAACAACCCTAGACACCCTACTAGCTACAAGCCCCGTGAGCCCTATGAACCCTATATAACGGTACTAACAAACCCTATGAACCCGAAAAGCGCACTTTCGGACTTTGAGCTCTAGGTTTGGGGTGTAAGGTAAGAAGGGTCTTGGGTTCGGGGGTAGCATGTTAAAATTGGGCTTTTTTTGGCGGGATTGACTCTGGCTCGGACTCTGCTTCGCGACCGTGCACTCACTCACTCCCTTCCTCCCTCCCTCCCTCCATCTCTCTCTCTCTCTCTCTCTCTCTCTTTCTCCTCCTCAGCCTGTAAACCCTAAACCCTAAACCCTAAACCCTAAACCCTAAACCCTAAAGCCCTCCTAAACGGCAGACTCTATCTGGGGTGGCTGCTCTTGAAGTCTCCCTTGGCGTTCTCGAGGTACGGCCTCAGCTAGAGCCACAAGCGCGGTTGAGGTTCAGGATGTGGTGGGTCTCCGCACTGGGGCCATTTAGGGTTTAGGGTTTGTCTAGGGTTTAGGGTCTAGGGTTTAGGGATAAGGGTTTTTTAGGGTTTAGGGTTTAGGGTTTGGAAGTTGAAGCCACACACCTGGAGCCCTGATGACATACTAACCCTAAACTACCGGAGAAGTCCCTCCTACCCTAAAGAACGCACTGCGTAGGGCATGTAATGTTGACCTAGTAATAATAACCCCCCCCCTTCAATCAAACCCCCCCAAATAGAGTGAGGCCCCTTTGAATAAGGATTCCTTTCCTTTAGAGAGAATTAGAGAGGATCAGAGAGAATCACTCAGGATTCCTTTCCTTAGAGAGAATTAGAGAGGATCAGAGAGAATCAGAGAGGATCTCTATAAACAAACAAAGAAAAACGGACCCCCCCAAAAAAAACAAGCCCCGACTGGCGTACTTTATTTCCAGGGCTTTATTATTGCGGGCGGGACACCTGGCGTACTTTAATGTTAGGGGCTTTAGTAATACTAGGTTAACATTACATACATATGTGTATATATATATATAGATAGATAGATAAATAAATAAATACACAAATAAGTAAGTTTTACATCAACATATACATTGCTTTATGGTATTTGTGTAGGCTCTGAACATGTCAACGCTGCAGCTTCATGGGGTGGAGGGTAGCTTCGGTCGCGAGGGGGGAGTCTGCGACCCCAGGTGCTCGGTTTGGGGTTTCCACTTTTATAGGGTTTAGGTTTTATAGGGTTTAGGTTTTAAAGGGTTTGGGGTTTAGGGGTGTAGGGGTTTAGGGGTTTAGGGGTTTAGGGGTTTAGGGGTTTAGGGGTTTAGGGGTTTAGGGGTTTAGGGGTTTAAGGGTTTAGGGGTTTAGGGGTTTAGGGGTTTAGGGGTTTAGGGGTTTAGGGGTTTAGGGGTTTAGGGGTTTAGGGGTTGGGGACCTAAGGGCTAGGCGGTCGGTTTTCCCCAGGTCTAGGTTCGGGAAGGGTTTCCTGAGCCCGAAATAATATCTCCAACCCTTTAGGGTTTAGGGTTTAGGGTTTCGGGTTTAGGGTTGAGGCTTTAGGGTGTAGGGTGTAGGGTTTAGGGGTTTAACGCAAGGAGACAAGACACTTCAGACGTCCCATGATCTGCTCGCAGGCGTTCAGAATGGCCATGCCTTGGGAGCCGCCCACTCTTCTTCGCGTCTGTTCGGGTTGGGGGCTTACAAGGGCGCAGAACACAAAAAGCCCTAAACCCTAAACCCTAAACCCTAAACCCTAAACCCTAAACCCTAAACCCTAGCTTCCGAACATGAACCGCTGGCCCTGAAGACGCCTCGAATGCCCCTTAAATGCTGAACCTTGAACCCTGCCCGAGGCCCTTACAGTGTACCACCCGCAATACCTCCCAAATCTTCAGGCTTCCAGTGAATGAGTCAAGCAAGCCTAGGCTGCGCAACCCTGCCCAACCCCCCACCCCCCGCAAGCCCAGAAAGGTGTAGGGTGTAAGGCATTCAAGGGTATGAGTGGTTTAGGGTTTAGGGTTTAGGGTTTAAGGTTTAAGGGTTTAGGGGTTCTAGCATTTGAGGGTTAAGGGCTTAGGGTTGAAGGGTTTCAGAGTCTCAGGGCCTGAGGGTTGAAGGGTTGATCAGGGCTTTAAACCCTTAACCTTGAACCCTTAAACCCTTAGACCCTTAGACCCGTAGACCATTAGACCCTTACAAACCCTAAACCCTAAACCCTAAATCTAGGGTCTTAAATTAAAGGGCTTCTCCGAGGCGCCGTAGATGTCGCTCGAGGCCGAGGCCGCTGTCGGCGAGGCATTCGGCACCTTAGCCACGGGTTTAGGGTTTAGGGTTTAGGGTTCAGGGTTTAGGGTTTAGGGTTTACGGCCGCCGAGCCCACAGTGCCCAATACCCCCTCATGAAGAAGGAACGTACCGTAAATCACATCAGGATCCTTCTTTTTTTTCAGGTCTATTCAAAATTCCTTTTTCTTAATCAGATTAGGATCCCCATCAGAATGTACGGCCTGTTTTATTGTTTCAGGGATATCGGGCCCTTTGGACTCAACGGCACGCGACGAGGTCGGGGCTGCTGAGTGAACTCGAACTCCTAGCCCCGACCCGAAGCCTGATTAAAGCTTTTTGGGGTTTCTAGTGCTTTAGGTCAACATTAGCACACAGTCTAGGCATGAAGCCCTAGAAAACGGGAGAGAGAGAGAGAGATAGATAGACACATGGATAGAGAAAAACATAATTACATACATAATCCACGTACATGTACATATATATATATATATGCACAACAGCCAAGGCAGATTTCCCTTCGTTAGGATTTAGGGTCTAACCCTAAACCCTAAACCCTAAACCCTAAACCCTAAACCCTAAACCCTGAACCCTAAACCCTAAACCCTATACCCTAAACCCTAAACCCTAAACCCTAAACCCTAAACCCTAAACCCTAAACCCTAACCTCAACCACACATAGGTACCCTGTGCCCTAAGCGCCCTAAGTCTCCAAGCTCCGCGCAGTATCGGTGCCGGTCTCACGGAAGGAGACCGCCTTCGGATCACCAGGTTCCGTTGAGAACTGCCAGACTGAAGGTTTGGGGTTTAGGGGCAAGGTTTTAGGGTTTAGGGTTTAGGTTTTGGGTTTTGGGTTTAGGGTTTAGGGGGTTTAAGGGAAGAGGGCTTCATTAGGGGTCTGGGGCTTGAGAGTTGAAGGGCCTGCAGGGTTTGGAGTTTCTTGGGCTGAGGGTTGCTTGGGCATGGTGCTTCGGGTTTTTTTCAAGGTCTGGTACTTGGCCTGCCTTGCAGAATTGCTCGTTGAGAGGCGAAGTGTGGACACGTCCAGCTGGACCCTACCCAGTTCTTCAATATCCGCCATTATCAGGGGTAGCCCCCCGAAATCACAGCTTGTATCACGAAATTCGGGAGTATGCCCTATAGGTATGGGACGGACGGCCCCATGCCAGTCATGTACGCCTGTAAACCCTATGAGCACCACACCCTAACGCTCTTGTGCAGTCTACGACAAACCCTACACCCCGAACCCTACTCTCTGAACAACCCCCCAAAAGCCCTCAACCCTATAAAACTCCAAATAGCCCTAAACCCTAAACCCTAAACCCTAAACCCAAAAACCAAAACCCAAAACCCTAGACCCTAAGCCCTAAGCCCTAAACCCTAAACCCTAAACCCTAAACCCTACAAAAACCCTAAACCCTGCGAGTGCCAGTCCTCCATGGGGATGCCCAGGGCCTTTGCCTCAGACAGCAGACACTTCCTAAAGGGTAGTTTAGGTAAAGGGTGGTTTAGGGTTTAGGGTTTAGGGTATAGGGTTTAGGGTTTAGGGTTTAGAGTTTAGGGTAGTTACATGGGCCCTGATTATGGCCCCACAAGGGGTACATGAGGGATAAGGGCCTCTACTAAGGGACCAGGTAACTACCCTAACTAAGACACTTCGGAAAAAAGGGATGCGCTGACCCTATGTAATGTACTTCCGACACCCAAACCCCAAACCCTAAACCTGAACCGTCAACCCTAGGGCTGAAACCTTAAACCCTCAACCCTAAGGCTGAAAACTTCAACCCTTACCAATGCGCGAAGAGTTCTCAAGGATGCTCATAGCCTCTTCTTTAACTTCTTTGGGGTTTAGGGTTTAGGGTGTAGGGTCTGGGTTTAGGGTTTTACGTAGCCCGGGAGCCCTGAAATACTCAACCCTAAAAACCAAAACCTGTACCTGCCTTATGATAAGACCCTGCACATACTACTATAATCCCTACTAAGGTATATGCACCATCAACCCTCTTAGGGTTCGTTCGTTCCCAAGGTAAAGATTAGGCCCCGGCAAAGCAATATGTCTAGTCTTCAAATGTCCGCATCCCTTCCGTGCTTAACCACCCCTCCAAACCTGTGAAGCTCGTAGCCCTCTGACATCCCTAAACCCTGAACCCCCTCAAACATCCCTGAGTCTCCGTAAGCCCCTTCAGCCCTCCATCCTATCCTGCCAGTCTCAAAACGCGAAGCCCCAAACCCCACAATATCCCTAAACCCTCAGCTCCTCAACTCGTAAAGCCGCAACCGCCTACCCCAAGCCTCGTAAACCCTAAACCCTAAACCCTGAACCCTGAACCCTGAACCCCGAACCCTGAACCCGCCCTCAACATCCGCTCCATCCCATCAGCCGCTGACCGCAATCTGGAGGATCTTGGTGTGGAGACCCTGACCTTGAGATGTTTAGGGTTTAGGGTTTAGGGATATTCGTACGAAAGAGTTTTAGAATTCTGGGCCTCAACCCTAAACCCTACACCCCATTTAAGCCTGCAGGCTTTGAGAGTCTCGCGAGCTTTGGGGGGTTTCCAGGGTTCAAAGGTTTAGGGGTGCCGAAGCTTTCATTGAGACTTTGAACTCTAAACCTTAAACCCTAAACCGTAAACCCTAAACCCTAAACCCTGAGCCCTGAACCCTGAACCCTAAACTCGTTTAGAGTTTAGGGTTTAGGGTTTAGGGATATTCGCGCGCAAGAGTTTTAGAATTCTGGGCCTCAACCGTAAACCCTACGCCCTGGGTTGAACCTGGAGGCTTTCAGGGTCTTGCGAGCTTTGGGGGGGTTTCCAGGGTTCGAAGGTTTAGGGCCGAAGCTTTCATTGAGCCCTAAACCCTAAACCCTAAACCCTAAACCCTAAACCCTAAACCCTAATCCCTAAACCCTAAACCCTGAAGCTGAACCCTAAACCCAAAACCCCAAACTCATGCTTTCACACTTCGTGCTTGCGGCTTCTGGGGTAGGGTTTCAGGGCCCGCCCTGTAGCTTCACTGGGTTGGGAGCCCTTCGGGTTTTAGGGTTTAGGGATTTTAGGGTTTATAGGGTTTAGGGTTTATAGGGTATAGGGTATAGGGTATAGGGTTTAGGGTTTGGGGTTTAGGGTTTAAGGTTTAGGGTTTAGGGTTTAGGGTTTAGACGATCCGGTTGTAGACCTGGTGGGCCGCGGACCCATCTCCGTGCCGCCGTGCGTGATGAGGGCCTTACGAAAAGATGTAGGGGTCTGGTTTAGGGTTTAGGGTTTAGGGTTTAGGGTTTAGGGTTTAGGGTTTAGGTGCTTGAGACTGGGGCACTTTCGAAAAAAACCTTTTGCCTAGACCCAAGAGTAGCCTAGGCATAAAAAGGCATAAACAGGCTACCCTTTTGGTTTTATAGGGGCTTATAAGGGAATCTTAACCCTAAAAAAGGGAATAAGGGTAAACAGGGCACCCTTTTTGGTTTGAAGCGGCTTATGAGGGAACCTTAACCCTAAGAACGGGAATAAGGGCCTACTCTGGGTCCTCGTTGCTCTTCCCCTACCAATCAGCCGTATGCTTAGGGTGTGGGCACCCTGTACTTTAGACCCTGAACCTTAAGAACCCAAAACCTACTTGTTTCAGGTTCTTCTTATAAAGACCCCTTTATTGTATTCTTAGGTAACCTACAAAAAAGTAGGTTTGGGGGTATTCTCCAGAATACGGTTCCCCTTCTTTTCCAAATGAGAGAATCCCCTTACGGGGACCCGCCAAACTACCCCTATCTTCGCAAGCCCCCATATAGCCCCAAGCCCCGGCGTTGTCTCGGGCATTCGAACAGGAAAGCAGGTTTTGGGCGGATCAGGTGTCATGATCTCGGGGCTCATGATCACAAAAATCCCCTAAATCCTAAAACCCTAGACCCTAAAAACCCTAAATCCTACAACCCTAAGCCCTAAAACCCCGCCAATGTCTAGGGTGTGTTCTACTTTGGAAATCCCAAGGAAACCCTTCTACAAGGAGCCGAGGCTTTGGGGGTTTGAGGCTTTCTGGTTTTTCGGGTTTGTAGCAACGCTAAGCCCTTAGGGAGTGTGTGGGCTCATGGGTGTAGGGCATATCGCGATCAGGTTTCACAGAGGTATATACGTTGGGATGTTCCTCCTTAGACTAACAGTCCTTAGTAGGGATTCTAATGGGAGGGTGCTATCAGCAGATAAGGTTTGATGGGACTTGAGAAAGTCTTAGAGTTAAGGGTCTTGCAAGGGTTCGGCCCGTGTCATGCCAGGTCGACGAACCTCGATGGTATCAGGCCAGCTCCCCCTTAAGCATCTCCTGTTCCTGCAACCTCAAACCCTAAACCCTAAACCCTACACCCTAAACCCTAAACCCTAAACCCTAAACCCCAAACCCTACACCCTAAACCCCAAACCCTAAGCCCTGAATTAGGAGCCACTGGGAGTCATGGCGTGAGAGGAGTTGCTGGATTGATCTGTGTGACTCGGGCGGGAGACTTGCTTCGTGAGCCCAGTACCGAAGTTGTCGGCATGTTTGGTGGCTCCACAGTACCTATACTCCCCTTAGAACCTTAATAGCAATATTTTCAAGATCCTGTTGGGTTTAGGGTTTAGGGTTTAGGGTTTAGGGTTTAGGGTTTAGGGTTTAGGGTTTAGGGTTTAGGGTTTAGGGTTTAGGGCTTAGGGTTTCTGAACAAAAATGAAGGGGGATATAGGTACATGGTCACCGGCTAGTGCCAGATGGGTCGTGAGCTTCCTTGCCATGCGCCGGTGCTTCTGCATTTTTCTCTGGCATCTGGGCGCGAAGCGCTGTACCAGAGGGTTGGAACTGAACCATCCGCGCCCCTCGCGCTGCTTCTTGCTGCTGACCCTAAACCCTATAAACCCCAAACCCTAAACCCTAAACCCTAAACCCTTATCCCTTAAACTCTAAACCCTAAACCCTATAAACTCTAAACCCTAAAAACCCTGAACCCTAAACCCGCTGTAATTCACGGCTTTCCTGCTCAAGGTCGCTCCATTCCAGAAGGCCCCGATACCCAGTTCGCAGGAGAAGACAAGAGGGGACGCCCCCCCCCCTCCCCTTTTCGGCCCTACATCATTAAACAAAACCCTAGTCAAGCAGGTTTAGGGTTTATCTGCACCCCAAACCCTAAACCCCAAACCGTAAACCCCAAACCCTAAACCCTGAACCCCAAACCCTAAACCCCAAACCCTCAACCCTAAACCCCAAACCCTAAACCCCGAACCCCAACCCCTAAACCCCAAACCAAAACCCTCAACCCGAAACCCAAACCCTGGATAGACCTTCATGTGGCCAAGTGTGAGGAGACTCTGGGAAGCGTGCAGTGCCATCGATGTAGACGTTCACCAAGGCGCCAGCCTGCTGGCCGGGGTATATATATATATATGTTTCTATATATATATATTTCTATATATATATATATATTTCTGAATAAATAAAAAATAAATATATACATGTATATATAGGGCCCTAATTCCCTCATTCCCTACTAAGAACCAGGGGGCCTGGAGCATGTGCCTAAACCCTAAACCCTAAACCCTAAACCCTAAACCCTAAACCCTAAACCCTAAACCCTAAACCCTAAACCATAGGCCGCCCGCGCCAGGCGGCGGCCGGTACAACTGAACGCTACCGCTTCGAGATCTGCTTGCTTTGCCAAGCAGATCGAGCTTGCCACACCTGATGCATCCCTGCTAGCCATAGGGCACAATGTAATAATGGATTAACCCTAAACCCCCGACGCGCGACCCCGGCGGGGGAGGTCGGGCCTAAGAAGCTGTTGCGCCCCTGCCAAGTTGCCCCCGCCAGGGTTCCCCCGCCAGGGTTGCCCCCACCAGGGTTGCCCCCGCCGTCAGGGTTGGCTTCGGCAGGGTTGCCCTCCTGACCCCCCCCCCGCCAGCCTGCCAGGTTTGCCCCGCCAGGGTTGCCCCCGCCATGGTTGCCCCCGCCAGGGTTGCCCTGCCACCAGCAGGTTGCCCCCGCCAGAGTTGCCCCCACCAGGGTTGCCCCCGCCAGGGTTGCCCCAGCCAGGGTTGCCCTGCCAGGGTTGCCCCAGCAGGTTGCCCCCACCAGGGTTGCCCCCGCCAGGGTTGCCCCCCGCCAGGGTTGCCCCCGCCAGGCTCCCCAATTGTTAACAGCATTGCCCCCATCATTTTGCCCCATCCAGAGTTGCCGCCAGGGTGTTCCGGCAGGGTTGCCTTGCCCTGCCAGAATTGCCCCCGCCAGGTTGCCCCGCCAGGGTTGCCCCCGCCAGGGTTGCCCCCACCAGGGTTGCCACCAGCGTTGCCCGCACCAGGGTTGCCCCCGCCAGGGTTGCCCCTGTTAGGATAGGGTTGCTCCCGCCAGGGTTGCCCGGTTGCCCCCGCCAGGGTTGCCCCCGGTTGCCCCCCCCGAAATTGGCCTCGCCAGGAATTGTGCACCTGTATGCTTCGTCGTCCTTGTCTATGAAGGGCCCTGCCAAAGTTCTCCATTAGTGGCCCCGCCAGATTCCAGACATATAGAAATAAATCTATGTTTATACCTCACCTTGCCCCTGCCAGGGTTGCCCCCGCCAGGGTTGCCCCCACCAGGGTTGTCTCCGAGGTTTGCCCCCACCAGGGTTGCCTCTGCCAGGGTTGCCCCCGCCAGGGTTGCCCCCGCCAGGGTTGCCCTGTCAGGTTGCCCCGCCAGGGTTGCCCCGCCAGGGTTGCCCCCGCCAGGGTTGCCCGCCAGGATGCCCAGGGTTGTCCCCGCCATTTTTCATATTTTTAATCTACATTTTCTATCTTCTAATATTCCTTTAAGGAATTCCACTAAAAATAAAATGGCATTTTTCCCTTTCATTATTAGTAAAGATTTCTATGGAAAGATATTAATTCTCGATCTATATCTTCTTCAAATTCATTTCGGCTTCTCTTCTTTCTCACATCCAGTGAATGCAGTAGAAGCATGTGGAGTACTTACTCCCTTACATATCGTACCTGAATGGTATTTCTTATGCCAATATGCTATGCTAAAAGCTGTACCAAATAAAAATGCAGGATTCATTATCTTTCATCCTATTTTACATTATGAGAAGTCTTTCAATGTCATTCTATTTTAAAATTAAGACGTCCAGTAGATTTAATGGTTTTTATCGCAACCCCGCCGGGTTGCCCAGTTTTACCCCTGCCAGGGTTGCCCCCACCAGGGTTGCCCCCGCCAGGGTTGCCGCCGAGTTAGGGTTGCCCTTGGCAGGGTTGCCCCGCCAGGGTTGCCCCCGCCAGGGTGACATTGCCCTCGCCGGGTTGCCCTGTCAGGGTTCCGCGCCTCCTCACGTCGCCTACTCAGGAATTGTGCACCTGTCAAAGTTCTCTATTAATTAATTGCCAGGGTTTCCCATTAGTAGTCACCCCCGCCAGGGCCCTGCCAGGGTTGCCCCCGCCAAGGTTGACATATATATATATAGAGAGAGAGAGAGAGAGAGAGAGAGAGAGAAACTTACTGGCCCAAAACCCAAGGAAACAAAAGTTGGAACTTTCAGAATAAACCTTATAGGAAGCCCAAAGTTGAAAAGTTGGGTTTTGAGCCAGTAAGGAAATAAGAAAGTGTTTTTAATACAAAAAAACCTCGCCTTGCCCCTTCCAGGGTTGCCCGTGCCAGGTTTGCCCCCGCCAGGGTCGCCCCCGCAGTTGCCCCCGTCAGGGCCCTTGCGCCAGCGGGTGGCCGGGCCTTCCGCGCTTGGCCCTCGCCTTTCTGCCATATGAATGAGCTTGGGTCCGGAATTGGGCTTGAGGGTGTCTTAAACACAGTATGGGTGAAACAGATTGTCCCGCTCCCTGTTGATCCAGGAAAGTGTAGGCTCAAGCAACAGCAGCAGTCAACACGTCCCACCCCGGCCAGCGGGGAGACTCGAGGTGTTGATAGGGGGGCCGTGGAGGGTAGACCGCTCTAAACCCGAAAAAGGCGGCAGTTTGGGTGGCTGGGGTGGGATCCGCTGCACCGAGGCGGCCCGACCCGCCACCACTGGCGCGGGTCGGGACCGCGGCACTTTGGAACACCCTAAACCCTAAACCCTAAACCCTAAACCCTCAGAAGGTCATGCCTGGTTGAAGAACTTGGCCGTGAAGCTGATGCCGAACTTCGTGGGAAGCTGGGCGATGCCGCGCCTTTTCATCGTGGGACTAGAGGCCCCCATACAAATGCTTTAGGGTTTCCAGGGTTTAGGGTTTATAGGGTTTCTAGGGTTTAGGGTTTATAGGCTTTCTAGGGTTTATAAAAGGGTTTCTAGGGTTTAGGGTTTATAGGGTTGATAGGGTTGATAGGGTTGATAGGGTTGACAGGGGTTGATAGGGGATGATAGAGTTGATGGGGTTGAGAGTTTTGATAGGGTTGATAGGGTTGATTGGGGTTGATAGGGGATGATAGAGTTGATAGAGTTGATGGGGTTGATAGGGTTGATAGGGTTGATAGGGTTGATAGGGTTTATAGGGTTTATAGAGCTTGCAAAGGTTTATAAGGGTGCATGAGGGTTCGTAAGGTTTGTAGGGCTTAGAAGGGCTTGCAGGACTGGAGGCCCCTATATAAATGCTTTAGGGTTTATCGCGGTTATGCGTTCGTCTTAGGGCTTACAAGGGTTTATAGGGTGCCTAGACGAGCGTTCTTGACAGGATTACAAGACAGGCGCTGGAGCCCACGTAACCCCTCATTGAGACAAAAACACCGTGCCCGAAGCCCAAACCCTAGACAGAACTCATTCACAGCCACCTGTTCGGGTACCCGAGAGTTTAGGGTTCAGGGGTTTAGGGTTTGGGGTTAAGGCAAGGGGTACCTGGGGGGGGTGGGGGGGTGGGGAGAGGCCGCAAGCACACCCCAAACCGTAACCCCAAGCCCACAACCCGAAACCCTAACCCAAACTCCCCAAACTCCCCAAACCCCCAAAACCCAAACCCCCAAACCCCCAAACTCCCTAAACCCTAAACCCTAAACCCCAAACCCCTAAACCCCAAACTCCCTAAACCCTAAACCCGAAACCCCTAAACCCCTAAACCCCAAACCCTAAACCCCAAACCCTAAACCCCAAACTCCCCAAACTCCCTAAACCCTAAACCCCAAACCCCTAAACCCCAACTTCCCCAAACTCCCTAAACCCCAAAACCCCAAAACCCCAAAACACATCCCACAGACCCTCGGAGCCCCGGCTTGACCCAACGGTTGTTGCGGTTGAACCTCGGGGCTGAAAAAAAGAGAGTGCAGTTTAGGGTTTAGGGTTTAGGGTTTAGGGTTTAGGGTTTAGGGTTTAGGGTTTAGGGTTTAGGGTTTAGTTTTTGGGTGCCTTTTTTTGGGGGGGATTAGGGTTCCCGGGTTTAGGGTTTAGGGGTTACGGTTTAGGGTTGGGGGATTGGGATGTTGGTGTTTTTTTGGTGATCTTATTAGGGGATTTTAGGGTTTGGGGTGTTGAAGGCCTTGGGGATCTTATGGCTTGGGGCAGTAGGGTCGAGGGCACATGCCGCGGGAGCTATTTTCAACACTCGCCTGGCGCCTCGTTATGTGCGGGCCCCTACAGCATCTGGACCTCGTGGAATACGCCGCCCCTAAACCCTAAACCCTAAACCCTAAACCCTAAACCCTATAACCCCTAAACCCGAAACCCTAAACTCTAAACCGCGCACCGGCATCAAAAGCAAACATGCTCTGCGAGGCCTAAACTCTCAACACTGCAAACCCCTGAAACCTAAACCTCCCTAAGCCCTAAGCCCTAAAGCCCTAAAGCCCTAAGCCCTAAGCCCTAAACCCTAAGCCCTAAGCCCTAAGCCCTAAACCCTAAACCCTAAACCCTAAACCCTAAACCCTAAGCCCTAAACCCTAAACCCTTGGTAAAGACATTGAGACAAGGAACTCCTCGATCTCCTTCGTTCGGCGTTCTAACTCGCTGCTGCTGCTGAGCTCATGCCACATCCTTCCACCGTTTGAGGGGGTTTAGGGTTTAGGGTTTAGGGTTTACCTAGATCACCCGTTTATATGTTTATTTTTGCGTGCTTGGAATTCCGCGGGTGAGGCTAGACAAGCCCGGAAAACGCGGGGCATCTAAATTTAAGCAGGTGATGCTTCGGGTGAACATACTTGGGAAAGGTTCAGGAGTATGCAAGCTCTTTGCTCTCCAAAGATGCCTCTTCGAAAACTACAACAACGCCCGAACCTCCCAGGAAACTAGGTGTGTTATATACGTACTCCCCCCTCCCCTGCCCTGGCGCGCTGGACCTGGTGGAGAATGGCTGCCCTGGAGTGCAGCGAACTCAGCTTTTTCCTACCCAAACTCACGGGCCCACTGTTTGTGGTAAAGGACTAAGGAAATCCGCATGGTTCGGATGGCCACATTGACATTCGAAGTTCTCCGGCTGATACGACTGACCTTTCCAATATAATCTTCATCCTGCCAGCAGCTCATACCTAAGCTGTTGCCTATCACAACATCCTTCATTTGCGTAATGGGTTGATTGTACGCATCATAGCTAGTCCAAGTTTCATCGGGGGTTCCAAATCTTTATCTGGCCATTTTCGATTTGACGACTCAGGTCTCTCCTTAGGGTTTCACTTCTATTGTGTTTATAACCTGGGTAGATTTCAAGAAACTTCTGTTTCTAAAACTAGGCCGAGCTTCTGAATGTGCATTTGCATGTGTAGCTTCGGTTTGACTCTGAACAGACACCACCGACGTAGGGCCGTGGCTGACGCCAGTGCACCGAATCCCTCCTGAGTACACTGCTCATACTGTGCGTGCGAAGTCTGTACTTCATCAGCGCGGAACCCCCCCCCCCCCAGCTACCACTTGCAGCCAAAGTGCAACCATGGCCCAACCGTGCTCTGCTATTGGTATGGCATCTTCCCTCGGAATCCACATAGCATGGGCGTGCAGCCCACGGAAGAACGCGTTGGTTTTTGAGAACGTCCATTGGAGGAGCTCGTACAGCTCCCGATCGTTGGCATCCTATGCGTGATCAGTCTTGCCCGAGCATGTTTCTGTACACAGAACTCAAAAAATTTGGCAATGAATGAGCTCTACTGCATAGTTTAGGGTTTCTAAGGTTTACAGGGTTTAGGGTTTATAGGGTTTAGAGTTTAGGAAAAGCCAAGCCAAATCTGCACAGGGTCCAGCATGTCGTCTCGTCCCGGTTGGCTTAACAGGTCGTCCAGCCATTCGCAAAGCAATATTGTATCAAAACCTTTGCCCACACCCTTTGGGAAATTCTGCAACCTTAGCTGCCTAGCTGATGGGTCCCTCGGCTGAGCTCAGACCAACCCTCTCAGACTCTACTTGCTACTGTTGTGGAACAGTCTAAGTCAGGTCAGGGGCGTCTTCATCTTGAATTTCAGCAGCGAGAACCCTTCGAGGCTGGACGATTTGCTGTTGGCCCGACACCATTGCGCGAATTCATCATATAAGGCATCTAGCCTGATCTGTGTAGATCGGCCTGGAACAACACCTAGCCTCGCAAGTAGAATCACCCCAGAGGTCGCCATTCCGGAACCGAGTCCCTGAATAGCGAACGTGTGAGCAGGATCTGTACGGATTCGCCAAGGGTCATCTGCTCCCGGAATGTTTCGGAGAGGGCTCACCTCATCTTTCCAGGGCTCATCAGCAGGGTCATCTCTTGTCCAAGTACGTATGGAAGATGTCGTAGAAGAATTATGCCAGTCCTGTCAGGTTTGTTTGTTAACTGGTTTTAGGTATGAGACAGGAAGCTGAAAACACCAAAACCCACAATCGTCTAAAACAAACTCTTTGAACAACAGTCCTGCTGCTGACACATATGGCAAAGCCTCTTGCTGGAGAATCCAGTTTCAAGGCAAAATGCCTTTCGAAGCCAGACCCAGTCTCCTTTACAGCCCAGCCAGGCCATATGGAAATGATGGGTTTCTCCGTCGCAGCTAACCTTAGGGGCAATGGGAAGTTTCGGGCAGTCTCTGTGAGACAGTCGTGCGTGTGAGGCACATCCAGACCATCATGGAAAAGCGAAAGACAGTCATCCGCAAGGTGCTCGAGCAATCGGAAGATGGTAGTGTCACCATTGTAACAGCGAGATGGTATGACAGTGTAGAGAAGACGTGAGCAAAAGGAGTGCCTCAGGTAGGTCAGCTTCCGAAAAAACTGTCACGCAGAAAAAGCATCTTGACAGAAACAATTAGATGTGTGCGGAATGAAATTGCTCAACATTGCGACCTGCAACCCACTCTCATTGAGCCGGTGCTTTCCCAGATGTGAGAACAGCCCCTGGAAGCTCAGAACCATGATAGGCTGCCGATACCGTCCACGACCTTCATCGCCGTGAAGGAAGTATGGCAGCGTTGTTGCTCTGTTTAAGCCATCCCGGAACACCGGGTGGGTGCTGTCCACACGTTCGTACAAATCCCAGAACTCCTTCAGGTCTTGTTGCCAACTGTGGACTTGGGAGATGTGGTGGCCTTGTAGCAGTAGCTGTCCCCCCGCTTCCATGATATAGCGTACCCAGCTGGAAAGCTTCATAATGGGCCACGGAAGTTCTCTTACCCTTCGAGTTCGGGCGTGGCGAAAGCTGATGATTGCATGCTGGATTTCCACTTGAAGTGAGAAGTCAGAGTGGGCAAGGAGACGATGTAAGTTTCGACAGATGTTGCTGTCGGAAGAATTCGCACACTTGGCAAGCCGTTGCAGCACTGTATCACGGCGCCCTGCCAGGGGTCAAACTACAACTAGGTTTAAAGACACGATGCTTCGTGGGCCTTGTTTTACCAACTTCTTGTGCACTTTCCGGGCGAGGCGACATGTTCTGGCAGCTGAGTCAGCCTAGGTTTGGGGATGCTCAATCGAAGCACGTCTCATGTTTCTACGGCCCCAGATTTGACAAGGAACACCACTTGCAAGACCCGCCAGGAGCTCCTCCACGAAGCCATCGGAATCGTCGTCGTCCTGCGCTCCAGGACCTCAGAAGTTTCAATTTTTGTATTACTGCTATTCACTCAAAGGCTGCGGGGAGATGGATTTACATATGTCATATGCCAAGTCGTACTTCAGGACCCTGCTGGCATCAAAGCATTCCACGTCATGACCTGCGCGGGGGAAGGCTCTAAAGATACATATTCGCGGCTTGCTTGGTTTCTAGCACTTGCAGTGGCAGGCACCAGGTGTAACAAAAGCTAGCCCACAAAAGATTTATGAAGCCTTTTTTCAGCCCCTGCACCAAAAGCTTTCGCGGCAGCACTTCAATGCCACGATAAAGCGCAGCTGTCGTACACACATCTGACCATCTAGCTTGCTTTCACCCGTTTCTTCGGCTTGGCCGGTGGCTTGTTGGAAGGAGCTCGAGCTCGCTTGGCCTGGGGCTTCTGGGGTTGCGCCTTGGTCTTAGCTGCAGATTTCGGGCTTGCGGTGGAGCCAGCGCCCTTGTTGACACTCCTGGGCTGGTAAAGGTTGCTTATCAGTTTCTTACTAGACATCCACACTCTAGCAAGATGGCTATACAAGACATTGCAGCAGCAGCTCTTTGCACGCACAATGTAGTTGTTCAGGGCCAGATCGCTTTTCGTGCATTGGATGAATAACTCGAGGGCTTCCGACTTGTACCTTCGGGCCAAGAATGACTTGACGCTCCCTCTAGAGGTGTCTCCTCCCGCCATTCCCCCCAAGAAAATTAAGGGTGCTTCGCAGACCCCTGGAGGCACCCTTGAAAACCTGTAAACTCTAAACCCTACAAACCTCTGTAGATATATTTTCAGTCCTCAAACCTTGTAACCCTAAAAAGCCCATATGAACACTAAACCCTTAGTAAACACAAAACCCTGTATGAACCCAAAAACCCTTTTAAACCCTACTACATAAACCAACCCTGTATCAACCCTATAGATGTACCTCCGGATGTCCACGTCCTTGTCGGCCGTTGCTACATTTGCCTGCAGGGTCACCAACTTCTTGTAGTGAGCGTTCATCTCACTCAGGCACTTCCCCACATCTGAGGCAATCCTGAGAGATAAGGCGTACATGGTTTTGATGTGTTTAGGATTGAGGGTTTAAGGGTTATATAGGGTTTAGGCTTTATAATAAGGTTTATAGCTTTTATAGAGTTTAGGGAAGTTTAGGGTTACTCGTGAGGACAAGATGCTCAAGCGCTTTGGCGCCGCCCTTCTTCTTCAGCTTTTCCTTTTCCGGGGCTCTCATAGTAAATGTAGTTTAGAGGCCACACAGGCATCAAGGAAGCAAACAGATCCTGTAGCCCCAGACCCGTACTCCTGCTCAAGCTCACCCGCGTCAATCTTCTTTCCCAGCACACCAATGTAGTTTGGGAGGAGGCCAAAAGGGGAGGAATTCTGCTGTAGGGTAGGAAAGCACATCCTTGGCTAAACAAGATGAAAAAGACCGAGGATCTATTAAATGCAATCGTGAACCGGAATTTCACATATTGAATCCCTCCCTTCCTCTCTCTCTCGTAGTACTCCTAGCTCACTGTTGAAGTTTCAAGAATGGGCTTGCAATCCAGTTTCTTAAACGAAGCTCCCGCCTGAGCTGCAGCCTGGGCATCATTCGCCTGTGTACCCTGTCCACTTGATGGCACCCCGAGGTCAGCATTCTGCACATCCAGCAGAGCACCGTTGGGATCCTAGTGAAATGCAAAGCTGGGGGAAGAGGATGTGTAGAGACAATCGCAGAACATGACATGGTAGTTAAGTTCCCAAGATGTAGCACAGGCACATCCATGCTGAAACCACTCTGGAAGCCGATCTTGCTTCCCGATTCGTTCGACTTTGACCATGACATGTCGAGCGGGATGTCCGCAGTCTCAGCACCGTGTACCTCTGACTTGGTTACCAGCCCACGCTGCCTGGCCCACTCGAAGGCATTGTCTGCCATGGTCCTTATGGGTAACAATTTGGGTCCGGAACCTGGGAAACTGCTGGACTCTTAAACCCCCAGAGGCTGAGCTTCCAGAACATGCCAACAAGACGCTTCGTGTAGTGGCGCTCAGCAATGAGATACTCCTTTGTGACTTGCCCTCCGCTTTCCTTTGATTTGGTTTTTTGCTCATGCCATCGCTCCAGAACCCCTTCGATCTTTGCAAAGCTGCCATGCTCTAGCAGGAGCTTGCGAAGGTCTTCACCTCAACACAACATGTTCGATCGGATGTACACGCACCCCGGGTGTTAAACTCTAGCAGCTATGTAGACAAGATTCGGCCTTCCTTTGTTTTCCCCATCTCCAGGACTCTAGGACTGCATTTCACCTCGCCCTTGGAGTTGGGGTTGAAGTGACGGCGTACCCTCAGCGTTGTTCGATATCTGGGCTAGGAAGATGTGAGCTGTTGGCCATTGAAGGATCTCTTTTACAAACCTTATATAGCTTCAGTGTTGTCTAGCCAAGCAGCTTCCAGTATCCTTCAGGCTTTGGGGTCTGGGCAAGCTTCGCTTGCTTTGGCTTTGGGCCAGGATGGGAACCAAACAGCTGTTTTCTGATGTTTGGCGGAGTGGTGCTTGGGTGCCTTTGGCAGGCGCCGGGTGAGCCTCGCGGGGTCTGGCTTTCGGTCGAGCTGTTGCCTGTCTTGGGGAGTGGAGGCGAGTCCGCAAGATCGATCACCGGATGGGGCTCGCGGGGGTGTTTTGGGGTCTCAACCACCTGTGTCTCATCCAGAGCATCTTTGGGGGCATTCGGGCTTCGGCCGTCTGGCTGAGCCACAGCAAGCGCTGCCTTCTGGTCGCCGGGCATAAAGTGACCACTGCTCGTTGCGATGGAAGGAGCACCTACACAAGAAAGAAGACATGGGCCCAGGGAGTTCCAGACTGGGTGAGAGTGGTAAACTTCTAGAAAGCATTATGTGCCTGGCACCATGGGTGGAATAGGCTGCGCTTGCGAACAGCTGAGCATATTCTGAAGATTCGCGATGTTGGCCTGTGCTTCCTTTGCTATGGGGCAGGTAATGATAACAAAGGCAGTCAAGCAGAAGCAGCACACAGCAGTAAACCACAACTGCAGGCAGCCGGCTCTGATCTTTTCATCAAGATCTTCATCCCCAGGCAAACTTCCAGACATGTTCGACCAAGACCGAGCTACCGCCAGAAGGCCGTCGTTGAGGGTTTCAAGCGAGGCCATGTAGTTAGTTTATATCTAGCTGGCTGAGCATTGCCTGATCACTCCACACAGTCCATGCGCAGGCAGGCCAGCACTAGCCAACTTCCAGGCCTGAACCCTTAAGAAACGACGACAACATGTTTGCAGGCTTTTTCTCTGGAACAGACTCCTCGGCAGCTTCCGGACTCTATCTAAAGCATTCCGAGCATGGCCCAGGGAAGCTCCAGGCAAAGCAGAAGAGAAACAAAAAAACGCATGAGAAACCCCAAAAACGCGCGTGACAAAACCCTCCACAAACGGATTTTTAAATTGCGCCAGAGTTGCGGGAAATTGCGCGGGAGTTGCGGGAAATTGCGCGTGAGTTGCGCTCCCCCTGCCCCCCCCCAGACCCGGAAAAACCAAAAAACGCTTGTGGCCCCCCAAAAGCGCGGGCGATGGATTCCAACCCTAAAATATCTTTGCTCCCCTGGTCCCTGCTCAGCCCACTGTCCTAGCCCCCAAGCCGGCTCTGAACAAAACCTAGACTGGCACCTTGGCACACACGAGGTACTATGACTCATTCCAGAAGCAGCCGAACGCCCGGGGCTTGGTTGGCTAGGGCACTACTCAGACGCCCTCTGTGTCGCGACCAGATCATTGTACTCCTCTCTCAAGTTGGGATAGCAGTTGACCTTGGTTGGGCTGCATACTCCGTACACATTCTAAGTTTCACGCCAGGTCTGGATTGGGTTTCTTTTGGAGACACACTAATGCAAAACGGGCTTGATTAGTCCAAGCTTCGTGTTCATCCAACTCTCGATCAAAGGCTTGAATGGTAGCTTCCCACGAGTCCGGGACCACTAGGTATCGGTTGCGCCGCAAATAAAAGTATACCGATGCCACACCAGCATCTTCCCATGCGTCGCTCAACGGCATACTTTGAAATAGTTCAAGGTCTGTCATGGTAGGATTGGTGAGGTTCTTGTTGCGCAAATGCCCTTTGGATTTCTGGGCACTTTCATGTGTGAAGACCTTGAATAGCTGCCGCACAAAGCCCATGGGGTAGACCCTTAGGAAGCTAGTGCGCAAACCAAGGACACTATTCCAGCCAACAATTTCAATATCAAACCTCCCCAAAACATACAAGCTTAACCCAGGCACCCAGCTTGCTTCAGGTCACGTGTTCCAGAATAGCGCTTGACACCGGAGCCGTCCTTGTACCGTCCTTGGCGAAGTCTTAGTTAGTTGCTGGGTTTAGCCAGGGGTTATAGGGTTTTTATATATAGGGTTTACATTGGGGTTTAGAAGGGGTTAGGGCGCAATTATAGCAAAGTCTAGATAGTTATTGGGGTCTAGGGTTTATAGGTTTGTGTAAGGGTTGTATAATAGAGTTTACAGTCTATAAGGGTTTAGGGCGCAATCTTATATGCAGCTAGCGTTCGCGCAGTCTGCAGCTTAGTCTTGGGCTTGCTCTGGGATTTCGGTAGTATTCCACGGTCCAAGGTCTTCACCAATGGAGAATTAGAGAATATCATTGTGCGTTTTGGTGAGCAGCTTCCCCAATGCATAAGCCAGAAGCTCTGTCTGTATACCTTAGATGACAGTGTAGCCACCACCCCACATGACACTCGGCCTTTCCGACCTGCGTAGCTTATACGGACAAGCTGCGTATGCTACGGAATTGCAAAGCCATTCGAACCGGTCGTGCCTGTAGATCAATGATGTACTCGGGTGCTCCAGCAACCATATCGTATGCTTGGCCATCATGACAAGGATTCCCAGGACGACCCTTAGCTGCAGAGCAGTCTAGACGATGGATGCGTAGGAACGATGACAGCTTTGTTGCAGCTAGAGGTCCGGCTTATCATCTTGTTTGCAGATGACACACTTGGATGAGATTGCTGGCCCATGGCATTGATGAAATTTCTTCGGCTGGTACCTCTGTTCGGAAGCCCCCAAGACGCGCAATTTGGCCCCATCAGGTTCACGGCCGTAACCTTTTCGCATAAAATACACCACAGAACCAACCTCAGACAAGCTGGGCTCCGTTTTTGTCTCAAACGGTGACAAGAGCTCATTGAACACAGGTCAAGCCGCGAAAAACCTGCATCAGAGAGGAAGTCCATGCAGGCCCCGCTCTGGATTTCGATTGTAGCAACTCTGCGGTTTTGCGACTTCCTAAGTGGTGCATAGGACTGGTTCTAGAAGTGTTTAGGATTGGGCATTTTACAGACACGGTGGCTACGAGGGTTCTATCTGATCACCCAGGCACCAATGTTTGCTAGCGTTGCCAACCCCTGAAAAGAGGTCCAGGAGGTCAAAGGACTTGCCCGTTGGGAGGTTTGTTGACCACAGCAGAAGCAGTGTGATCGCGATCAGCACCTGAGCACGCGGGAGTGTTGGTTTTTATCGTATCCCAGTACAATCAGTGGTCTGACAACATGTACTGCTGCTAAAAAGCCTTGGGCGCGCCAACATGAATGAGCCGAACAAGTAGGGATGAGTCTGGCAACATTGCAGGCCCCATTGCGCACCAGCCCAACTCAAAGCTGTAGCCTAGAGAACCTGCAAGACAACCCTATATGTAGGAACCTCTATAAGGCCTCCAAACCCCTGGGCACTTACAAACAGCCCAAGCATGTTCTGCTGAGCATGTGCGACAATCACACTTGAACCCCCTCACCATACAAAGCAGCGACCATCAACATACTCTGGCACCAACACAGTGTAGCGTAGGGCCACGGGGTGAGCCTCTTTCCGCAGCACGGCGAGCCCACGCCATGGTCTCTTCACCTGCGCAGCAAGACATACTGTAGCCCTTGCCCCTGAGCGTTTCCACTTGCGGATTGTTCAGCTTCATACACCATTCTGCTCTGGCAAAGCGTGACAGGCTTGGCCTTGGCATCAGTGAGCACGCCGCGAAGTTTGGATGCAGCCTGGCCAGTGGAGGCACTATTAGAGGGGATATCTCGTGTAAGGATTTTATCGGCCTTGGAAAGACGATCGGGGATCCGGTGATGTTGTGGTATCCCATGGCAGAGATCCTGCCATGTCAGAGCCCCTCTATGTTTGGCACATGGCAGTAGCTCGGCGGCCGTGGGAGCAAAAAAAAAAACCTGAACCCCGAACCCTATATAAATCAAACCCTATTCTTAAACTTATTAACCGTAAAAGCCCCACATAAACCCAAAATATGCCCTATAAACCCTAAGCCCTCTACATAAACCTTTCGCAACCCAAAAAAACCCAAAACCCTTGCCGGCGCACGCAACCCCGCAGTCCTCATGGAGCAACAGAATCAGTTGCACACAGAAAAAGTCCCGAGAAGACCTGGCCACGAGTGGATGCAGCAGGCTATCTAGTCAAATTGCGCGTGGGTCGAAAAGGAGAAGCCCTCATGTTTGAAAGGCATCGAGTGGCAAGGCAAAACCATTTTGCACGAATCGTCAGGATTGAGCAACGTACATCGCTAAGGCTTTGCCTTCTAAGGGCTGGCCCAGGCCTTTTTCCCCCAGCTAAGGCACACCCCCAAGGCAGCCACACCCTACCACACTGCTAGCCAGTGAAAAAGTGAGTCTTCGCAAACTATATACCACCAGCAGCTTCCATACTTCTGGCCGCATCAATCCTGCTCAGCGTAAGCCTTGGTTTCATAGAGCAATCAAGGATGCAAAGCACGTTAGCACACACATGCAAACACACAGCTCTTAGTATAACCAGGAAACTTTCTTGCCCAACTCGCACGCTTCTTCGATTTCTAGCCCATTATTCAGAGCTTCTGTCTTCGCTTTGTGGTATGCGCAGCTCTTCCGAGAATTGCGGGCTTTCTTTTCAGCAATCGCAGGGTCGTCTTCCTTTGGTTTGGAGGCCTTTGGGGCCTTCATGGCCTTCATGGCCTTCATGGGCTTGGGGCTTGGGGATTTCTTTAGCTTGTCCTTTTTGACTGGCTTTGCAGGGGAGTAGTGCTTCGTTTCCTGGCTGGCAGCGGGCTCCTGATCATGCGTGGCACTCTGCTTGGCGCTCTTCTTCTTTGGGCTTGCTTTGGGGTTGGTCTTGCTCTTGCGCTTGGGGCTGGGTTTGGTCTTGGGCTTGGCGCTGCTTGCTTTGGGCTTTGCTTTGGCTTTGCCCTTGGGTTTTGTGCTCTCGGCTGCATCGTCTTGGACTTTCCTAGGGCGGCCGGGCTTCTTTTTGGTCGCTTCCTCGCCATGGCCATCATCTTTCTCCTTCTTTTTTTGCGTGGTGCTTGCGCTTGCAAGCTTGCTTTGCTCCGTCGGCGAAACAACCCCAACCTTGCCCAGCAGAGATGGCCTGGAAGCCTGGCGCAAATCAGACGGCCTGGCGGCATCCTCTCTGCCTTCACGCTGCAGGGGCTTGTGTTCAAGTGGGGCTGGCAGGCTCATTGGACTTGGCGGCTTGTGATTTTCACCTCGGGTTTGCTGGCTGTTTGGCTCGGGCGTGGAGGGCTGGGTTGACAACTCCTCCCCCCCAGAAGACACTCTTCCCACAAGCTGGTTGCCGCCTGGCACAGAAGCGAGCCCGAAGTTGTAGTGTTTTGAGTCATCATCATCGGGCTCTGTCTTCACAGGGGACTCGCCTGGTTCTTGCTTGATTGGACACGGCTCTTGCTTGATAGTTGGCCCCAGGAGGGGCTCTTCCTTTGGCAGGGCTGGCTCAGTCTTAACCCTCTTGTCCACACCACCCGCTGGCCAAGTCGCACCTAGTTCCCGCTTGGGCTGAAGCCGTGCTGGGGGCGCTAAACTGACAGGAGAATCTAAGGCGGCCCTCTCCTTGTCGGTAACCTCTTTCAAAGCTGCAGCCATTGCAGCTCCCACCATTTCTTCATCCATCTGCTGAGTCTCTTGGGTGTTCACATTACCTTAAGTGCGCACAAGTTTCTGTACGACATTTATCTGTCGCCTGCGCTAGAAACACACCAGTACATGAGTCACATAAATGCTCATGGGGGGAGGGCTCTTCTCACATCTCCAAGGGACCAGGAACAGGCGACTGAACCCTCTGCTTCTTATGCAATAGCTCGACCAACTGCTGCTGCTGCTCCCACAGGGCTTTTAACAGATCACGCTTGTTGGGGTTGGACAACTTCTCAGTTGAAACCGGCTTGGCTCCTGCTGCACCTGGCTCCTGTAGCGGGGCACGTAGGTCGCTCGAAGACAGCGATGCCGTAGAGCCTTCAGTTGCGCGCATTTAAAGGGGAGCCACGCTAAACAACACGCATGCTTCTACGCATTCTAAAATGCACCAAGATACCTTTCAAATCCAAGCTTGCTGCAGGCTTGACTTCACATGCCTCAGGGGCCTCTTGTTGATCTGCGCAGCTGGCCTTTGATGCATCCTTGTGTTCGTAGTTTGCCTCTGTCCATTCCTTGCCTTCGTTGTTGGCCTCTGGCCTTTCCTTGCCTTCGTTGTTGGCCTCACGCCTCGGTGAAGGTTCCAGTTCCTCGTCACTTGTGACATGCGCCTCTGACTCAGCCCCTTCATCCTGAGCGCATCCGACCTGCCACATCTAGCGCGCGATTCTTGGCTCAGTCCCCTAGCGAAACCCTTTCCAAATGTCCCTTTCCAACCTCGGCTGCAGCATCACCATCACCTCCGCCGAGCTCATCCTTGGACTGAGGTTGCCGACCTGGAAGCGCAGATGTGAGGGCGTCCGAAGCTCTATGAATGCCAGCTGCCAGCTGCTCTTTGGGGTGGGGGGGGGGGACGCAGTGCAAGAAAGAGACCAGGGGGAATCGGAATTCCCAGCATTGTGTACAATTTTCTGATATTGGCTTCATTCGGGCGATGTGGCTGTTTGGCGATCCGGTTAAACATCGATATCAAATTGCGCACGCGCCAAGCTTGTGTCTTGCAAAAATCACCTCAGCTCCCAGTCAATACAAATATGCATCTATCACATGTTTTCGCTGCTCTGCACTTGCACATGCCCCTACCCAAGCCAAGTAACGATCGATTGGCTTCTTGCCCTTTGGCCGGGATAGGACGAAAAAACGCTGAATGTCATCTACCAGGTGATCGACGCCGACACGGGTGCCAACTTTCAGCATGGCAGCACCAACGACATCCCAATTGAAGTCCAAGTCCCCACGTGTCAGCACACTTGGGGCAACAATGAGCCGACCCGCTGCGCCCCTTTCACAGAGGCCAGGAAGCTCAAACCAATCTTTGGCCAAGCAAGGCCGGTCAGGATCCCCCAGCTCATACTCCTCATCACCCTGACTCTTGCCCATTGCTGAAGCTAGGATCAACACAGCCACAAGACTTCAGGTACCCAAATGGTGTCAGTGGAATGTCAGTTGTTCTACATTATATAACGTCCCGTATCACAGGCACACTAACTCTTGACCCAAGCTAGTGTTCCATTGCTTCTCATGTTTCCCTCAATGCTCATGTGTGTCTGGAAGCTGCAAGGCTGCCTAAACACATAGCAGATAGCAATTTTTGAACACGCGCCTTCCCTCTTGGGCACACACTACAGGCTTCCACAAATCAAGCCAGGGAGACCCGACCATGAAACGCCCGGCCACCCCTGTCAGGCAGCTACTTTCACATCTACGTGGAGAAGATCCGTCGCACGACGAGACCACCCCTCTAGAAATACATATGAATATTCACTACATAAACATATAGATATCGAGCATTCCCGGCCTCAAGCATCGGGCCGATCTTCTCCAGCTCGAGCATGAACTTTGAGAGACACCCCCACCAAAGCACAGGAAACCACAAGAAACGCTGGACATCTAAATTTACGCGGGGGACTTATATGATTGTAGATATTCATACGTGTTTTCAGGAACTCTAGAGAATGCTCTAGCCAACGGAAATTTCCATACGGTTGGAAGATCTAGGTAGGGTTTAGGGTTTAGGGTTTAGGGTTTATAGGGTGTAGTACCCAAGAAGGTAAAACTCGAGGTTACCTACGAAGCAGCTATATAAGGGTTGGTTGGGCTCATAGCTTCAGAAGGATAGGATTTAGGGTTCAGGGGTGTCAGAAGCTCTTCCGTGACAGGATTCCAGATGTGGGGTTTAAGGTTTAGGGTTGAGGGGTAGACCAGCACCAAAACCCTGCTTATCGCGGAAGGGGGTTAAAAGGGGGTACGTAGCCCAAGGTTCCCTAGTACTCATTTTTGAGGTTCCCTAGGTACCTACCCCCCATGAAATCCCACTCCGTTAAGAGCCCTTTTACCTGATGTCAACCGGATCACCCCGGAACCCTAACCTTAACCCCAGACCCTGAAGCTTGTTAGACCCCAGACACCGAGCCGCCAAACCCAAACCCATGAACAAACATATTGTTTTGTACTAATGACAATAGTGCTAAGAAAGGATCATGAATTTCATAACGATAAGAATCATAATAAAATAGTAACAGCGAGAACAATATTCGCGATACTCATAGTGACAGCACAAACCTAAATCCTATACGGAAATAAGTAGCACCCAAACTGCGCACATTCCACATGACCTGCCCTAGCCCCCTAAACCCGAAGCCCTCTTCCAATTTGTGAACCCAACAAACCCTTGAACACACCAAGCCCCTTAAACAACCAACCCTAAACCCTAAACCCAACACTGAATCCTAAACCCTAAACCCTAAACCCTAAACCCTAAACCCTAACCCCTAAACCCTAAACCCTAAACCCTAACTACCGTCCTCTGCAGCGGGCATCGGTCCAACACCTGGCGGAAGTGCGTAATGTCCTTGGCACCAGGGCTTGGATTTTTCTTGTGTTGGGTTGTTGAGCGCTTGTTTAGGGTTTAGGGTTTAGGGCTTAGGGTTTAGGGTTTAGGGTTCAGGGTTCCTAGGGCTTTGAGAGGTTTTGAGAGTGTTTTTGGGTTTCGAGGGGCAGGTTTCAATGGATGAGGGTTGAGTTGAGGGGTCTTCAGCTTGGCTAGCAGCCCAACACGCCATATTGAATTACGGCATGCCCTTGGTTTCCCAAAAACACTTTAGGGTTTTGGGGGGCTATTTTAGTATGGTATACTCATAAAGGGACCATGAGAGAATACTATTTGTAATATTTCTGACCCCTATAGTATGTGCTTGGTTCCCCAAAAACCCTTGAACCCAAGCATTTGAGCTGAGGTCAGGCTGCTCTGTTCTATCCCAGGACCCTCCGCCACTTTAGGATTCAATAGGGTTTAGGGCTGAGAAACCCTCAACCCTAAACCCGACACCCTAAACCCTAAACTGTAAACCCTCCCTCTGAGTCACTCCCCCTTCTTTTCTCCAGGCAGCAGCAATCAAAGCCTCCAGGGACCCAAACAGAAGGCGCCGAAGGTACCTGTCGGCTTCTTACAGCAAACGCCCTAACCCCTGAAGCCTAACAGTGGGACCTCCTGCTTGGGTACATGGAGGCTTCGAGAAACTCGAAACGACGTGACGGATGTCGCCTGAGGCCAGTGGGGGTTCATGGTTTAGGGTTTAGGGTTCAGGATTTATGGTTTAGGGTGGAGGGTTTAGGATTTAGGGTTTATGGTTTAGGGTCTACCCCTAACCCTGCAGGCCACGCGCGTAAGATTCAACCAGCCTGCATGGTTCCGTTCCGACTCAAGATGCCCCAAACCCTAAACCCTAAACCCTAAACCCTAAACCCTAAACCCTAAACCCTATACCCTAAACCCTAAACCCTAAACTCCAAACCCTAGATGCCCAAAATACTCCGCCAGCAAGGTACCCTTGGCAGTTGGGGGTCACCAACCCTCCACCGTCAACGGTATTTAGGGTTGTAGGGTTAGGGTGAGGCTTGTGGGGCGCAGGGTTTTCGGGTACAGGGCCTAGGGTTTACAAATCATGGACACAAGCCGGACTTCATAAGAATCTTCGGCTCATTTTTTGCCAAAACATGGTATAGTATGGTCTTTGAGCCCAAAAAAACCAAAAAATTGGGATGTTCCCCCTTATCCTTAATAGGGATTGTAATAGGGGTACTACAATCCCTATTAAGGACTGTTAGTATAAGGGGGAACATCTCAAAATAAAACCCTAAAGTCAGAAGTAAACAGTGTGGCAATGTGGAAGAAACGCCTTGCCATCAACCCGGAAAGTCTCGGGTACCGACCTCAAGAAGACGGTTCGTGTAAGAACTTAGGGTTTAGGGTTAAGGGTTAAGGCTTTAGGGTCTAGGGTTCCGCAATTCAGAGGACATCCGTGCCCCTACCAGTGCTACCACATACACTACAGCCGTGCGCTCACGCTTCTCGGTGCCAATTCCAAGCCGATGTCCACACATCCAAAAAATCCAAAAAGACCTACCGGCCCCTGAGCCTAAACCCTAAACCCTAAATCCTAAACCCTAAACTCCAAAACCTAAACCCCAAACCCTAAACCCTAAACCCTAAGACCCTAACCCTCAATCAGAAAGTCCTGAATCCTAAGCCCTCTATCCCAGCTCAGGAGTTTATGCGGGCTGGATCGGGAACGCCTCAGGGCTCGCGTTGCAGCGACAAACACTAGATTCAAGAATAACCCTAGGGTTTGGGGTGTAGGGTTTAGGGTTTAGGGTTTCGGGTTTAGGGAAAGGATGATTAGGATTTAGGGGAATAAAAAAGGGTGCCGTGTTGGGTTTACAGTGGCTTGTAAGGGAACCCCAAAAAAGCAAATCAGGGCCTGCTCTCGGTCCTAGAACAAGTCTAGGAAGCCTGAAGGGGCTTTTCCTAAGCCTTTACAAACTTCTGCAAACTCGAAACCCCAAACCCTAAACCCTAAACCCTAAACCCTAAACCCCCAACCCCTACTGCATGCAGCTTCAACAACAATTGCTGCGTCTGCGAAGAGCCGTTGCTTCAATTCCGGCCCTGAGAAGCCCTTTGGCCCGAACACCGCTAGACCCTGGTTTAGGGTTTAGGGTTTAGGGTTTAGGGTTTAGGGTTTAGGTTTTAAGGTTTAGGGTTTAGGGTTTAGGAGAACACCCAACAAACCTGTAAAATCCACCTACACGGCCCGAAACACGGAGGCAGTAGGGCTTTTGCCCATGAAGCAGCTGGGGCTTCTCTGAACTGCCACATTCATCCTTGCTCGGGTGCTTCATAGGCAATCAAGGCCCCTGGTCCCTAAATCCCAAACTCAACCCCAAACCTAAATCTAAAGCCTACAAACCCTAGACCCCAGACCCTGACCCAAAACCCCAAACTCTCTAAGCAGCAAGGGCTTTGAGCGTCCTAGGGCGTAGGGCATTAGGGTTGAGGATTCTGGGGTTTAGGGGTTTACCGTTCTGGCTGAGCACGGGAGTCTCGGACCCCACCCAAGCCCTTGTTACCGTTATTGCGCTTGCTATGCTTATTTCAGGGGTGGCAAAGGCAGAGAAGCCCGACCACTGCTTCTGCAACACGGGCGCGGCTAACCCGAAGCTCCAAATCTCACTCCCTCAGGAACTGCCAGGGCCCACCTGTGCGAGGGAACAGCAAGTTTGTGGAGTTCACCCTAAGCTAAACCCCAAACCCCAAACTCTAAACTCTAAACCCTAACCTTAACCCTAAACCCTAACCCTATATAAACCCTAAACCCACCCTAAACCCTAACCCCAGAGTTCAGTGTGTAACATTTGGGAGCTACGGCTTGGGTGGTCCAGAGCTGAGGGCCTCATAATTGAGTCGAGGATTACTCCCCTTTCCGTGGGGCTTCGGGGTTAGGGTTTAGAGTTGAGGGCGGAGGGAAGCAAATGACAAGAGGTGCCTACTCATTTTTTTTGGGGGGCGGTCAAAGAGATTTCTGGGAGGCTGGGAGGGTCATGGGTACTTGCTTTAGGGTTTAGGGTTTCGGGTTTCGGGTTTTCGGGTTCTAAGTCTCCCAACCCAAGTGGTTATAAGTACATTATTTCCTGCACCGAGCCTACACCCTGAACCCTAAGCTAAACCCAAAACACTAATAAACCCTAAGCCCCTCTAGCCCTACCTAGAAGTTCCCATAAACTCCCCAACTCGGGTTCAAGGAGCCAAAAATTGTGCCGTAGGCACCAAAACGCCATACACAGGGAAGAGCCAACCCCCTGTTAATGAATGGTGTAGGGTTTGGAGCCGAGGGGGTGAGGGTTGAGGGTTCGGGTGTCACTTAGGTGTGAGTAGAAAACCTGTTGCAAAAAGGTGGTGGCTGAAAAACGTCAACAAGATTTCAGCAAACCCGAAAATTTGACATTTCACTTAGTGAAGACCCATGAAAGCCAATATTTGAAAGCCCAAGAATGGCCCGCTAAACCCTAAACCCTAAACCCTAAACCCTAAACCCTAAACCCTAAACCCTAAACCCTAAACCCTAAACCCTAAAACCCTCAAGCCGCGCCACTTTAGCCCTGCTTCTTCTGCGGCAGACGGGCCATTGTCTGGCCCGTGTCCATGTCCATGCCTCAGTGGGTTCAGGTCTGTTTTGCTCTACAAGCCCCTACCCCCACCCCCAAAGCCCTAAAGACCCAAATCTCTGAGCCGTAAGCCCTAAGCCCCCGAACCTTGAGCACTAAATCCCTAAATCCACTGTTTCAGCCCTAAAGCCCTAAAGCTCTGAGCCCTACACCCCCAAACCCTGAACCTAAACCCTAACCCCTAAACCTTGAGCTCTAAATCCCCAAATCCAGTGTTTCTGAGGTTCCGACGGAACTCAAGACCCGCCGGGCACGCGGCCCCTGCGGAAAGAGGGTTTAGGGTTTAGGGTTTGGTGTTGATAAACATACTGTGACTGATCACCCTGCTTCGAAGTAGCCATGAACCTCCACGTAGGCCCTCAACCATATACCCGTAAGCCCCTAAACCCCTAAACCCTGAAAACCTAAAATTCTGAAACCCTACCCCCCCCCTTGTTACATTCAAACGTTCATGCACTTCGTGCACTTACTATGTTCGCTTACAAGTAACTTACTTATTATTGTTTCGTGCGCTCATTGCATTCACGCTTTATTAATACGGTCTTGTTAGTAAATATGTTTATGAGTGAAACGAAATGAGAACGAATGCACCAACCTTACGACCAAAAAGAAAATGTAAATTGGCGTATATTATATTATAGCACGGGGCCCTATGTTAATAGTACTTTGTGGGGCCCACGTTGGACATTATAGTACCCCTCCGATTATAATCCCTACTAAGGGCTGTTAGTATAAGGGGGAATATCCCAACTTATAGGGTTGAAGCTATAGAGTATGTGGGGGTTTCCGCAAATAGGGGCACGTACCCGTACCCTTTTCGGGGTCCCTTTAAGAGGATTCTTATTCAATTCGGGGTAAACAAAAAAGGGGTACCCCTCTTTGGGAACCCCCCAAAACCCCCCCATGTCGGGTTTTGAGGTTGAGGGTTCAAGGCTGAGGGCCCTCAACTGGCAAACGGGCCTTGTGGAACCACTTGCCACTCGCGGCTTGCCACGAAGGCCTGGTGCAAAAGGAGTCGTGCAGTCGCATGCTACACCCTAAACCCTAAACCCTAAACCCTAAAACCCTAAACCCTAAACCCTAAACCCTAAAACCCCTAAACCCTAAAACCCTAGCGCATGCCCAGTGTCGCCTGCCCGTGCAAGAGAAGGTGGATGTCCTGACTACCACATGGCAACCCGAAAACTCCTAAAACCCTGCTGAAGACTCTAAACCCTTAACCATGAACCCTAAACCC
Organism: Symbiodinium natans; assembly: GCA_905221605.1. Taxonomy (NCBI): domain Eukaryota; class Dinophyceae; order Suessiales; family Symbiodiniaceae; genus Symbiodinium; species Symbiodinium natans. The sequence continues at coordinate 238,507 of CAJNDS010001580.1, forward strand.
TAAACCTTACTGAATAGAGTTTGGGGGATCTCGAACTCCGAAAATTTACTTCAAGAGGATTCTGAGTCGGGTTGGGATTTAGTGCTTGGGCTCTAGTACTTGGGGCTTAGGGTCCTTGCGCGTCCCTGCAGTCCACAATCCACAAGCCTCAGGGCCCAGACGAGTCTGCTTACCCAGACCCCGAACCCTAAGCCCTAAAACCCTGTGACCCCAAACTCCCCAAAATCCTAAGCCAACCCTAGGCCCGGAACCCTAACCCTAAACCCGGAACCCTAAACCCCAAATCCTAAACCCTAAACCCTAAACCTCAAGGCACTAACTCCAAGCCAGCCGGTTGCAAAGGCCTCACCCTGGCTATGCTCCCGTGGAAGGGAGTTGACAGCCACCTCCCGACGTGATTTCGGGATTTGGGGATCTGAATCTAACCTAAACCCTAAACCCTGAACCCTAAACTCTAGGGTTTAGGGCTAATTCTGGATTCAGGCGTTTAGGACTTTGGCTGTCGGGAGCCCAGGACCGTAAAGCCAGGGCTCAATGTCTTAGGACGGCTGTATGGCTTAGGGTTTAGGGTTTACGGTTTAGGGCTTTGCGTTTGGGCGGCTGAGGGTGAGTGCATCGTGTGTGAACCAAGGCACGCGAAGGCTCATACTTCTGATGCTCGCGTTCTGGTCCGCAGGACTTGCTGGAAAGCTACATAATTCGTGTCATGAGCACTTCACCACGGGGAAATGTGCCTAATGGTGTGTGTATTTCCATGAATCAGTGAACAGTTTACTCTGGGTTGCCCTTGTGCAAACCGGCAAAGACCTACTTAATCTTAGCAGAGAAGTGAAATCCTGACCCCTGCGACGCCTTGACGGAAGCCCAACCCCAAAAACCCTAAACCTAAACCCCAAACCCCAAACCCTAAACCCCAAACCCTAAACCCTAAACCCCAAACTCCAAACAACACTAGAGTCTAAACCCCAAACCCTAAACCCCAAACCCCAAACCCTAAACCCCAAACCCTAAACCCTAAACCCCAAACTCCAAACAACACTCGAGTCACTAGAGCCCCTAGTGGATGATCCCCAGAGCCGGCGACGCCTTGACGCACTTGTGGAGCTCCCCGCGCTGACATGCAGCGAGGAATGGCTCCTTGGCAGAGCTCTTGTTTGAGGGACCCTAAACCCTAAACTTTAAACCCTAAACCCCAAACCCCAAACCCTAAACCCTAAACCCTGAACCCTAAACTTGGGCAGAGCTCTCGTTTGAGGGTTTGGCAAAAGTCTAGGGTTTGATGGGGGTTGGGGTGTAGGGGTTTGTGGGTTTGCGGATTTCTGCGCTTTATACGGTTCAGACTTCATGTGATCTTGCTGCGGACTTTTGCGCCTTCGACAATGCATCGGGGACCTGTGCTGTCGAGGGATACCTGCCGCTCTCAGGGGCCCAAGCCTATGCAAGGGGCTTTGCAGAACAACAGTCTATGAAAAACCGTAAGTTTTGGGGCTCGTAAACCCCAAAAAATATCCACGACACATGCGCAAGTCGCGTAAGCAGCGCGGCATCGTAAAGAAAGAACCAAACCCAAGTGGAATCCCAAGATCCTAACAGATCGATAAACTACCCAACACATCCGCAACCAGCTATGGTGTAGAATGCCAGAAGGGTGCCCATACTTCATGCACACTCGTGTACTCCATGAAAAGACACAGCTTGGGATGTTCCCCCGAATACTCCAGGCCTGGATAAGGATTCTCATAGGTGGCTACTATAATCCCAATTAAGGACTATAATTCGAATCCCTATTAAGGACTACATTTATAATTTGCATTGAGGACTAGAATTAAAATTGCCCTATTCAGGACTATAGTTATAAATCCCTATTATGGACTGTTACTTAATCCCTGTTCCCCTGGGAAGAAAAAAGGATCCTTTTTGTTCATATATTAGAAAGCCCATAACCCAAAAAGAAAAAAGGATCCCTAACACTGATCGAGTGTTAGTATAAGGGGGAACATCCCAAGACACAGCTCTCGCTGCGGGCAAGTCGCCCAGGAAAAGGCGTTGTTGCCGCAGTCACTGGCTTCCTCCGCAACGTTCAGGTTTAGGGTTTAGGGTTTAGGGTTTAGGGTTTAGGGTTTAGGGTTTAGGGTTTAGGGTTTAGGGTTTAGGGTTTAGGGTTTAGGGTTTAGGGTTTAGGGTTTAGGGTTTAGGGTGTAGGGTGTAGGGTGTAGGGTGTAGGGTGTAGGGTGTAGGGGTTTAGGGTTTAGGGGTTTAGGTTCAGGAGTTTAGGGTTTTGGGGTTTAGGGTTTAGGGTTTAGGGTTTAGGGGTTTCGGGGTTTAAGGTTTAGGGTGTAGGGTTTCGGGTTCAGGGTACCAGTTACCAAGGCTCCGAGTTGTCCCCAGTTGGTAGCACTTATGTATTGGGATGTTCCCCCTTATACTAACAGCGGTTTAGGGTTTAGGTTGAGGGTTTAGGGTTTAGAATGTACCCCCTACCAAAAACTGGCTGGTTCTTAGTAGGGAATGAGGGAAAATGGGCCCTGTATAACCCCTTAAAGGGTATATATAGGGCCCTCATTCCCTCATTCCCTGCTAAGAGCCAGGGGGAAAATCCTCATTAAGGACTGTAGTATCAGGGGTAGGGATCCTTTGTTTCGACCCTACAGGACACTAAATCCTTCAACCCCTTCGAACAACCTTCACTGAACCCTGCAACCAAAACTACCATTAGGGCCATTAGGGTGAGGGTTGGAGTTTTCTTGTTTGTCAAGTTTAGGGTGTTTGAGGTTCCCCAAAATCTATGTACCCACGTAGTATATACTTGGGCCCGGAAGCTACGATGTAGGAACCCCTTGAAGGCCCAAGTATATACCACAGAGGTACATGGACCCTTTTGGGGTTTAGGGTGAGGGTTTGAGAAAGTTTCAGGCTTGGGGATGGAAGGGCCCAAGGTCGCCAACACGTCTGGCTGGAGCCGAGGTTCAGGATTTGGGTTTAGGGTTTAGGGTTTAGGGTTTAGGGTTTAGGGTTTAGGGTTTAGGGTTTCGGGTTTAGGGCTATTCCAAGCCACTTCTGGAGCGTCTTAGGGCAGTGCAGTGTTGTTTAATTAGCACTGTTGAGAGGTTTACCAGGGACTACAGGGTCCAAGGCTCAAGGTTCAGGATGCTGTTTTAGGGTTCGGTCCCGCAATACCCCTAAACCCTAAACCCTAAACCCTAAACCCTAAACCCTCAACAACCTAAAACGCTAAGGGCCTAGGGTTTAGGCTTCGAGCACCCTAAACCCTAAAGCCGCCGGCAGGCCTTGAGCGACAGGAAGATCGGGGACACTTCGCCCAAACCTGCCCAAGCTCACTTGGCTAAACCCTAAACCCGAAACCCGAAACCCTAGGCCCTAAACCCTAAACCCTAAACCCTAACCCCGAACCCCTAATCCCCCTTTAAGAGGTCCTGAATTCAGTCCTTCTAAGGAACTGTAAGCCGGAATGACCCAATATTGGGGTATAATAGGGTTTAAAATACCAAAGAACTGGGACGAATCGGCGCCACAATTCGTTTCAGGCCAAAGAGTATTTGGGGCTGGGGTGTGGGTCGGGCTTTGGGCTTGGATTTTTGGTCGCTGTGCAGGGCTTTCAGGGCTTGTGCATGTTGATTTTTGGATATTTTATTTATTTATTCTGTTTTTAATCTAGGGCCTTCTGGGTACGTGGTGTGCAGGGCCTGGAATTTCAGCCCCCAAAAGCTCAACCTACAAACCCTAAGCCCCTGGAAGCTTCAAACCCAAATCCCCACACCCTGAAACCGATCACAAGCCCTGAGCAGGCCTTCTACACCAACCCCCCCGAAACCCCTACTGTACGCAAGCCTAAGCTGTGAGTTTCAATCCCGGTCTTTGTCACACTAAGTCCCTTCTTCCTCAACTTTGAAATCCGAACCCCAACCCTTTGCAGTTTCAGGGTCCAGGTTTTCAGGGTGCTTGGCTTATATAGACGTATACGATTTTTAGTTGGGGTTTTAAGTATTTGTTCTGGGCCTGAAGTCCTAACAGCGCGACTGAATTCTCCGAAAAATCGGACGTTTGGGGGATTTAGGGTTTGTTTAGCGTTTAGGCTTTGGTTGGGGTTTAGAGAGGCTCCCCGAAACCCCAAACCCTAAACCCTGAACCCAGAACCCAGAACCCTAAACCCGAAACCCGAAACCCGAAACCCGAAACCCGAAACTCGAAACCCGAAACCCGAAACCCTAAACCCTAAACCCTAAACCCTAAACTCTAAACCCTAAACCCTAAACCCCCCCTCCTGGCCTGAGCCAGCTTCGAAGGACTCCTGGATGCGGCCCAATCTCTCCTGGAGCTGCGCGGCCTGGCTTAGGGTTTAGGGTTTAGGGTCTAGGGTCTAGGGTCTAGGGTCTAGGGTTTAGGGTTTGGGGTTTGGGTTTGGGGTTTGGGGTTTGGGGTTTGGGGTTTGGGGTTTGGGGCTTGGGGCTTGGGGCTTGGAGTTTGGAGTTTGGGGTTTGGGGTTTGGGGTTTGGGGTTTGGGGTTTTGGGGTCCGAAAAATACCCTGTAAGATAACGTAAATGACTCATTAAGGTATATACGCTTAGGCCCTTGTTGACGGGGGTACTTGGGGGAGTCCAAGTAAGGTCCAATTGGCTTCAAACCCTAAACCCTAAACCCTAGATTCCTCAAAATCCTAAGAGACCTGTGGGGACTCTCGAATTCGGTGCAGATGCCAGGGTTTCGGCTTTCGGGTTTAGGGATGTTTTCTCAGGAAGTTAGGGTTGTGGGCTTATCGAGCTTTGGGAAGTCTGAGATACAAGAATTTAGCACTACTTCGGGTCTGGGGTCTAGGGTTTAGGGTAATCCCCGAAACCGCCCCAACCCGCTTCCCTGCGGCCCCCCGCCTCATCGCTACTCCCCCCAGAGGACGCCAGACCAAAGAGTTGTCGCAGAGGATGGTGCCTTGGAGTTTTTTTGAAGAGGGTTTAGGGTTTAGGGTTTAGGGTTTAGGGTTTAGGGTTTAGGGTTTAGGGTTTAGGGTTTAGCGTTTTTGGGTGTAGGGCCGTGGGGTGGGGTGGGTTTAGGGTGCCTTGGAGTTTTTTTTGTGAAGAGGGTTCTTTGGGGTTTTGGGGGCCAGGAGCCCAGGGGTTTCTGGGGTGGGTGTCAGGGTTTTTGTGACGGTTTAGGGTGCAGGGGGGGGGGGGGGGGGGTCTTGAGGGGCTTTCGGGGGTTTAGGCTTTGCGGTTTGCGACTTTTAGGGTTTAGGGTTTCGAGGCTTTAGGCCAAGTGCACATGCTCGACCCTAAACCCTAAACCCCAAGACCCTAAACCCTAAACCCTAAACCTAAACCCTAAACCCCAAGACCCTAAACCCTAAGCCCTAAGCCCTAAGGGCATGCAAGCCGGAGCCTCACGGGCCGAAACCCAAGAGACCCACGCTCCCCCTGAAATAATTACCAATTACTTATTAATTAATTATTAACTGATTATTAATTAATTACTAACTAATTACTAATTAATTATTAATTGATTATGAATTTGTTGTTAATTAAGTATTAATTAATTAATTAATTAATTAATTCATAATTTAATTAATAATTCTCAAGGGCGGGTGGCTTTCGCAAGGCCATCAGCACATCTTTCTGGGAGACCTGCAACCAGGCGTCGGGTTTTAGGGTTTGAGTTTTAGAGTGTCTAAGTCACAACTCTCAACCCCCTAAACCCTAAAACCCTAAACCATACACCCTAAACCCTAAACCCTAAACCCTAAACCCTAAACCCTAAACCCTAAACCCTAAACCCTAAATTCAGCAACTTGGGGCCTTCAGGTTTGAGCAAAGGTTCGGTGAAACTGGCTTTTCTGCGCGACAAGTTTTGCTTGGAGATTCATACTTATAAAGTAGGGTTGTAAGTAGGGCAGCTGTACTTATAACTTTTGGGTTCAGGGTTTAGGATTGGAGAATTTATTAGCACCACTGTACTGCTTAAACATACCATGAACTTCCAAGCAACCCCTTTTTAAGCTTGAAACCCTCAATCTCGACAGTAGACTTTTGGGGTTTAGCACCCTCTTTGGGTAGTAGTATGGCCCTCAAAAGGGGACCCCTTATCATCTACCCTGCACAACCCAAGGGCCCCTACTTTCAGAACCCTTTAAAGGAGGCAAGGGACCATACTAAGGGCTCAAATAACTTCCCTTAGAGACCCAGAAGCCCTCAGCCCTTTTGAATCCTCAAGGTGCATAGTAAAAGGGCCAGTTTAGGAGTAAATTAAGGGAACCTCTTACGGGCACAATTCTATAGGGGTACGAGCCTTCATCCCTTGCAAGGACCCAGAAGCCCTGAGCCCTGAGCACGCCTGCCCCTTGCCGCTCCGATCCAGAAGCTCGAAGAGCTTCCGGATGCTAGCCTGGCCATCTCAAGAGAGCCAACTAGCCCTAAGCCCTAAGCCCTAAGCCCTAAGCCCTGAACCCTAAACCCTAAACCCTAAACCCTAACCCTGAACCCTAAACCCCCCCTGGGCTCTTGGGGTTCTCGACTCGGGTTTGTCTGTGGGCTGCTCTGCGGTCGTAGCTCGAACGCAGGAGGGCCGAAGGATGTTGCCTGTCTACTTCACAAGCCCTAAACGACGCCCTGAACTCTACTACACAGGCTACTAAACCCTAACCCTATACCCAAACCCTAAACCCTAAACCCCAAACCCTAAACCCTAAACCCTAAACCCCAAACCCCAAACCCCAAACCCCAGCTCCAAGCTTACCCCCCACCTCGTCGGCGTCCTCGTCTGACTTGGCCTGGGCACTTCCGGCTCATTTCATATGGGGGGGGGGGGGGGGGGGAGGTTAGAATTTACAGTTTAGGACTTAGGCGGCAGGCTCATTTCATGTGGGGGGGGGGAGGTTAGGATTTAGGGTTTAGGACTTAGGCGGCAGGCTCATTTAGGTATTGGGACTTAGGGCATCCGGATCCAACAAAAATGACGATTCAACCCTGAACCCCAAACCATAAACCCAAGCTCTTAGGGAAGTTACATGCTCTTACATCAGAAACCCTGAAAAGGAGGTAAGGGACCATATGAAGCGCAGATGTAACTACCCTTAGATAAGCCCTAAGCCTTAAACCCAAAATGCCCCAAACCCTGAACCCCAACGCCCTCTAATCCCTTCACTCACTCTATTGCCTTAAAGGAATCTCGCCATGAAGCGAACTTTACTCTTAAACTTCTATAGAACATACTACCTAGCAGTCCTGCATAGGGATGAAAATACTCCCTGAACATTTAGTCCCCATGAAGGACTGTTTTAGGGGGGAACATCCCTAAACCCCAAACCCCAAACCCTAACCCTAAACCCCAAACCCCAAGCCCTAAGCCCTAAACCCTAAAACCTAAACCCTAAACCCTAAACCCTGAACCCTAAACCCTAGACCCTGAACCCTAAACCCTAAACCCTAAACCCCAAACCCTACACCTCAAACCCTACACCCTACACCCCTAAAACCCTAAACCCTCAAAAAGAACAAAAGAGGCGCCTCGGGCCGCAGAGGCCGAGCACGGGCTGCTTCCGCGCGTTGCTCGGCCTGTGCCGTGGGTCGTAGATACCGTAGACAGCTTTAAGGTTTTTAGGGGGTTTAGGGTTTATAAGGGTTTAGGTTTTAGGGTTTAGGGTTTAGGGTTTAGGGTCAGTTTAGTTTTTAGTTTTTTTTGTTGGAGGCAGGGGGGGGGGGGGGGGGGGGGGGGGGGGGGGGACGCGGTTTAGGGTTGCAGCAGGGCTGTAGGGGTTCGGGGGGTTCAGGACTTTAGGATTCGAGCTTTTGCTCAGGGCTTTAGGGGCTTCAGGGCTTTACAGGGCTGTCGTGTTTTTTAGGGGGTTAGCGTTTCAGGTGGTTCAGGGCTTCAGCGTTTATGTTGTCGGGGTTTTGGGGATTCAGAGTTTGTAGGTATGTAGGGTTTCATAGGGGCTTCTGGGCTTTAGGGCGTTTGGGCTCTCAGGGTCTTAGGGGTTCGGGGCGCTGGGTGTTTCGGGCTTTCGGGCTCTAAGGGCGATAGACGATAGAGTCGATTAGAGCTTTAGACTTGTTGTCTTGGGGGCTTTAGGGTTTTTTTTGGCTTGAGTGGATGGAGAGTGTAAGAATGTCTTCGGTTGTTTGTGCTTTTTGTCAGGGCTTTGGGTGTTTAGGGTATGGGGGCCACATATAGCCCCCTGAGTCTGAAGCGTTCTCCCTTCACCCTGACCTAAACCCTAAACCCTAAACCCACATGAGGGCTTCATGACAAGGTTCGTCGATGATTGGCAGCCGCAGAAAAGGCACCCAACTATATGGACTCACCAATTTGGGTACTTCCTAAAATGGGGGGGCGTACCCCTTACATACCCCGAGTATAGCAGAACAAGGACCCACTCAAATAGGTACCCTAACTCTGGGAATCCCCCCCCCTCAATCTGCATAAGCAACCCCTTTTTCTACACACCAAAACCAATAAAGCCAGATCTTACAGTACCTCAAAATTCAACTCCAAAGGGTTTTCAGGGCTTGGCGTTGCACCTTGAAACCCTAAACCCTAAACCCTAAACCCTAAACCCTAAACCCTAAACTCTAAACCCTAAACCCTAAACCCTAAACCCTAAACCCTAAACCCTAAACCCTAAGCCCTAAACCCTAAACCCTAAACCCAACTGCAATCAACCCCTGCCTCGGACTGGGCCGGAATGTGCAGGGAAGAGCCACCTCTTCTTCCTTGTAGGGTTTAGGGAATATAGGGTATATAGGGTATATAGGGTATACAGGGTATATAGGGTATATAGGGTATATAGGGTATATAGGGTACATAGGGTTTCGGGTTTAGGGCTTAGGGCTTAGGGTTTAGGGTTGTGAGCCCTACGTCTCAGGGACCCTCAACCCCTAAAAGACCCTAGGTAGACCCCCGAAGCCCTCCAGCCCTCCAGGCCCTCAAATCCAGAGCCCAAACCCTAAAACCACAAGACTATGACATGAATACCTTCAAAACACCAATCCTACACGGTAAGAGTGTTGTTTGTGTTTTTTGTCCTTGTTTTGCTGTTGTGGCCGGACGACTTGTTTTTTGCTGTTGCTGCGGGGAGCTTTGCTCTTCGCCGTTGCTGCTGGGCGGCTTCTTTTGCTGTTGCGGCGAGGCATGTTTGCACCATCAAAAACACAACGCCTAATTCCCCAAACTCGGTAGCCCTTTCGGTGTCTGAGAGAACTTTAGGGTGGGTTGAGGGTGCTTCAGGGTTCGAGCTATTTTCGGCTGCGGGTTGGAAGGCTCAACCCTAACCCCTAAAACCCCCAACCCCGACCCCTACGGCCCCTAAACCCGTTTAGGGTTTAGGGTTTAGGGTTTAGGGTTTAGGGTTTAGGGTTCAGGGTTCAGGGTTTAGGGTTTCAAACCCTGAACCCTGAACTCCCTCCCCACATACACCCATGCCTGCACCATTCTTGGCCGCTTTTGCGGAGGCATCCACGGACTCCATCAAGGCTAGCGCCTCCTGATGGGGTTTAGGGTTTGGCTTGGGGGTTTAGGGTTTAGGGTTTAGGGTTGAACATAGCTCTGGCAGGCCCTTTTTGGCCCTAAACTCTATACACCCGATTAACCCTCAACCCAAAACCCTGAACCCGGGCTTGTAGGGTGCAGAGGAAGGACCCAGTCCCGCCTCCTGTCTCTTTTGGTTGCGCAGCTCTTGTCGCTGCTGCTCCTTGTCCTGTTTAGGGTGTTTTAGGGTTTGGGGTGTAGGGTTTAGGGTTTAGGGTTTAGGGTTTGGGGTTTAGGGTTTAGGGTTTAGGGTTTAGGGTCTAGGGTCTAGGGGAAAGTACTTTAGGGTTTCGGGTGTCGCGCGCTGCTGCTAGGGTCCCAAAAAAAGGATTGAAGGTTTTGGGGGTTTTGGTGACTCGGCGCCAAATTTCAGATTTCCTGAGGGTTCAGAGGGCCCTAAACCCTAAACCCTAAACCCTAAACCCTAAACCCTAAACCCTAAACCCTAAACCCTAAACCCTAAACCCTAAACCTAAACCCTAAACCCCTAAACCCTAAACCCTAAACCCTAAACCCTAAACCCTGAACCCTGAACCCTGAACCCTAAACCCTAAACCCTAAACCCTAACCCCTAACCCCTAACCCCTAAACCCTAAACCCTAAACCCTAAACCCTAAACCCTAGCCCTCGTGGCCCTAGTGACCACAGCCACGGGTCGCTTCGCGGCGTCACACGAACTGTGGGGAGCAAATGAACCCTGAGATTGGGGTCATATACCCTACACTACTACTTGGAGGTTCATGGTACGAGTTTAAGGGTTTAGGGTGTAGGGTTTAGGGTTTAGGGTTTAAAGTTTAGGGTTTAGCGTTTAGGGTTTAGGGTTTAGGGATACCTATTAACTATTTTTAGCTGTACTTTAAACCCACTGATACGCCCCTTAAGTGCCCTAAGATGGTCATAAGTACAGTTAGAAGTACTTTTACAATTGGTTACTAAGTACCATGAACCTCCAAATAATCCTGAGTCCTGAATAACCAGAAGCCCTTCTAGGGTATATTTGGTGCCCAAGGTAGAGCCCCAAACACAGCCTCCCAAGGAAAGGAGCGTCCAAAAAGTCACCACCCAAACCCTAAACCCTAAACCCTTTAAAGCCCAGACCCTAAACCCTATAAACCCTAAACCCTTGGGTTGTTTCAAAGGTTTTTGAAGCTTCTTGTGCTCCAAGAGCTCAAAAGCCCGTGCTCTAAACCCAACCCAAAAGCCCCAAACATCTGCACCCTAAACCCCTAGTCTAAGCCCCATAACCCCGAACAAAGCTCAAACTCTCCTTCTGCGCAGTCTCGCGCTCCAACTTCTTTAGCCGGGCCTTCTCGCGCTCCTCTGTGCGGGCGGCGTAAGAAGGGTTGGGGCTTAGCTGGGACTCTATTCACCTACAGTTTAGTACGAACTACCCCTTGGTGGAGCTGTCGGAGCTGCCCTAAACCCTAAACCCTACGGCACGGTAACTGGAGGCCTAGAACTACGTACTCAGGCAGGACAAGGAGCTGCAAAGTCTGCCAGAACCCTTTAAACCCCATAAACCCTGACCCCACAAACCCCAGTAAACCTTGTAATTAAACCCTATAAACGCTACAAACCCTACAAACCCTATAACTCCCTATAAACCCGAAAAAAACCCTTAAACTGTAGATGGAAAACCCTCAACCCTAAAGCCCGCAAGAAGCCGTGAGATCCGAGCTCCCATTGATCCGAGCACCCAAATTTCTTGGCTTCAGAGAACTAGAACCCAACAACTGGCTCTTTGCGGCTTGGGGCGGTTCGCATTACATAGGGTTATGGGGTTATAGTGTGATAAGATTCTAGTTCCAGGGTTCTAAGTTTCTAGGTTTCTGGAATTCCAGGTTTCCAGGGTTCTAGGGCAATAGGGTTATAATCATGGGCTTGTTGGGTTATAAGGTTATAGGATTCTAGGGCTAGAGGGTCGCAAGGGCTAGGCTTAGAGTTGAACCCGGAATTCCGAACCCTAGTTTTTCAACCTGTAGAGCCCCCAAACCCCAAACCCCAACCCTTAAACCCTGAACCTCTGAACCCCTTCAGGGCGTATGTCACATGTAGGGATGCTCCCCCTTATACTAACAGTCCTCAGTAGGGATGATAATAGGGGGTACTAGAATCCCTATTAAGAAGTGTAAGGATAAGGGGGAACATCCCAAGTCCCATGGCAGAACTGGGAAGCCGGGCCTTGGCCATTGCCTCTTTGGCCTGGTGACAAAGGGGCCCAGTTGCTTTGCATTTGTTTTTGGAGCTTACGGTTTAGGGTTTAGGGTTTAGGGTTTAGGGTTTAGGGTTTAGGGTTTAGGGTTTAGGGTTTAGGGTTTAGGGTTTAGGGTGATTGTTGTTTGTTTCTTTTTTCTTTTTGTGGGGGGGGGGGAGGGGTTTTAGGATGTAAGGCTTAGGGTTCATGGGGTTTAGGCTTTGGGGGCTTAAGGCTTGATGGCTTTATAGGGTTTAGGGTTCAGGGTTTAGGTAAAGAACGCTTGTGACACGACTTACACCTACAGGTTTGGACTTGTGAGTGCTCGGCTTAGGATTTTCAGTGACGAGTGCGCGCAGATTGTAGGTTTAGGGCCTGGGCTTGGGCCGATGTACTTACGGTTAGTGCTTCTAGGCAATGAAGGAATAGCAGCAGTAGCACGTGCAATGACGTTCGTTCTCCATCTGGGAACCAGGATGGGCCATCTCTACCCTATGACCCCTGAAAAGAGGCCCTTCATCGGGTTGATTCTGGGGATGAAAAGGCCTAATAGCCCGTCCTGGTAGAACCCGCTGGTTTTCTGACTTCTTCCCACCACCGGTGGCTAAAAGCCTGGGGCAATCGCTCTTCGAGTTCTGGAGGACCACCCGACAGCAACCTAAAAGCCATTACATGGCGCCTTTCTCCGCAGCATGTCCCTAACACCCAAGTCCCACAACCCTAAAACCCCAAACGGCCATCTCAACCCTAAACCTGACATCCCTTAACCCTAAACCCTAAACCCTAAATCCCTAAATCCCTAAATCCCTAAATCCCTAAATCCCTAAACCCGAAATCCCTAAACCCTGAATCCCTAAAACCTAAACCCCAAACCCTAAATCCTAAGCCCTAAACCCGAATCCCTAAACCCTGAATCCCTAGACCCTAAACCCTCAGCCCTAAACCCTAATCCCTAAACCCTGAATCCCTAAACCCTAAACCCTAAACCCTAAACCCTAAACCCTCAATCCGGGCCTTGTCTTTGCCTGTCTTGGCTGCCGCCTCCTCGTGCTCCGGCGGCTCCGGCTTTCGCCCCTGTGGCCGCCCTTGTGGGCGCCTGGTGGGGGTTTAGGGTTTAGGGTTTAGGGTTTAGGGTTTAGGGTTTTGGGCTGAGGGAGTTTAGTCAGAAGTAACCGGGAGTTTAATCATAAGCAACAAAAATGGTGTCAGGGAAGGTGGATGCCTTCATAGGGGAATAAGGGCCCCTTGTTGCAATGCCTGGTTTAGGGTTTAGGGGCAAGGGTTGAGGGTCTAGGGTTGAGGGTTTAGGGCTTCGGGTTTTGGAGAAGGTTTTGGGTGCTCAAGATTCTCGGATTTCGGGCTGCAAGTGGGCTTTCGGGATCTAGGGTCCAGGAGCTTAGTGGTTTCGGGGAGTGCGAGTTCGGGGGTTGCAGGGTTTAGTTTAGGGTTTAGGTGGGTTTCGGGAATAGTGCAAACTGCAGGATTTGAAACAAACCATAAGGGGCGCAGAACACCGGGGAAAGGCGCCCAAAGCATCCACGATAGTCATGATAGGTGTCTACAAGCCTCTCTTGGTTTTAAAGGCCGCTGTTGTGGGTTTAGGGTTTAGGGTTTAGGGTTTAGGGTTTAGGGTTTAGGGTTTAGGGTTTAGGGTTTAGGGTTTAGGGTTTAGGGTTTAGGGTTTAGCGCTTAGGGCTTAGGCTGGGGGTTTCGGGAATGTCTCCTACAGCTTCGGGGGGTCAAGTACACCCCATCTTGGAGGATCACTGCCTTGCCTCCCTGCGCATCCACACCCTGGCCTCTACTTAAAGACACCTTCATGCCTACGCGCTATGCCGCTATGCACACCCATACCTTGGGGATAACAGGAACCCGAAAAGGGTTTATGGCTCATATAGCTAAATAGATACTGAAGAGGGATTGTAGTAGTGTAGGACGCGAAACTCCTCCAAATAGTGTAAACTGGTGGAGTTGGGGGGATCTGACCCAAATTTTAAATTTCATGTGGTCCCCGAAAAATTTTGCCCTTCGGCCTCATTGCACCATGGCTTACCCCTGTAAAGGTCCATGTGCCTATATAGTATATGCTTAAACCTCAAAAAGGTTCCTATTTTGCAGCTTGTGGGTTCAAATATCTACCATATAGTATAGGTACATGGACCCTTCATTAGGGTACTGAGGATGGGACCCTTTTCTCGTGGGGGACGGCCGCATGTCTCGCCGGTCCCTTCGCGACCTGCCATGGCGCTGTCCACTCTCCAGGACGCAAGTGGGTCAACTTATAGGGTTGAACGCGTTTAGGGTTTGGGGTTTAGCGTTTCGGATTTAGGGTTTAGGCTTCGGGTTTAGGATTTCCGGGGGGCTTTGCGCCTTTGGTCAGCTGCGAGTGGCACTCTAACCCCTAAAGACCAAAACGCGACCTAGACCCGCCCCCTCTCCCCGAGTACCCTGTAAGAACCCCGCAAACAACCCTAAACTTGGATGTACAGCATTCCTTAAAAGGAATTATGATAGGGGCTACGAAATCCTTTCTGTAAATATACGGGGGGCACATCCCAAGCCTAAACCCTAGAACCTGAAAAGCCCTCGTTCCGAGAGGCGTCTGGAACAAGCAGGCCATCATCGGGGTTTTAGGGTTTAGGGTTTAGGGTTTAGGGTTTAGGGGGGCCACCTGCGGATGTTTACACGTGAGCTATCCTTGACGCTCAGCGGCTTGAACCTGGCCCACCTCCGACCCTAAGCCCTAAACCCTAAACCCTGAACCCTAAACCCTAAACCCTAAACCCTAAAGCCCTCGGAAGAGCTGTCGAAATCGCATTCGTCGTCTGTGGGATGAGCGCACGATCGTGTCTTCCGGGGAGGCCATGCTGCGCCAGCTGAAGGTGCGAGTTCTTGGGCGAATAGGGTTTTAAAAAAGAGGGTTTTTACAAAAGAGGGTTTTTAAAAGGATTGTTTTTTAAAAAAAGATGGTTTTTAAAACACCCTCTATGTGCGATCCTCATGGCTACTTAGGAAGAAGTAAGCCTAACTAAGGGTTTTTTCAGGGGGGGGGGAACCTAGGCGGGGTTAGTATAGAGGGGGGGGGGAAATAAGAGAACTCAAACAGGGCCTGTCCAATCTCTAAAACTTTTATATACTTTCTCTAAAAAAAGAGAGAGTCTTCAAAACCTCCTAAGACACCGCTGCAGACCCGGAAAACAGAACTCCTAAAAACCCCTAGAGATCCATGCAGAAAGCCCCGAAGCCTCTAAACAATGGAGGCAAAAACTGGCTTGGCCCTTGAACCCTGCCAAAGAACCGTTCCCAACCCTAAACCCTAAACCCTAAACCCTAAACCCTCTTGAACCCCCACATGGGAAAAAAGGCATAAAATTCCCCAGGGCAGGCCCCAAACTCTAAAACCCAACACCCCAGACCCCAATTCAGCCCTACACCCGAGGCCGTGAAAAACCAAAACCCCAAACCCTAACCCCCAAACCCTAACCCTAAACCCTTAACCCTAAGCCCGAAACACCAAACCACAATCCCCAAACCCCAGACCCCAAACCCTAGACCCGAAACCCCAAACCCTAGACCCGAAGCCCCAAACCCTAAACCCTAAACCCTAAACCCTAAACCCTAAACCCTAAACCCTAAACCCTAAACCCTAAACCCTGAACAAATCCGGCAGAGGAGGGCCGGTCGCTCTCGCGGCGGCCGCCGCGGCGGGGC
The DNA here is from genome assembly GCA_905221605.1 of Symbiodinium natans. NCBI lineage: Eukaryota > Dinophyceae > Suessiales > Symbiodiniaceae > Symbiodinium > Symbiodinium natans. The sequence continues at coordinate 253,944 of CAJNDS010001580.1, forward strand.
CGCGAGCGACTCCGCGAAGCCGCAGCCATGGGAGGTGGCGGTTGCTTTAAGGGGTTTAAGGGGTTGGGGTTAAGGGTTTAGGGTTTAGGGTTTAGGGTTTAGGGTTTAGGGTTTAGGGTTTAGGGTTTAGGGTTTAGGGTTTAGGGTTTGGGGTTTGGGGTTTAGGGTTTAGGGTTTAGGGTTTAGGGTTTGGGGTTTAGGGTTTAGGGTTTAGGGTTTAGGGTTTAGGGGTATAGGGTTATAGGGTTAAGGGTTTAGGGTTATAGGGTTATAGGGTTATAGGGGTATAGGGTTATAGGGTTAAGGGTTTAGGGTTATAGGTTTATAGGGTTATAGGGTTAGAGAGGTGTCGGCCGCTTTTTGTTTTAAGGGATTATGAGGGTTAGGGTTATGAGGGTTCTAAGGGTTTATCGGGTAAAGGGTTATAGGGTTGGAGGGTTTAGGGTTTGAGTGTGTTTAGGGTTTAGGGTCGGAGCTTGAAGGTTCTCCGGCTGAAGGTTCGGGGTGCAACCGTTAAGGGGGGTTTTGGGTTGAGGAGGGGGCTACTAAAGGGTTAAAGGGATGTAGGGAATAAGGATCCAGGGTGCTGAGGGCTCAGGGGTTTGCAGGGTTGCTATCTCTTTCACATGCTTGTTTTAGGCTTTGGGGTTCGGGCCTGGGGTGTAGGGTTTTGGGGATTCAGGGCTTCTTGTTAGGCAATGCAGTCCTGGGAAATCGAGCCAAGAGTGCAGCTTTGGGTTGTCAGAAGTTTAGGGGTTGGGAATGAGGGTTTAGGGTTTAGGGACCGTCCGTCGAACCCAACCATCAACACGACGCTGCCGCCTTGAAATTTGAAATCACACTGAAGCACAGAACCCTGAAAAGGCTACCGAAATCTTCAACCCTAAACAGCAGCCGAACCCTAATCCCTAAAGCACAGAACCCTGAACCCTAAAGGCAGCAACCTAAACCCTCAACCCTAAACGAACCGAAGCCTGAACCCTAAACACCAAATTAAGCCAAAACAGCAAAACCTTAAACCCTAAACACTCAACCCTTGGATTGCCTTTCTCGAACGCGATGTCGCGGCTATGAGACGTATTCACGGGGCGCGGATGAGGCATTCTTTACCCGACATCTCAAATATTAACTTAAGCTTAGTTGCTGAGTTCATAAGCCACCAGAAAGTGTACACTTTTAGTTTTGTAGAGATTATAGTAATTATCCCAAAAAGTGTAAAGTGTACTCACTCAGCTACTAAGTAAGCGCTTAGGCCATTTATGGTCTTGGGACGCTAGCCTATCACATACATGGGTGCAGCATATTCAGCTCCTCTGAACAAAAAACATCATAAGCCGTGGGTACCATGTCACCCTAAATATGTTAAGCCCGTTGTACTTAATGGCTGAGTTCATAAGCCCCCCAAAAGTGTACACTTTCAGTTTTATAGGGAATTCTAGTATCCCCAAAAAGTGTAAAATGTACTCATTCAGCTACCCAAGCGTGTTGATGCGACATGGCTTGAGGGCTAAACCCTAAACCCTAAATTCCCAAAGGGTTGAGGGTTCCTAGGGTCTTGAGCTTTGGGTTCCCGGGGGCTAGCCCTAAACCTAAACCCTAAACCGTAAGACCTAAACCCCAAAACCCTAAACCCTAAACGGGTAGTTGTTATATGGGCCCTTAAGGGTTCTGAAGTTTGGGCCCTTAATTTGTAAAGGGTATATAAAGGGTATAGAATTAAGCGGTACCTTCTTCTAAGGGCCCACTCTAAGGGACCAACTACCCTAAGAATGGTGACAAGTGGCACTCCCTAGCTAGCCCAAGTTGCCTCGGAGCCCGCGGCGGAGATTCAGACATTCAGAAAGGTTTTTGGAACCATCCCTGAGCTCTGCTCAGGAAGAGCGAATGAACGAGATTTGAAACAAGATTGGAACACCATCTCTCGCCACCAGCGGTTTGATGCTGCTCTTGCCAACACCTCCGCCTCCTGTGCAAAACGGCTCTATTTTATGTATGACTAAGATTCGGGGGGCAATATGCTCCAAACACCTGCAGGGTGTTTAGGATTTAGGGTCTCAGTTCTCAGCTATATCGCACACTACACAACCATGGCAGGCAACTACAGCCTGCATGCGAGGGCGGCGTCTCTAGGAGCGCGCGAAGCGAAATCCCAAGAGAGGAATGAGGGGCAGCGTTAAAAAGCACTGCGGAACAAACGAGCGCCAGCTTGGCGATGGCCGCCTGCAAGGGCCAGTTTAGGGTTTAGGGTTTAGGGTTTAGGGTTTAGGGTTTAGGGTTTAGGGTTTAGGGTTTAGGGTTTAGGGTTTAGGGTTTAGGGTTTAGGGTTTAGGGCTGAGGGTCAAGGGTTTAGGGTCTGGGGCTGAGGATTTGGGGTTTAGAGCTTGAAGAGGTGTAGGGTTTAGGATTTAGGGTTTGGGGGTTTAGAGCTATCGGGCTTAGGGTCCCACAACCTAAACCCTAAACCCGAAACCCGAAACCCTAAACCCTAAACCCTAAACCCTAAACGTTTGGTTTTCCCAACTCGCGCCTTGCTTACTGAAAGCAGCCTGCTGAGCAAGATTGCCGGTCGAACACCGGGGTCCTGAGCTCCACATGGGTAGGCGGGAGTCGAAGTGACCGAAGCCCCCACGTCCGAAGATTCAGGAACAGGTGGAGGGTTTAGGGATTCGGGTTTCGGGTTTCGGGTTTAGGGTTTAGGGTTTAGGGCTACAGAAGTGGCCGCTAAGTGGCCAAAGATGCATCCCAAACATGATTACCTCTCCACCCCCGTCTCCCCTGAAAGCTGAACAAATAAACATGGGAATTTAGGGTTTAGGGTTTAGGGTTTTAGGGTTTAGGGTTCATAGGGTTTCGGGTTTAGGGAAGACCTTCTGGCGCCCGACTGGAAGCTGAATCGGCATACATACATCCCTTGCGTGCTGTAGATGCCTTGTAGACATCGCGATTCATGAGAAGATACTATTTGAAGATGTGTGTGTATATCTCTATATATGTATACATATATATATATACCTTGAGCATGTATCCCAGCGTACACCTTGCAATCTTAAGATATGGGGATTTGTGAAAATGAGGGTACCCTGTTTGGGGTTCCGTTTAAGGGGATTCTAAGACTTTATTCTATCTGGGGTATAAACGGAGTACCCCTATTTTGGGAAATACCCATAACTTAAACTGCGTAAGCCCTACACCAGCTCTGACCAGCGTCAAAGTGGGCATGCGCGGTGCGTCTTACCATGCCTGCGCAAGGTGAGTTCGGCGGTCGGGAATCGGGCTAATAAAGCGGTCGGAATAATTACTTCTAATGTCTTTAGGGTCCCTTTGTAATTTTACTAGAATAACCCCCCCAAACCCTATTCTAATGATTAAGTCACCTATATTACCGTTCTGGGCCTTAATACGTGCAATCTCCGACTTAAGTCAAGGAAGCCTAGGGCTTCGGGAACAAACCCCCTGCCTGGCGGGCTTTAGGGTTTGGGTTTAGGGTCTTGCACAGTTCCTTGGGGTTGGCTACAGTTTCCTCTCAGGAATGGCAATACTCTACCCTAAGAGGTACTACATCGGAGCCTTTAGGTAAACAAAACTTCTGGATTGAAACCTAGCTCCATACGTCCAAATAGATGGGGGTTTCCGACATTGGAGGTACTTTCTTGGGGTCCTTCTTATACGGGGATCCGACTATTTGGAGACGTTGGGGGCTCACCCATGTGAATTTTCGTAAGCCCCAAATCTAGAACCAGCTATTACAGGGGCCTTAATAATCAGCATAGTTTTTTAACATCCCTCAACCCTAAACCCTAAACCCTAATTATAGCTAATCTATATAGGGACCAGAGCGAAATACTATTAATAGTTCTTCGGACCCCCTAGAGTGATTTTGGGGCAACACTGCGTGGTGTCGGCGGCTCAGGATCGCAGGGCTAACGTGGCTCGGACCCTGAGCCCTAGGGTTTAGGGTTTAGGGTTTAGGGCTTAGGGTTGCTCAAGCACAAAGCCGTACTAGTGGAAGCCATACGCCTGTAGGGGGCCTTAATAATTTGAATAGGGATTATTGGGGATATCATAGTATAGTTGTCTAGGGACTGTGCGGGAACGTTATTCCGACCCCTATATTGTTCTTGTTAGCCCAGTAAGCATCTTGCAATAAGGACCTTTTTGGGGGTTGGTTACTTTTTCAGGGAACCTTGAACCAAAAACAGGGTAGAGGGAACCACTGGGAGGGGAGGGAGGGGGGGGGGGGGGAAATGCCATAAACCTTAGTACCACTGATGCACATGTGTCTTTGGGTGCCAGCAACCTTTGAACAAAAACGTCAACCGGCGAGGGTTGCACGTCTTGCCCCCCACCAAAGCATTGCTTCTGAGTACATGCTTACTTCGGCCACTTTAACCCTAAACCCTAAACCCTAAACCCCAAGCCCTAAACCCTAAACCCTAAACCCTAAACACTAAACCCTAAACCCTATACCCCACCTGAAGACATTCTGAAGATGACCCTTTTTAAGCCCAAGAAGGGAACATATATCCCAAGAGCCTAAGCCCTAAACCACCTAAACCCAAACGTAGGTGCAGCACGCTCAACATCCACTCGTTCCGAAAACATCAACCCTGAACCCAAATCCTACCCACGCAAAGCCCGAAACCCTAAACTCCGGCCCAAAGCATTCTAGCCTTACTACACCCCAAGCCATGATTACGCCCAATAGGGTCTCCATGAAATCTTGGTAGCTCAGCAGTCGTATGACACTACGACGCAACCGAGAAACCAAACATCAAGGGCAAAGGGCACCTCTGAGCTACTAAGACATCCCCCTTGCCGGTGCCTCGACATTGTACCTTCCGTTGATCTGCATCTCCTGCACATACCTCATGCTGGGGCAGGGGGGCAACAGAACTGTGAGTTAAGGGTTTAGACTTACAGCGCTGGAATTTGGGGTTTTGGCTCTTGGAACCCGAAACACTAAACCCTGAACCCTAAACCCGAGACCCCAAAGTCCCTTCAAACCCTAAACGCTATAATTAAACCCGAAACCCTAAACCCTAAACGCTACAATTAAACCCTAAACCCGAATGCTCTTCGCAGGGTTTGGGCTTCGCAGGTCTCTCTCTCTGCTGGGCCAAGGTGCTTCTCGGCATACTCAGCACCTCGGGCCGAATGTCGATTCAGGGTTTAGGGTTTAGGGTTTAGGGTTTAGGGTTTAGGGTTGAGGTTTAGGTCTTTGTTGATTAGGGGTTTGGGCGTAGGGTTTAGAGTTGAGGGTTTAGGGTCTGAGGCTTTTGCTTCAGGGCATAGAGCTTAGGGTTGAGGGCTTGAGGTTGCGGATCTACAGTTGAGGGTTGAGGGTATGCTCCCTAAGCCCTAAACCCTAAACCCTAAACCCTAACCCTACACCCTAAACCCTAAACCCTAAACCCAAAACCCTAAACCCTAAACCCTTAACCCTACGCGTGTGTCTCGCAGCTCCACCACCCCAGGCGGGTTTAGCTGTAAGGGCTTCAGGGCAGAGGGGCTTCCCGAAGCCTCAACCCTAAACCCTAAACCCTAAACCCTAAACCCTGAACCCTAAACCCTAAACCCTAAACCCTAAACCCTAAACCCTAAACCCTAGACCCTACTGGCAGAATGCATGTAGCGGGGTTCAGGGTGCCAGGCTCTTGGTCTCTTTGCATGTCAAGCCCCATGGGCTGCAGAAGGGCTTCCAGGCTTGGGTTGAGCAAGCAAAAACTACATGCGAAAGCGATACAGATACTTCTACGAGCAAGCAGTACAGACTTGAGCACCCTAATCCCTAAAACCTAAAGCCTAAAGCCTAAAGCCTAAACCCTAAGCCCTAAGCCCTAAACCCTAAACCCTAAATCCTAACTCTAAACCCTAAGGCCCTAAACGCAACCCCCCCCCCCCCCCACCACCCTTCCCCAGCCGAGCAAGATGCCATTTTTGGTGCCGCCTGAGCTAGGCTGACTCGAGAACTGTCCTGATATCACTGATATCTCTCGCTTGCGGCAGTGCCCTACGCGTAAGCCCTAAACCCTAAACCCTAAACCCTAAACCCTAAAC
>CAJNDS010001580.1:265000-364623 GCA_905221605.1 Symbiodinium natans
AGGGACCCCTAGAAGGGGCCCCGAACCTTCTTCCCCTATACAACCCACATAAAATGGCCCATGTACATATATATATATACATATAATATATATATATATATATATGCATGCACCTTATGTGGTCTTCATTTTCCCAAGTAGCCCCCAAATAACCCCTAAATAATTCTCAAGGTTTTTCTGAAGGGAGCCCCACCCATAAAAACCCTACCTAACTACCTTGCCCAAGAGCGTAGAGCGAAGCAGGTACGGACACATATGCAAGGGTGGAAGGTTGAATTAGGGTTTTCCGTGCGCGCGATCCTAAACCCTAGACCCTAAACCCTAAACCCTAAACCCATAGGATCTCAGTGAGCCAGTCTCCGCAAGACCAGCAGCAACAACAACTTCCGCAATTCGCAAGAGCGCCCAAGGCTCCAGTCTCAGGCTTCTAGGGTTTAGGGTTTAGGGTTTAGGGTTTAGGGTTTAGGGTCTGGGGATTTACCTCCAACCCCAAATCATCATCCCAGCAGAGCATTATTTTCTTTCGGGGCGTCTCCATTCATTTCTTGTTGTGTCTTGCTACGCATAAGGTTTGTCATGTTCCCCTTAGACTACCAGTCCTTCATTGGGACTATAATGGGGGATACTATATTCAATTAAGGACTATTAGAATAAGGGGGAACATCCCAACATAAGTTACATGTGCGAAAAGGATGGGCTAGAATTGGAGCTACTTGGAGGTTCAGGCACTTATTAACCAATTATAGCTGTACGTATAACCCAAATTCTAACCACATTAGGGCACTTAAGGGGCTACAAGTGGGTTATACGTACACTTCTAATTGGTTAATAAGTACCCTGAACCTTCAAGTAGGCAGTTCACAGCGGTGCATGCAGGCCTGAAGGTTCACACGGAATCTCAATGGCTCATCCCTACCCCTAACTACTGTTTGCTTGAGAACACCCCAAAAAATAGACAGCATTCTTCCCTATAAGGGTAATAAGGGGATGACTATGCTTTTCTTTTTTGGGGCTTCTTAAACAAATAGTAGCTAAAGGTCCGTGTACCGAAATATTGAGTTACTTGGGCCTAAAAGTACTTCCTGTACAGGGACTTTAGGGCCAAGCATGGACTAATGAGCTGCATGGACCCTTAGGGTAAGCCCTGAGCCCGAAGTCCTCCAGACCCCAAGTCTCGCTATACTCTCCGTAGAACCTTAATAAACATACTATGTTTAATTTCCTCTTAGGTTTTATATTTAAAAAATCCCAAGGGGGATATAGCTCAAGCTCTGATCTAAAAGCCCTAAACCCTAAACCCTTTCAACCTTCAACCTTCAACCTTAAACCCTAAACCAAAAACTCTAAACCCTATACCCTAAACCCTAATCCCTAAACCCATACTTGGGCGCCCATAGCGATCGGCTCATCCATTCAGGCGGGCCATCGGAAGCGGCTGCGGATCAAACCTTCACAGCTTCCCAAGCAGTGCGGGATCCAGACCCTAAACCCTAAACCCTAAACCCTAAACCCTAAACCCTAAACCCTAAACCCTAAACCCCAAACCCTAAACCCTAAACCCTACCGCTAGGAATCCAAGCTCGCACCCCTAAGGTTGTACCGTTGTACCCTCTCAACAGGCCCCTGAAAGATTGCAGATGGCGCCTGCATTTTTCTGGGGGTCTGCAAAACGGTCGTTTAGGGCTTAGGGTTTAGGGTTTAGGGTTTAGGCCCCAAACGCAAGGGTACAACTCCTAAGGGGTATAAGGAGGGACACCTACAAGGGAGACTTCCCTTTATAACCCCTATATATATGTATGTATATATATATAAATACCTTATAAAGTCCCTATATACCTAAGTAGCCCCTACATAACCCCACAAATACCCCCTAAGGTCCCTTGTAAGGGTCCCTCCTTTAGTCCCTTGAAACACAGGGAGTCCAAGGTACAGTCTCCTTCAGTTTCGTGTATCGGGCTTGCATCTTGCTCCTCACTTCTTGGGGGGTAAACCCAGACCTTCAAATGTCCCGTAACCAAGAAATTTTTTTGCTCAGTTGTACGTTAAAACTTGTACTCAAACTTAGAGATCCTTGACCTTTGGAAGTGTTGCGAACGCTTGGGAGCCCGAAGCGCGAAACCCTCCACTCCAGATGGCCATGAAACCAATCATGCGACATCGGCGCAAGCGTGACAAGCACCCTAAACCCGAAACCCTAAACCCTGAACCCTAAACCCGAAACCCTAAACCGTGAGAAGGCCTGCCGTCCGCCACCTACCCATGTCCTGTGGGCGGTCTTAGCGTGTAGGGTTTAGGGTTGCTGGGTCACCAGGCTCGGTATTTTTGAGGGGCTAACTTCCTCTTTCTATACTCCCCTTAGGACCGTCTTAAGAATGATATGTTCAATATCCTCTTGAGTTTTATATAAACAAACAATCTAATTACCAAGGGGGATATAGCTTTGGGGTTTAGGAGTTGAGGGTCGAGGCTAGGATTTCGTCTTCGGGTGTGTTGCAGAGAGAAGGGTGGTCCCTGATATGGGGGGCCTGGAGGGTTGCTATAGTAGACGTTTATGGGGACCATAGGGGAATGCCATTGTAATTATTCCGACCCCTATATTATACCCTGAAGCGCGGGGAAGCATTCCTTAAAGTAGTGGGATGGATGTCTTAAAGAAAGACAGGTTACTCTAGATAGCTAGCCTGCCCAGGAACCTTTGAATCAGGCGGGCGTTCAAACACTCTCACATTGCAGAAATGTATTGCATGCGCGAATGCAGGGTTTGGTGCGCTGGCTCTGAGCGTTTAGGGTTTTTTGGATGGTTTAGGGTTTAGGGTTTAGGGCTTAGGGCTTAGGGCTTAGGGTTTAGGGTTTAGGGTTTGGGGTTCAGGTACCCTTGCTTTATGACTTGACTCTCCCTAAACACCGCCTTGTCAACCCTTTTAAACCCTCAGCAGGACCCCCTAAACGCTGAACGCTAAGCAATGACTTCATGGTCCTGGACGCCGCTTCATCTTCAGGGAAGAAAAGACTCGTCGGTCAAACCAGCCTGCCAGCATTCCCGCCGCCGAAAAGTCAGGTTTAGGGTTTAGGGTTTAGGGTTTAGGGTTTAGGGATTAGGGATTAGGGTTTAGGTTAGGCGGCATCACTGTGAATCATGCAGCCTGGGATGCAGCAGGGCCGTCTAACTGGATCAAGGCCAGAAATAAGTACTTGCCCACTTACTTCTTTGTACAAAGGTAGGCGTGCATTGTGCTACCTCGGCGCAAAGCTCTTACATGCTACAAGTGAATGACTGGGTAGATGTAATCATACGTAAAAACAAACATGCATGTATGTATTACACGCCAACAAATCTATCGAATATCAAAACATATACACACATTATGATATCTATGCACACATATATGTATATATACACATATCTATATAAATAATAAAATATATATATATATATATATACTAAGTCCTAAACCAAGCTTAGGGAAACGGGTTCCCAGCTTAGGCGCTCCTGCCCCTCACAGTACCAGAAAGTTCCCCCGCACCTCCACCCACGTCACAAACCATTCAGGGCATTCAGGGGGAATTCAGGGGGTTTTGGGGTTTTTAGGGTTAGGGTTTAGGGTTTAGGGTTTATGGTTTAGGGTTTAGGGTTTCGGGTTTCGGGTTTCGGGTTTAGGGTTTAGGGCTTGGTTTAGTTAACCCTCAACCCTGAAACTCTCAGGAGAAGCAGCTCCACCACAGGTGATGTCTGAGTCGGTGCTCTTGACTGAGGATCTAGGCGGAGGGCGAAGGCGCGGGGGGGGGGGGGGGGGGGGGGGGGAGGTAGGGAACAGGGCATGGGGGTTTGGCAGTGCAGGGTCTTGTTATTGAAGAGGGCAGGTAGTCTTCTCGGTGTGGGGTGATGAGTTCAAGTCTTGGGGGCCTTGCAATAAGGACTGTAATATGCTTTGTTGAAGATTTGTCCTGTGATGTGATTTCGAACTGCAAAGAAGGGTTGCAATATGACTTAAAAGTAGTGATAACCATACGATGCAGAGGAGTGCTCCCCTGTGGCCGTGGAGTCCCCGGGTCTACCTTTGTAACGTGAGGGGGGGGGATGGACAGGATCATCTTTGCAAGTGCCCCGGGGCTAAACCCCAAACCCCAAACCCCAAACCCTAAACCCCAAACCCCAAACCCCAAACCTAAACCTTAGGGTTGAGGCGCTTTGTGAAATCTTCCTGAGGCAGCCAGGTTGCCATGGGGGCCGCCACCAGCAACACCCTCAACCCTACCCTTCGCTCTAACTCGGATTTAGGGATTAGGGTTTACTAGTTCATGGTTTGGGTCGTATTAAATATTTAAAAAAAGAAAAAACAAAAAAAAAGTATAAACAAATAAAAAATAAATATATATATATATATGTATTCCTTATTGGGTTTAAGTACCCTTAACAATGCAACATGATCCCCAATATGACCGAGTTTAGGATTTCGGGTCGGTTTAGGGGCTAGGATTTAGGGATTAAGGTGTAGGGGCTGGGTTTAGGGTTTAGGGTTTTGGGTTTAGAGCACTTCATGGCTGAGTGCAGGTGGCCCTGACATCAAAGCAGTAGGTGAGCTGGCCACCCTAAACCCTAAACCCAAAACCCTAAACTCTAAACCCTAAACCCTCAACCCTAACCTTAGCCCCGAAAGGAACAAACAGTCGGCCCAGCTCATGAGGAGACATCTCAGCAGCTCAAAGACCCTAGCCGTGAGGCACCCTCAACCCTTAACCCTAAACCCTAAACCCCAAACCCTAAACCCTAAACCCAAATTTCTAAACCCTAAACCCCAAACCCCAAACCCTAAACCCTCAATCCTAAACTGTCAAGCTGCTGCCGCACGAAGACATTCTCGTCTCCGAAGTCGAAATCGTCTTCCAGGCGTTCGAACCTAGGAGCCAGGTTGCTTGTTGGAGAACCAAGAGGCTTAGGGGGTTTAGGGTTTAGGGTTGAGGGTTGAGGGGTTTAGGTGGGTTTAGGGTTAAGGGTTGTGGGTTTTAGGGATGAGGGATTAGGGGGGTTTAGGGGTTTAGGGTTTAGAGTTTTAGGGTTGAGGGGGTGGAGTTGATAGGTTTAGGGTTGAGGGGTTGAGAGGGGTTGAGAGGGGTCGAGAGGTCGAGGAGTCGAGGGGTCGAGGGGTTGAGGGGCTGAGGGTTGAGGGGTTGAGGGGTTGAGGGGTTGAGGGGTTGAGGGGTTGAGGGGTTGAGGGGTTGAGGGGTTGAGGGGTTGAGGGGTTGAGGGGTTGAGGGTTTTGGGACTGGTGTGAGCGAGGAACATTAAGTGCTGGCCACTTCGCCCATGCCGGTGAAGATATTCTTCCTGCAAATCACATCATCGTCGAGAGGTGAGGGCTTTGGGTTTAGGGAACCCTAAACCCTAGACCCTAAACCCTTTTTTTGGTACATGAGGGGCTTGTTAAGGGAGCCTCGGCCCTAAGAATGGAATAAGGGCCTAACCTGGGTCCCAGAGACAGCGGAGGTCGATGCGCTCGACCGGCAGAGCTAGCTGCAACTAAGGCTGCTTAGGGTTTAGGGTTTAGGGTTTAGGGTTTAGGGTTTAGGGTTTAGGGTTTAGGGTTTAGGGTTTAGGGTTTAGGGTTTAGGGTTTAGGGTTTAGGGTTTAGGGTTTAGGGTTTAGGGTTTAGGGTTCAGGGTTTAGGGTTTAGGGTTTAGGGTTTAGGCAAAGCCATGAGCTGCGCTGAGACGTCTGCATCTTACACTTGCAGCCGCGTGAGCCTACATAACATACTTTTTCAAGGGCGTAAGGTACCGTAAACCCTAAACCCGAAACCCTAAACCCTAAACCCGAAACCCTAAACCCTAAACTGTCCCGAAGCCCTCAACCCTCAACCCCGAATAATTCGGGGTTTCCGAAAGTAGGGGTACCTGATTGGGGTCCTTCTTCTAAGGGACCCTACGATTTGGGGGTCTCTATGAGGGGTCTGTTATTTCGTAAACCCCTAAAACTATATCAGAGTCGATGCAAACCCTAAACCCTAAACCCTAAACTGTGTTCGTGCCCTGGGCGGTCGTTGTCCAACGTGAGCTCGCCGCCAGCCAAGACAACTCGAACCGATTCAACGAAGTCCAGCCTCTTGGCCACGTCCTGTTCAGGGTTTTAAGGTTTAGGGTTTAGGGTTTAGCTTCGTCTTGGGCAACCAAAAGTATGGGCCTCTCCTTTGTAGCAGAGTTTGTGGTGCGGATAACCTTCAATGACGCTGGGGACTCGTTTGTGCACACGTCGCGCTTTGACCTTTTTGGGGCAGCAGGTCTCACACCTACTCGCCGGGCATTTCGCCTTGCGCAGGGCGCGCATTGACCTTTTGTTGGGGTATTTTATTCCACATAATCTCAAAGGTTAACCTTTCGGTCCCCAGGAGTAGGGTTAAGGGTTTAGGGTTCAGGGTTCAGAGTTTAGGGTTCAGGGTTTTGGCGTGGGGCCTCTGGGGTGTGGAGCTTGTTGGCTTTGGGGGGTTTAGGGCTAAGAGGTGCAGGTTTAGGGTTTAGGGTTTAGTGTTTAGGTTTTAGGTTTTAGGGTGTAGGGTGTAGGGTTTGGGGTTTAGGGTTTAGGGAATTTCTAGGGATTCCTCCCATACAGGCCCGCTTAGCACGTGCCACGCTTCTGGGGTTTAGGTTTCGGGCTTATACACTTCTACACTTCAAGCTTAGACTTTGGTTGAAACCCTAAACCCAAGGGTTCGGGGCATGAGTACGGCTTTGATTCTTACACGCTAAAACGCCTCAGCTGTAGCCCAAAACCCTAAGCCCCCTTCCAACGAGAACTCTACAATCGCAAAACGCCAAAGTCTCCAAAAAACACCTCAGCCCCACACCCCAAAACCCTATACTCTAAACCCCGAAACCCCGAACCCTAAACCCTAAACCCCGAACCCTAAACCTCAAACCCTGAAGCCCAAACCCTAGATCCCAAACCCTAAACCCTAACCCTAAACCCCAAACCCTAAACCCGAAACCCTAAACCCCAAACCCTAAACCCTAAACCCGAAACCCTAAACCCTAAACCCCTCAACGTCATCCCCACGCCCGGACTCTAAGCCACCAAGACGGGTCATCCCAGGAAGGCCCTGAGCCGATATCCCTGAGCCCGGTAGAAGTCCTTAGATGCCCGGAACCCTGTTTCTGGGGTTTAGGGTTTAGGGTTTAGGGTTTAGGGTTTAGGGCACGAAGCCTAAACTCTTCTGAAGGACTACAGGTTCTCCACCCCGCCTGAGCAAAGACATCCGTCCGGTAGATGGTGAACCTTGGGCGAAGGGGTTAGAATGAACGTTTCACCCTAAGCCCTAAACCCTAGACACTAAACCCTAAACCCTAAACAGATGAGGGGCTGTGCTGGCGCTAGAAGCACACAGGATTTGTTTCGGGCGGTTTGACATGGGGTCTGTTTGTTAAAGGGTCATGGGACTCTACCCCGGTTTAGGGTTTAGGGTTTAGGGTTAGGGCTAGGGCAGTACCCTTGGGTTTGGGGACCCTTTTACAGATCCCCGAGCTCTAAGGGATTATAAGGCCCATGATAGGAGTATATTAAGGGAAACCTTTAAGGGTACAACCTTACGGGTCCGAGTATGACTCCCTTGAAAGGAAGGGCAAGGGTTTAAGTAGGGCTAGGGGTTTAGGATGTTAGGTTATGTGATTGGGGTCTCATGGGGTAGCCAATCCTTGAATTCTAAGCCCTGAGCCCTAAACCCTAAACCCTAAACCCTAAACCCTAAACCCTAAACCCTAAACCCTAAACCCTAAACCCTAAACAGAACAAAGCGAATCTTCTGCCAAAGGCGCTCCTGCAGCCAGGGCGACACATTCTCAGGGCCGTAGATGAGCCTCCAGGTGCCTAGGAGGGAGGTTCATGGCACATCTTAACCAATTACACCTGTACTTATGAGGGTTTAGGGTTTAGGGTTTAGGGTTTAGGGTTTAGGGTTTAGGGTTTGGGGTTTAGGGTTTAGGGTTTAGGGCTTAGGGTACTGTACTTTTAACTGTAATTATAACCATATTGGGTCACTCAAGGGGCTTCTAAGTGGGTTAGAAGTACAGTTAGAATTGGTTAGTAAGTACCATCAGTCTCCAGGTGCTGAAGATGGCTTTAGGAACTTGTTGTTTTGCATGTGGGGTTTCAGCTTTTGGGGTTTAGGGTTTAGGGTTTCGGGTTTCGGGTTTAGGGGAGTATGGTTTCGGGTCCCGCATGCTCGGAGACCAAACGTTCTGACCGATGGCGCAGCTGTTTAGGGTTTAGGGTTTAGGGTTTAGGGGTTTAGGGTTTAGGGTTTAGGGTTTAGGGTTTAGGGTTTAGGGTTTAGGGTAACCCTTCGCCCTAAACCCCAGACCCTGAAACCCAAAGCCTGAACTACGATTTGCTGCAGAACCCCTGAAGAAAATGCTTCCTTTCTTCCTGATAAGGGCAAACTCTACGGACTATGATCTTGCCTATTGTGGGGGGTTCTGAAGGACAACCTAACCCCCCAAACCTTCAAAACCGAAGATCTTGGAGACTAGACACACGCACAGTAAACGAAACCCAAACCGGGAACCCTAGACCCTAATTAAACCCAAACCTAGCCATAAACCCTAAACCCTAGACCCTAGACCCCAGACCCTAGACCCTAAACCCTAAACCCATAGGATTTCAGCGAGCCAGTCTCCGCAAAGACCAGCAGCAACAACGACTTCCGCAGTTCGCAAGAGCGCCCAAGGCTCCAGTCTCTAAACCCGAAAATCCAACATCTAAACCCTAAACCCTAAACCCTAAACCCTAAACCCTAAACCCTAAACCCTAAACCCTAAACCCTAAACACACGAAAACAGCAACGGGGGCCCGACCTTGGAGTCTTCCAACCATCTCCATGGCCGCTTTCCTGGGGTTGGCTTTGGGAGCTTGGAAGGGTTTAGGGTTTAGGGTTCAGGGTTTAGGGTTTAGGGTTTGGGGTTTAGGGGTTTAGGGGTTAGGGTCGGTTAGGGCTTAGGGTTTTTCAGGGGGCTACTTTCAGTTCAACCCTCAACCCTCAACTCTCAACCCTGAACCCTCAACCCTACACCCTAACCCGAAACCTAAGCCCTAAACTGCCGGGCATGTGGCGGCCAAACCACCTCCACTGTGAAGCCTAAGCCCGAAACCCTCGGACCCTGAAACATGCCGTCTTACCCTAAACCCTAAACCCTAAACCCTAAACCCTAAACCCTAAACCCTAAACCCTAAACCCTAAACCCTAAACCCTAAACCCTAAACCCTAAACCCTAAACCTAAACCCTAAACCCTAAACCCAAAACCCTAAACCTCAAGTCCTACACCCTAAAAACCTAAACCCTAAACTTGCCGTGGCTCAGCCGCTGCTTGGGGGCGGATTGGCTTTTGCTCCGCTCTGGCATCCTTGGAGTCTCGCAGTTTTGGTTTGGTCGCGCTAAGGTTTATGTAGGGTTTAGGGTTTAGGGTATAGGGTTTAGGGTTTGGGGTTTAGGGTTTAGGGTGTAAGTAGGGTTCGCAACAAGAGCTTCGTAGGGGTTGAGGGCTTTTAGCGAGGGTTGCGGCAGGTTTTCATGGCTTGGATGCAACAGCTATGGCGCGAACATCGTTGCTTGCACCATACGTTGACGGTAGGCCGACGTGCCTATCAAACACTTGCCTCTGCCAGTGTAAACCCTTTAAACTATATAATTTAGCACTAAACCCTAAACCCTGTATATAAGCCCTATAAGCCCTAAACCCTTTAGGTAAGCACTATAAATCATAACCCCTTATATATATATATATATATATTTATTTATATCTACCATGTAGACCCTAAACCCTTCAAGTAAGCCCTAAACCCTTTATACAAGCCCTATAAACTATAAACCCTAAACCGTCTGTGTAAGCCCTACAAACCCGAAACCCTAAACCCTTTGCATTTGCCCTATAAACCCAAGACCCATTATATGAGCCCAATGAACCCCAAACCCTTCGTACAAGCCCTATAAACTCGAAACCGAAACCTTTGGATCAGCCCTGTAAACCCTAAACCTTAAACCCCAAACCCCAAACCCTAAACCCTAAACACTAAGACACCAAGCCCAAGACCTGTCACACCCAAAGGGTCTATGTACCTACATAGTACATACTTGGGGCTTTAGGGTTTCGGGTTTAGGGTTTAGGGTTTCGGGTTTAGGGTTCAGGGTGCAGGCTTCAGGTTTAGGGTTTAGGGCTCTATATAGTAGCTTCAGGGTGCCAAGTATATACTCTACAGGTGCATGGACCCTTAGGGAAAGTGCGGCCAAGCTACTTGCCCTTGGAATCTGATCTCCTGGGCTCTGAGGCAGACCGAGACGGAGAGAGAGAGGAAGGTTTAGGGATCAGGGTTTAGGTTTAGGGTTTAGGGTTAACGGTTCGGGTTCAGGCTGAAGAGAGAGCGGAGATAGAGGAGAGAGAGGAGATAGAGGAGAGAGAGGAGAGAGAGGAGAGAGAGGAGAGAGAGGAGAGAGAGGAGAGAGAGGAGAGAGAGGAGAGAGAGGAGAGAGAGGAGAGAGAGGAGAGAAAGGAGAGAGAGGAGAGAGAGAGAGAGAGAGTTGGGAGATACTGAAACTTACGGAAGCGATATGGCCCCTGTGATTTCCTCACCGCTCTGCTTTCACACGCCCGACACACGGATCCCTACCCGCAATACAGCGCAAGCGTGCAACCCTAGAAACCACCCTGGGTTCACCCCCTTTAACAAAGTTTCTTGTAAAAAGACATATATTATGCTACTATAATCGGGTTCTTTGAGCCCGGCAAGAAATAACCTTTTTGGAGTTGTCGGCGAGGAATGTGGGCACCATGAGGCTCCAGATAGGGCTCAGTTGAGGGGCCCTTTCTCATCCTCCGCCTTTCTCATCCTCCACCCCCCCCCCCCCCCCCCCCCCCAACAAAAAAAAATAAACACAAATACCCTAAACTCTTGCCCTATACAAATCAAGGGCCCATACATTAGAACCCTTCAAAAAGGAGGTAAGGGACCATATTAAGGGCCCATGAAGTTACCCCAAAGCCCAACCCCAAAGCCCAAACCCCAAACCCCAAACCCTAAACCCTAAGCCCGAGAAACCCCTAGCCACACCGGGCCCAAAATTGAAGTTGAGTGGCGCGAGCCCACCGGGAAGATTCCTCCGGCCGATAATTGGGGTGTAGGGTTGAGGGTTAGAGTTGAGGGTTTAGGAGATTCTTATGATAGGTGGGGCTCTAGGGTTCTAGGGTTGCAGTTTTGGGGTAAGTGTTTCGGCATTCGGGTCCATTGTTGAAAGAGGGAGCCCAATGTAGACAACTTCTCATGTAGCCTGAAGGTTTACTGGTGGGGCATGTGCAACGCTGGCATTCTCTGTCTCCCAGAAACCTGGTTCAATGGGGCTAAACCCTAAACCCTAAACCCTAAACCCTGAACCCTGAACCCTGAACCCTGAACCCTGAACCCTAAATCCTAAACCCTAAGCCCTACATGCAAAACGGGTGTTTCAATACATCCTTGCAATGACCCAGCAAGCCTCGACCTTGGGATGCTCCCCCTTATGCTGACAGTCCTTGACAGGGTAGAGCACACCCAATTAGAATCCCTAGTAAGGACTGTCAGTATAAGGTTTAGGGTTTAGGGTTTAGGGTTCAGGGTTTATGGCTTGGGGTTTAGGGATCCCAACCTAGACCCTGAACCCCTGCAGCCTGCAATCCAAAATCCTAAACCTCGAGCCCGGCCCTAAAACTGCGAGGGTTCTCTCCGTCCCAGTGCGAGCTTTCTCGGGGTTGTAAGACCTTTCTACTATTAGCTTAAGAACCCTAAGAAAAACTAAAAACAATAATCCCCACACCGCCCTTGCAAGGGCCTCAGAAGTTCTTTTGTGTGGGTGCCGATCTGTTGATCTAGACTTCAACATATCATAAGTGCCCCAAGAAAGTAGACTGGGGAGACTGGAACTAGAAAAACGCCATGGCCGTTAACATGACTATTTCCCGACCTTGCCTGGAATCCTAAACCCTAAACCCTAAACCCTAAACCCTAAACCCTAACCCCAAAAACCCTAAACCCTAAACCCTAACTGCATCCCATGGGTTAGGCAGGTTTCAGGGTTTCAGATGCTGCGGCCGTGTGGCGGTGGTCTGGCGCATCGAGTGCAGTGCCAGGAGCCCTCCTTCCAGATCATGTCTGTTTGGCCTTGGTCAGGGTTTAGGGTTTGGGGTTTAGGGTTCAGGGTTGAGGGTTTAGGGTTTAGGGTTTAGGGTTAGGGTTTAGGGTTTAGGGTTTAGGGTTACTGGTCAGCATCCCCTGTGCCTACTCAGACCCGTTAAACCCTAAACCCTAAACCGTTAGCCTAAACCCCTAAACCTCTAAACCCCTAAACCCTAAACCCTAAACCCTAGACCCTAAACCCTAAACCCTAAACCCTAAACCCTAAACCCTAAACAGGAGGATCCGAAAAAATCGAGGCCCCAAGCCCCTTACCCCTAGGGGATCTATTCTTTTTGGCTCCTCCCAGAAGTCTGGGCAACCCTAATTCTGCCAGCAGAGCTTTGAGCATCTCTGGACTGCGAGGTCTTCAAAAGCGCGTGCGTGGGACGCAATTAGAAGGGGGCTATTCGGGTTTAGGGTTTAGGGTTTTGGGTTTAGGGTTTATGGCTACTGCAGTTTTTTGTACACACACCGCTCCGTAGCTGCCCAGCAGTTTAAGGTTTAATTAGTAGGCTTGAGGAAACCACTAAACCCGCCGAACACCCCATCGCCTGAAACCACAAGCCCGCGTGAACTCCAACCTTCGAAAAAACCCAAACCCCCTGAACCCTGAGCCCCAGAACTGCCAAACCTGAAGCCCCCCTAAACCCTAAACCCAAACCCTAAACCCTAAACCCTAAACCCCCCAAAATCGAAACCCTAAACTCAAACAACGACCCCCAAGCCCCAAGCCCCAAGCCCTAAACCCTACACCCTAAACCCTAAACCCCTAAACCCTAAACCCTAAACCCTAAACCCTAAACCCTAAATCCTAAACCCCTAAACCCTAAACCCTCAGCTCAACTTAGGCCACGCGGCAGGCCACGTGCGCGATGGCCGGCGGAAGCGGAGGGCTGGACTCCAAGGATCCAGAGGACTGGCTGTAGCCTAGGGTTTAGGGTTTAGGGTTTAGGGTTTAGGGTTTAGGGTTTAGGGTTTAGGGTTTAGGGTTTAGGGTTTGGGGTTGGGGTTTGGGGTTTGGGGTTTGGGGTTTGGGGTTTGGGGTTTGGGGTTTGGGGTTGGGGTTTGGGGTTTGGGGTTTGGGGTTTGGGGTTTGGGGTTTGGGGTTTGGGGTTTGGGGTTTGGGGTTTGGGGTTTGGGGTTTGGGGTTTGGGGTTTGGGGTTTGGGGTTTGGGGTTTGGGGTTTGGGGTTTGGGGTTTGGGGTTTGGGGTTTGGGGTTTGGGGTTTGGGGTTTGGGGTTTAGGGTTTGGGGTTTAGGGTTTGGGGTGCAGGGCTTAGGGTTTCGGGTTTCGGATTTAGGGTTTAGGGTGTGCTGGACAGGTCGCGCGCTGGTAAGCGCGCACGAGTGTGAAGACATGCCCACCCCGAGGCCACCCAATCACAACTCGCAGGGAGCCAAACAGAGCCAGCCCAAACTAAGCCAAGCCATTCCAAATTCACATCAATCATGTCACCAGCTTGGGAAACTTAGGACACTGAGGACTCTGTGGTAACGGACACTGTTGGGACTTTGGGACACTGGGGACTGTTGGCAAACTGTCGGCAACCTTTTCGGCATTTTTTGCAAACTTCCAGGGCACTTGACACAAAACGCACACTTGGGGTGGAACCTGATTCATTTTTTTAGGTCGCTCGGGGCCAGAAGGCAAAGGATAGCCGAATGGCCCCCTCAACGTTTGCACTGGGGGGGGGGGGGGGGGGTGGTCCTTTCATTGATTATGAAGACTTGCAAAGGCGTCGGGTCATTGGCAATCTTTTGGTCAAGGGGATGATTGGGTGATGGGTAGAAGGCCAAGACGGCTCTGGGTGCAGCGCTGCTACTCGAGTCACAAACACACACACCCTAGGCCCTTCTGGCCCTTCACACGGTCCAGGGGTTGTAGCTGAATGACTGTTGAGGAGCTTCCCCTCCATCCCTGCTTCTGAGGGCGAAGGAAAACTAAAGGACAAAGCAGCCACTACGTCTGAGGGCGGCGCAAGACCAAAGGCCAACCGGAGATGCTATGACAGCTTGGCAGCGGCTGGACAATGGATCCTGGATAAAGGACAAACCCTTGCCCGCCGGCCCGCACATCATAAGACGTGAAACAGCAGCTCAAAAAAGCCCAGCAGGAGCAGAACATGGCTAAAGGCCACGCATTGCGTCTACCCCGTGTGGGCCCAGCGAGCGGCAGAGCACTTGGTGGCCAGCGCAGAGTGTATCGGGGCCTTCCGTCCAGCACTCATCCAGCCATGAGGGCCGCAGCCCTTGCTATTCCGCCATTCGGCCTTGTAGAGGGCCCTTGAATCTTGGGGGCCAACAGAAACAGGCCGCTGACCTGCACTGGAGGGTTTAGACTGTAGGGTCGAAGGGTTTAGGGTTTGGGGGCCCTGGTCCTGAAAAATATCAGTGGTCCGTCAAAACCGGGGACCTGCCAGGGGGGTTCGGCTGGCAGGCTCTGCAGCTTAGCACAGGTGTCATGGTCTCGCTGAGCGCTCGACTGCGCCCGCCTACCCAACAGAGGTGAGAAGGGTGGGGGGCGGGTTAAGGGTTTAGGATTCTTGAGTTCTTGGGTTCCAGGGTTAGAGGTTATAAGCTCTCCGGGCTTAGGATATTGGGACGCTGAGCTCGCCCTTATTTTTTGCTTGTTTAACCCTCGACCAAGAACCCCTAAATCTTAAGGGCCACCCCCTCCGCACCCTAAACGACAAGGCTGCACTATGCTTATCTTAATGATGTAGGGTTGTACCCAGGGTTTTTGAGAGTCTTTCACGGCTTGGCTTTGGGGTGTTCCAGGGTTCAGGGAGGTTCTCCGGCATACAACAAACCACCTCCGTACTGACAATAGCCCTGCAGCCAGAAAGTTGGGACCCTTGGAAGCCCCACACCCTAAACCCTAAACCCTAAACCCTGATCCCCTATAAGCCCTGAGCCCTAAACCCTAAACCCTGAACCCTGAAACCCTAAACCCTAAACCCTAAACCCCACAGTCGCCACACTTGTAGGTCTAGAGGGCATGGCACAGCAACCTAAAGCTACATTGGAGGCCCAGGGCTTACGGGTCAGGGTGTATGTCCCCTTATTTGGGATCTTCCGCCTGATACCAACAGTCCTTAGTAGGGATTGTAGTACCCCTATGAAAATCCCCTTTTAAGGAACATCTCAACCCGAATGGGCTTGGGTTTAGGATTTCCAGGGTTTTGGTTCTCTAAACCCTAGACCCCGAAACATCACAATCGTCGCCAGATGCAGCTTCGTGTCTCAGTGGCCCGGAGAATCCACCAGACTGTCCTTCGACGGTGAACCAAAACAAGAGAGCCCGAAAACCCTAAACCCTAAACAACCCTAAACCCTAAACAGAAATCGCTCAACCCTATACTCCAAGGGAAGCTAGACCCTTCATGTGGTCCCCTTGCATTCTTAAAGGGTGACGTAGAACTAAGGGTCCATAGTCAGGGACCTGCACCCTCTAACCCTAAACCCCAAACCCCAAACCCCAAACCCTAAACCCTAAACCCTAAACCCTAAACCCTAAACCCTAAACCCTCACCGCGTGCTCGAAAGTCGAAGCCACAGGTCCGTAAAATGGAACCCACCTCCCCTATTTTGGGTTAGGGTTTAGGGGCTTAGCGATGTTGATTTTAGGCGTTTGCGGTTTGGTGTCTGGGGATAGTGGTTTAGGGGTTTAGGTTTTTTTGTCGGCTGTGTCCCTTTGGTCGGTGAATCGTAGCTAGGGCTTAGGGTTTAGGGTTTAGGGTCTAGGGTCTAGGGTCTAGGGTTTAGAGTTTAGGGTTTAGGGTTTAGGGCTAGGGCCCCACGACCAGGGAATCAAACCGCTTGACTTGGGCTAAAGCTTCAGGATGGAAGTTTCAAAGCTCAAAAAGACAACACGTTTAGGGTTTAGGGTTTAGGGCTTATAGGGTTTAGGGTTTAGGGTTTAGGGTTTAGGGCTACTCAGAATTTCCTATCCTTTGCTTACCCTAAACCGCCCAAACCCAAAAGCAAATCCCATCTCATGGTCAAAAGCGACAAACGGACCGTCCATATCCCTGCAACTGCAAACTCTGGACATTAGAGCTCGACCCCTAAACTTAGTAGGGTTTCAGTTTAAGGGTTTAGGGTTTAGGGTTTGGGGTTTAGGGTTTTGGGGTTTAGGGCTAAACCCAACATCCAGGCAAGCCTATAGCCCCTTAACCCTAAACTCAGCCTTCGACCCCCCAGATCTGTGTCCCAAGTGGCGGCTAATGGTGCGCTTTGGCACCTGTCGCGCGCAGGTCCCTCTATGGCTTCAGGCGGTTCATGGTACCCTAAACCCTATGAACCCTAAAACAGGGTTAAAGTGACTTTAGGGGTTCTGGGGGCACGTGGGCCGAAGGGTTTGGGCTTAGGGCTTAAGGGTTTAGGTGTTTAGGGCTCTGGTGTTTCGGGTTCAGGGCGAAAGCCGAAGACGCCCAGTGCCTGTCCACCCTAAACCCTAAACAAACCACTGGGGCACGTCTACAGGTGTAGGGTGTTAGGAAGGAACAATCTTGTGTCGTTGTAGGGTCTCCCAAATCACCCTCCCAAAGGGGAACATTACTAGCAACTATTCCGACCCCTATAGTACCCATGTCGAACGAGTTCTACTTATCCGTGCTTTCAGCACGTCGTACCCATGTGGCAGGGAGGCTTCACAACCCTAAACCGTAAACCCTAAACCCAAAACCCTAAACCCTCACATCTACAGGGTTGACACCCGCCTGGTAGTCCTCCCAAGCGGATACGACCTGAGGTGCGCACCGCACGCCGTGGTCCGAGATTGCCAAGGGTTCAGGGTTTAGGGTTTAGGATTTAGGTAGGGTTTGAGGATTCTGGTTTAGGGTTTGGGGTTTAGGGATTCTAGCTAGGGATTAGGGTTTAGGGTGTAATTAGGCTACAAAATTCGCTGAGCATGGTGATGTCGCAAAAACCATATCATGGCAACTACGAAATATCCTGCAAAAGTTGGCCGTTTTGGCCGGAGGGACCTGAACCCCCCCCTCAACCCTAAACCCTCAGCCCTAAGCCCTAAACCCTAAACCCTAAACCCGAAACCCCAAGGAACGCAGAGGACTCAGGAAGTTGACGAAGTTGACCAAGGGCTCCCTTCCCCCCCCAATGAACGCATGGAATCTTCGTAGCCCAGTAACCATCTCATAATAACGGTACCCTTTTTCTCAGTTGTCCAGTACCTAGGGGTTTTAAAGGTTAACCTTTGGGAATATAAGGGGAATACATTAACCCAAAAAGGTTAAAGGTTACCTACTCCACTACTAAGTTTTTGGTTGGTTACTTTATAAGGGAACCCAGAACCAAAAAAAGGGTAAAGGGTACCACTGGGCTACCAAGGAATTTACAGCTACCGCAAGCAGCGAAGTCGCTACGAAATCATGTGAGTGGTTGTCAAAATGATGGTCCCTTTTTGGATCCCTATACTTGAATACGGCACCTAAAATTTAGGGTAACCCAAAATTGGGATCATAATTTTGACTCCGGAAGGGCCTCCGCCCCCAAGGAAACGGGGTGCTCATGGGGTTTGTTCCAGTGTTTATAAGTTGTACTACAAATCAACGACTTCCCTCCCAATTCCGCAACATTCATCACGCCCCAAGGAAACGCAGTTTCGGTCGACTTCCTTGATTATTTCCTTGCAGTGGCTCGCCTTATGATGGCAACAGACAAGATCAAACTTCCACTTCGCGTACCGAGCGGAAGTTCCCCGACAAGAGCCCGGCATATATGGGCGGGGGTTCGAGGCAAGGGCTTGGGCGGTTTAGTGTTGTACTGCGATCCCGATTTGGGGTACCCCGGCATATCCAGAACCGAACATGTAGAGGACTCTAGCTCTTGATCTGACAGCTTTCGACTAGAGAGTAGTGTGTGTCAAGGACGTTGAAGCAGCACCTTGACACTCGGTCAGCTGCATCTCGGCGTTTTGGTGTCAAGACCCCAAACCCTGAACCCTAAACCCCTAAGCGAGCATTTTGCGGTTCGTTCGGATTGCCACACGCAGACCCTAAAGCCCTGAGCCCTGTCGGCCTTATAACGTCTGAAGCAACTAAACCCTGAGCCATCACTGTAGCTCATAGAAACAGAGGGATCGACACTCCGCAACATGACCATCACACTGCCGAAATTCCTGGTCCAGAAAAAAAGAAGCCAAGAAAAATAGACCCAGCCGTGAACCTCTTCAAGGTTTACAGGGTCTAGGGCTGGGGCTTGGCGCCCTAGATACCCCAAGAACCTCTTAATTCAGCAAAACCATAGGCCCACCCCAACCCTAAACTATACCCTAAACCCTAAACCCTAAACCCTAAACCCTAAACCCTAAACCCTAAACCCTAAATAAACCCCAAGCCCGGCTCGGACAGCGCAGCCCAGACGCTGAAAGAATGCGACATTCGGAGACCGGACTGATGCTCCGTTTCGAAGAAGTGCTCGGGTGCGGGTGCCTTTGAGGAAAATTGAGGGGGGGGGTGGAGGTGGGTAGGGTTTAGGGTTTAGGGTTTTGGGATTTAGGGTTTTAGGGTTTTAGGGTTTAGGGTTTCGGGTTGAGTGTTTAAGTTACGCTTTTAGGGGGGGGGGGGATTCAAGTAGGGGATGCAGTGGTTTGTTTGAGGGCAATTACCTTGTTTTCGGCCATCTGGAGCGAGGCCTGCGTTTGGATTGCGCCACTTGTGTCCCTAGGTGGTCTCCAGGGGAGCAGAAACGGAAAGCCTGAATATCTTGGGATGTTTCCCCCCGTATACTAGCAGTCCTAATAGGGATCATGGTACCCCCTACTATAGTCCCTATTCAGGACTGTTAGTATAATGGGGGAACATCCCAATGAATATCCTACATGGGCCTACATCGGGAGCAAAAAATGAAACGATGCCGCTGCTTTGTTTGGGCTCTTCTCAACTCTAACAACCCGAATCAGAGCCCAATGACCCTCACAACTCTCTAACACAGGGTTACATCGGGAACAAAAAATGAACGATGCCGCTGCTTTGTTTGGGCTCTTCTCAACTCTAACAACCCGACTCATAGCCCAATGACCCTCACAACTCTCTAACACACTAACTAGTACCGTAATAACCCCAAAAGCCCTTTCAAAGGCCCCTTTTAACCCCCTCAGGCCCCCTTAAACGCCCATCAAAAACTCCTGAAAAAGCCACTAAGTGCCCCTGAAAGCACCTGCAGGCCTCCAAATCTCCCCACACCCTAAAACCCCAAAACCCTAAAAACTGCAAAACCCTGAACCCTAAACCTTAGACCCTGAGGCCCAGATTTAAGGGTATCTCCTCCCGCCCGAAATAGGTTTAGGGTTTCGTAGCTGGGGGGTGTAAGGCGTTTAAGGTTTAGGGTTTAGCCCTAAACCCTAAACCCTGAACCCCAAACCCTAAACCCTAACCCTAACCTTCAAACCTCCTTAGGGCTGCCCGGCGGCGGATGAATGCCAGGACTGTGCCTTGGTCGCACGGATACTACTAACTGCTCAAGAACCCCGAAAAATGAAAAACATATTCCTTACTATGAGGTCAAATAGTCTTCCCTTTTAAGGTTAAATGTTCTTCCCTTTTAAGGTTAAATAGTCTTCCCTTTTAAGGTTAAGTATTCTTCCTTATTATAAGGCTAAGTAATTTTCCCTTTTGAGGTTACATATTCTTCCTTATTAAGGTTCAATAGTCTTCCCTTTTAAGGTTAAATATTCTTCCTTATTAAGGTTACATATGCTTCCTTATTAAGGTTACATATTCTTCCCCTTTTAAGGGAAGATATTGGGGGGTTCTTAAGCAAACAGTAGGGATACGGGCTTGCAGATCGCTTCTTCGGGATGCAGGGGGCGGAACGTTGACATCAACACCTCAAGGGTTTAGGGTTTAGGGTTTAGGGTTTAGGGTTTAGGGTTTAGGGTTGAAAAACTTAGTTAAGGCTTTGGAGCTTAGGCTTAGGACAATGGGTTCTGAGGGATGATGTGCCGGGTCCTCTAAGTGAGACTTGAGAGCACCTGAGGTCACTTTCGACCCATGGATACCCGAATTTAGGGTTTGGGGGTTTAGGGTTTAGGGCATAGGGCTTAGGGCTTGGGGCTTAGGGGAAGATTTGGATTA
This sequence comes from Symbiodinium natans, assembly GCA_905221605.1. NCBI lineage: Eukaryota > Dinophyceae > Suessiales > Symbiodiniaceae > Symbiodinium > Symbiodinium natans. The sequence continues at coordinate 285,284 of CAJNDS010001580.1, forward strand.
ACATAGGCTATCTAGTGCCAAGTGCTAGCTGCTTGGCCATTCTTATGCCTTGCCGAATCGCCAAACCCTAAATCCTAAATCCTAAACCCTAACCCCTAACCCCATTGGTTGCACGTTTGCCCTCAGTTCAGGGCTTCGGGCATCTAGGGCCTTTGGGCTTACGGCCATAACCAGAATCCTAAAGAGGGCCGGCAATTTGGGAGGATCTACCCTAAACCCTAAACCCTAAACCCTAAACCCTAAACCACACCATAATCCCTAAACCCGAAACCGGCTTTAGGGTTGACATGAACTCCATGCCCCCCAAGCGGAAGCGGAACCCGAGACTTCTGCCAAAAGCCTAAACCCTACTAGGGTAAAACTAAAACTTCGAACCCCCTCATGTTTAGGGGTTTAGGGTTTAAGGTTTAGGGTTTAGGGGTTTAGGGGTTAGGGTTTAGGGTTGAAGGGTGTAGGGTTTAGGGTTTAGGGTTTAGGGTTTGGGGCTACGCCCGCGAGCCATGGGTCTCTCAGCTGACGGGTTCGGGACTGGAAGTCTACCTGTTGGAGTCTTCGGGTTAGCAGCAACGCGTTGTGGGAGGTTCTGGGGGCACAGTTTAACTCTAAACCCTACACCCTAAAGCCTAAACCCTGAACCCTATCCCCACCCTAAAGCCTAAACCCTGAACCCTAAACCCTCTAACCTAAACCGAAGCCACAAGCTTCCCTAACTTGACCCTCATTATCGGGGTTGAGGGTGGAGGGTTTCCGGTTTAGGGCTTATTCCCTAAGCCCGCAACCCTACATCCCAAAACCTAAACCACCTACAGTTTCGCAGCACAGACATCCGGGCCACTTCGGAGTGGGGAAGATATCCGACCTGGGTCTGGCGTCTGACTCGAAAGACTGAACGGCCCTCAGATTTAGGGTTTAGGGTCTAGGGCTTATAATTGAGGGAACCTGAACGCGCCCAACGGGAAAAAAGGGTTAAGGGTTCAGGGGTTTAGGGCTATAGGGTTTACGGCCTACGTACTCTGCATCCTAGATTACCAGGGAGCCCTGTTTAGCTTCCTGAAGATTCTTAGCCCATCAGGGAGGGTAAACGGGTACTGAAGGAAGGAAGGCAGGAAGGAAGGAAGGAAGCAAGCTGCCATACAACCACGTCCCCCCTGTCACCGGTTGTGCTTTCGCCACCAGTGGTGCTTTCGCAACAGGCAGCTACTGCTGCCGGACATGCTTCGCGGCGCAGGACGGGCATCGCGACCCAAGCGTGCGGACGTATCCGACGCAGCTGTCCTCATTGCCTTTGACCGTCGCAGGCATAGTAATTAGTAGCCCTTCCACTCCTCCTCGCAGGAGCTGACATTACATGTTGTCCCTCCTTCATCCCGAGGCAGCATCAATGCTGTCGCTTCGTCCTCGCAATTCGGCACAGCCCCCCCCCCCCCCCAAAAAAAAAAAAAACAGAAACAAATAAAACTCAGTTTAGGCATGTCACCTGTAGACCCTAAACTCTACCCTTCTTACATGGTCCCTCAGTATGGGCCATTAAAAGGGGACCCCTTATATACCCCTTGTTCCACACCTCAGAACGCTTCAAAGAATGGAAGCAACCACATTGAGGGACCATGTAGCTACCCTTAGCTGTGGGGGTTTTCGAAAATAAGGGATCTCAAATATAGATCCCAAAAAAATAGGATTCCCTAATCGCAAGGACCACAATCAGCATCGTGCTGCAACTAGGCCCTCTCCACTAGCGATAGAATGGGCGTGAGAAATTATGTCACCGCGAACCGTCGTTCACGAAAAGTTGAGAATGTGAGAGAAAAACCCTAAACCCTAAACCCTAAACCCTAAACCCTAAACCCAGTCGGCAGCCCAGGATTCGAGGCTTTTGTGGCGGTGGGCTGGTAGCCCATTGTCAACGCCTTATGGCCACAATCATAAGGTACCCCTAATGGCGGACACCCCCCCCCCCCCTTCTTTTGAGGGACCTGAAAAACTACGCACCTAGAGCCCCTAAGCCTTGTAACTGCGAGGCTCCTCCCTGCCGTCGAAGGATGCAGGGCTTGCCCAGGTGTCGGGAGTCAGGCTCGGCGGAAGTCTCACAAGACCTATCAGCCCTAAACCCCTAAACCCTATTTAAACCCTAAACCCTAACCCTAAACCCGAAACCCTAGACCCTCACCACACCCACTTTTAATCTCCATAGCGGCCAGGCGGCAGTGACAAGCTCCCCTTTGACCCCTGCAATGGCTTGGCTTCGTGGCTTGGGCATGTTCGGGGTTTCGGGTTTAGGGTTTAGGGGGTTTAGGGGGTTTAGGGGGTTTAGGGGGTTTAGGGGGTTTAGGGTGTTTAGGGGGTTTAGGGTTTAGGGTTTTTAGGGTTTAGGGTTTAGGGTTTTTAGGGTTTAGGGTTTAGGGTTTAGGGTTAGGGTTTAGGGTCTGGGGTCTGGGGTCTGGGGTCTAGGGTCTCGGCTTTAGAGTTTTACGTTTTAGGGTTTACGACAAATTGAGGTCCGCCGTTTATAAGGAATGTGATCCTTTAATCAAGGGACGCAACCTGCACAAAGCTTAGGCAGTCTGCTGGGGCTTGGGGTCTGTAAGGTTTTCATGGATCATGAGGCAGCCGTGAATTCACATCCGTACACGGGTTGTATGAAACAAAAACCGGATCCACGGACCAAAGGAACCTCAAATGCTGTAATCCCGAAGCCCTAAACCTACGTGAAGCTTGATGTTTAGCTAGACCAAGGAGTAACCTAGGAATTAAAAGGTTACCCTATTTGGTTTTCAGGGGATTATAAGGGAACCCCAACAGTAAAAAAAGAAGGAAATAAGGGCCTACTTTTGGGCCCTAGTTAGTGCGCAGCCCTAAACCCTAAACCCTAAACCCTAAACCCTAGACCCTAGCTAAACCCTAAAACCTAAGCCCCATATGGAGAGGCGAAGCTATCTTCCGCTGGCCTCGTCGTCTGCAAAGGCCAGCTTTTGTTTGTTGGCCCGGCCTGCGGGGTCTAAGCCCTAAACCCTATGCACTAAACCCTAAACCCTAAACCCTAAACCCCAAACCCCAAACCCGAAACCCTAAACCCTAGCCCTAAACCCCTGAATCCTAAATGCCTAAACCTACGCCCTGTAGGGTGTTCGGTGATGGGACCCACCATCAAGGCCTGCCCAACCATGAAGCGCTTTGAATGGAGAAACATTCAGGGGGTCCAAGAATTAGGGCATCTCTCCTGGGGAGGACTCCTACAAGGGCTTGGGATTGCGGGCTTCGTAGGGTTTCGTGCCTGGAGGACAGTAAACCGTCAACCCCTAAACCCTAAACCCTAAACCCTAAACCCTAAACCCTAAACCCTAAACCCTAAACCGCGGGGTATATAAGGGGGCCACCCGACTTTGGGGAAAACTGACCACCGGAACCCCTAGACCTTGGGCGGAACAGTGCTTCATAAGGGGCTCATGCCTTTGGTTTAGGGTTTAGGGTTTAGGGTCTAGGGTCTAGGGTCTAGGGCTTAGGGTTTAGGGTTAGGGCCAGGGTTTGGGGTTTAGGGTTTAGGGTTTTGGGTCTAAGGTTTAGGGCTTCGGGTCTTGGAGTCTTTTTAGGCTTCCCAGGCTTCGATAAGGGAGCTAGCAGCTAGAAATTTTTAGGGCTCCGCAGACCATCAGCTGCAGACAGGCGCCTGGGATTTAGGACCCTCAACCGCAAACTCTAAGCCTTGAAAACCCTAAACCCTAAACAGATAGCGCCAGGAAAAACACACAAAAAGAAAAAGACAAACAACAACTATAATATATATATATATATATGTATGTATGTATGTATGTATGTATACATATATATATATATATGGGTATCCCCCAAAATAGGGGCACCCCTTCTCACCCCAAATAGATCCGAATCCCTTAAAGGGAACCCCCCCCCCCTAAAAAAAAAAAAAAAACGTACCCCTATTTTCGGAAACGCCCCAGAGGCACACACAGACCCTCTAAACCCTAAACCCGAAACCCTAAACCCTAAACCCTGAGCCCTGAACCCTAAACCCTAAACCCTAAACCCTAAACCCTAAACCCTGAACCCTAAACCCCAAACCCTGAACCCTGAACCCTGAACCCTAAACCCTAAACCCTAAACCCTAAACCCTAAACCCTAAACCCTAAACCCTAAACCCTAAACCCTAAACCCTAAACCCTACCCTAAACCCTAAACACACACAGACACCATGCCGCCAGAGCTCGTGGTGATTTCGGTGATGGTGGTTCGACCATCGCAGCCGCACTTGTGGTCGTCGGATCCAGGACCTCTTGCAGGGCTTCTGGGTTCTCAGGGTTTAGGGCTTTAAGAGGGTTCAGGGTTTAGGGTTTAAGGTTTTATGTTGCACCGGCTTTGCTACTGCTAGCCGCTCTTTTTTTGCGATTTTCTGGAGAATTATAGAGGCTACCCCTATTGCCAACAGTTACCCGCAATGATGCGAAGTTCGCGGCCCGGGGATGAAGGACGGGGGGGCCGGGGAACCAAAAACATAAACGTGGGCTTGAATAAGAAACTCTGGATTTTTTCTGGGGTCCGGCTTTAAAATTTATTTAAATTTCTTGTAAAAAACTCATTACGGAACAGGCCCCCAAACAACTTTCCAAGGGAGTAGCCCACGAGCTGCCCTCATTCCGCTTTTTTGTTTCGGCTACCCCGCATTAGTCCGCAGCACGCCTTGCCATGGAGCCAGAAAGCCTGGAAAGCTTAGACCCTCAAGCTTACTTGGAGGTTCATGGGACTTAATAACCACTTATAACAAGGCTTATAACCCTACTGATAATGCCCCTAAAATGCCTTATAGGGGTTCTCCCAATTAGAAGTAGGGTTATAAGCCCAGTTATCGGTGGTTGTTAAGTCCCATGAGCCTTCAAGTAAAGATTTCCCCCATCCCCAGACCCCAACCCGACCCCCCAGACCCCATCCCAGACGATTGAGGATGTGCGAAAACCCCAAAATTGTTTGGGGAGCCCTGATTCTGAAGAGAGTACAACAGGAAGGTTTAGGGTTCAAGGTTTAAGGTTTAGGGCTTAGGGTTTAAGGTTTAGGGTTTAAGGTTTAGGGTTTGGGGAAAGAGGCGAACGCCCCCATATTCTTAGTTGAAGAATATTCCCAAAAAATGGTTGTTCAGGACCATGCTATGATTTCCGAATATGGGGGTTTACGATCATAACGGACCCCTAGTATAGATCCCGATGAGGTACACCCATATCGTAAACCCCCATATCTCCTACAAGTAAGCGACGTAAGTAGACGGAGGCCTTGCCTACAACTGTCTGGGTAGCTGTGCCGATCACCGACTTAACGCGACGGCTGATACCACCAGACTAAAGCATCAAAGCAAGTTGAACACTAAACCCTGCAGACATGTAGGGCCTTGAGCTTTGTGGGTTTAGGGTTTAGGGTTTAGGGTTGCCCTAAACCCTAAACCCTAAACCCTAAACCCTAAACCCTAAACCCTAAACACAGGAATGGCTTCGACTGGCACTTCTGGCCCAAAACCCCGAGGCCCTTCTCTGGCCGGCTTCCCCCCCCCCCCCCCCCCCCCCCCGACCCCCGTGGATCCTTATGATAAACTTGGGAACCCTAAACCCCTAAACCCTAAACCCTAAATCCTCAACCCTAAACCCCTGAACCCTAAACCCCAAAAAAGGTGCCCAAAGAAGCCGTCTGCGCGTTCAGGTGACCCTCTTACAGTTCCAGGCCTCAGGGTGGTTGGAGGCCAGACCCAGGAGTAACCGAGGAATGAAAATAAACCCTAAACCCTAAACCCTAAACCCTAAACCCTAAACCCTAAACCCCAAAACCCCTTTTTGGCTTTAAAGGGGCTCACAAGGGAACCTACGCCTAAACAAAGGAACAAGGGCCTAATCTGGGTCCTAGGCGGAAACCCTTGAAATCCTAAACCCTAAACCCTGAACCCTGAACCCTGAACCCTGAACCCTGAACCCTAAACCCTAAACCCTAAACCCTAAACCTCCTGCTCCCGGTCCTCGAGCTGTGCATCCTTTAGGAGCATTCGGGGCTTGCCTTTCAGGTTCATTTAGGCCCCCAAACCCTGCACCGTTCAGACCTTGCCTCCCGCCGCGTTTGTATCGAGAAAGGTCTGGAAGTAGGCTGGCTGGCCATATCCTGAGGAGGGCTTAGGGTTCATTTAAGGTTTAGGGTTTAGGGTTTATGGTTTTAATGAGGCGGGGTTTCAGAGGCTTTTGAACCTTAGGGTCGGGGGTCTAGGGTTTCAGGGTTTAGGGCATAGGGCGCTTCTTGGTTTTGTGGCTATAGGGTCTGGGGTCTAGGGATTCAGTTTAAGGTTCAAGGTGGGCTTGGGGTTTTTGGCATTTGGGCATTTAGAAGCTCAGGGTGAGCCTCTGCTATCCTGGCCGCAGAAGCAGGAGCGACACGGCGCGGTGCGATCGGCCCCCATAAGTGGGCTATAAGTACAGTTATAATTGGCTATGAAATACCCTGAACCTCCAAGTAGGGTTGGGGGTCTGGGGTTTCAGGGTTTATGGTCTTGGGCTTCTTCGCTTTGTGGCTTTTGGGTTTACGGTCTAAGGCTTCATTTCGGCATGTAGAGACAAGACCCTACACCCCAAATCCCAAACCCTAAACCCTAAATTCTAAACCCTACACCCAAAACCCCAAATCCCAAACCCTAATCCCTAAGCCCCGAATCCGAAACCCTGTCACCCTGAAATTCTAAACCCTAAACCCTACAACCCCATAACCCTACAAAGCTTGCCTTCAACTCGTCGTTTACCCACAACCCTAAACCCTGTAACCCCAAACCCTAAACCCTACAGCCCTACTCAACTCGTCGATTACCCTAAACCCTAAACCCGAAACGCGAAAACCTGTAACCCTAAACCCTAAACCCTATAGCTCTACAAACCTTGCCTTCGACTCGTCGGTTACCTTTTTTACCCACCTTCGTTGTAAGCCTCGCGAGCCTCCGAACGATATCAATGATCTCGGTGAGAGAGAGAGAGAGAAACAATTTAACGACGTCATGCAAGGGGATCCGTGTCGTCTGTGAGTAAAAAAGAGAAAGAGTTTGGCGAAAGGCTTCCCTCTTCTTTGAAGATAGAGTTGGGGAGCATTCTCCGCAATTCTCAGAAACACTCCAAAAGTCTTCAACATGAACAAACACTCTAGGTAGCAGCTGCACCACTTTGGTTACCAAATCCGAAGGACCTCAGATGGCGTATCGCCTGAAAAGTTGGACAGTCAATGCCGTGATGCTTCAATACGTGCAGGCAGGCATCCTGAAACCGGCGAACAAGTACGCCTAGCGACATAGACCGGCTTAAGAAGCCTCTTTGGAACCCATATTTTCATACATATTCAAGCATCACAGCAAACCTTGATTACCCTAAACGCTACACCTTAAACCGTAAACCCTGCAAGCCTAATCCTAAACCCTTTAACCCTACAAACCTTGCCAACTCGTCGGCTACCCTAAAACCTAAACCCTAAATCCTGACTCCCTAACACCCTGTCACCCTGAACCCTGCAACCCTAAACCCTAAACCCTGTAAGCCTAAGCCCTAAACCGTAAACCCTATAACCTCACAAACCTTGCCTTCAACTCATCGAATGCTAGACCCCAAGCTCTAACTCCCTAACACCCTGTAACCCAAAGCCCTAAACCCTGTCATCCTAAACCCTAAACCCTAAACCCTAAACCCCAAACCCTAAACCCTAAACCCTAAACCCCCCGAAAACCTGCACACCTTGCCTTCAGCTCGTCGATGGAGAGCCGCTGCGCAGACTCTGACAAGACGACTCCCTCAGAGCGCCTCCGGGGCCTCTCCAAGTGTTGGTGCTTTGGCTTTGGAGGGTTTAGGGTTTAGGGTTTAGGGTTTAGGGTTTAGGGTTTAGGGTTTAGGGTTAGGGTTTAGGGTTTAGGGTTTAGGGTTTAGGGTTTAGGGTTTAGGGTTTAGGGTTTAGGGTTTAGGCTTTAGGCTTTAGGGTTTAGGGTTTAGGGTTTACGACGCTTTCTTTTTTGCGGGTTTCTTGGGTCTTCAAAGGGTTTTGAGGGTTTTGAGGCTTGAGGGGTTAGGGTCAGGCTTTTCGGCTGTCGGGTCTTTAGGGTGACAGAGTTCAGGATGTTAGGGTTTATCGGTTTTCAGAGGCTAGGGGTTAGGGTGAGGTTTGTTAGTGTTTCGGGCCATTTAGGGTTTAGGGTTAGGCTTGCATTTAGGGTTTAGGGTTAGGCTTTAGGGCTTAGGCTTTAGGGTTGCAGAAAGTCTGCGGGTTTTGGTACCCTCAACCCTCAACCCTCAACCCTCAACCCTCAACCCTAAACCCCTAAACCCCTAAACCCCTAAACCCCTAAACCCCTAAACCCCTAAACCCCTAAACCCCTAAACCCCTAAACCCGAAACCCCTAACCCCTGACCCCTAAACCCTAAACCCTAAACCCTAAACCCTAAACCCTAAACCCTAAACCCTAAACCCTAAACCCTAAACCCTAAACCCTACCCTCTGCAACCCAAGCGCCCATATCAGCCTCTAAAGGAGGTAAGGGCCCATGTTAAGGGCCTCATGTAACTACCCTAAGATGATCGCACAGGACAACGACCGCAACTAGTTTAGGGTTTAGGGTTTAGGGTTTAGGGTTTAGGGTTTAGGGTTTAGGGTTTAGGGTTTAGGGTTTAGGGTTTAGGGCCACCACAAGCGCACTACACATCACTGACGTCCCGTTGAGGGTTTCAGGCTTCGTGAACCGAAACTATCTCCTTATTCTCTGCGCCAAGCGGGCACCCTGAACCCTGAACCCTAAACCCTGAACCCTGAACCCTAAACCCTAAACCCTAAACCCTAAACCCTAAACCCCACTCCCTCAACCCAGAAACATCTGGCGAGCTGACAGCCTGCGGGAGTTGAGCTGGACTTCGCCGGTATTGGCACTTCGCTTCTCCTTCGGCAGGTCGTGGCTGCATTCGGGCGTTCGGGGGAAAAAACAGCTTGTCATGCGTTCCCCTACTATCCCCCCATACAAACACCCTAAACCCTAAACCCTAAACCCTAAACCCTAAACCCTAAACCCTAAACAGGTTCCCCCCTTAAACAGCCTTAATTAGCCCAAATTAGCCGGGAATGTAGGGGGGGTTGTATAGATGGGGGTAGTGGGAAGCCCATGAGCTTTGGTAGGGGAGCCGAAGTATGGTCCCTAAGTTGGGTGCCAGTTCTATAACCCTTGTATACACTATATATATATATATATACGTATATTGAGGGTTCACGGTTTAGGGTTTAGGGTTTAGGGTTGAGGGCCCATACTTCGGATCACCATATAAACAAGGGTAAGGGGCCACATTGAGGGCCCATGGTTCCAACCATTTGGGGTTTAAGGGCCGGCATGGGTTTTAGGAGTTGGGGGCTGGGTTAGGTTGACGAGCTCGTGGTACACTTGATTCTATACAGCGAGTGCTGTATCCGCGAGAAAGGGAAGTCGACACAAGGAAGCACGGCACAAGGAAGATCACTTAGGCATAAGGTTTGGGGCTTTCGCATCAAGCGCAGGACAATCAAACCCTAAACCCTAAACCCTAAACCCCAAACCCTAAACCCTAAACCCTAAACCCTAAACCCTAAACCCTAAACCCTAAACCCTAATGTGAGCCCTGATGTTGATGTCCACCGTCTGGAAACGGCCTCATGGCTTCGCCATGCTTCGCCATGCATTCAACCCAGGGCTGAGCCCTCGTCTACGACTCTAACAGTGGGTTTAGGGTTTAGGGTTTAGGGTTTAGGGTTTAGGGTCACTTCGGCCATGGCATGCCGGGCGTCAGCGCGCTCCGTCCGAATTCCGGGAACGCCCGCGTCGAGCGCGGCCCCTAAGCCCGGAGCCCTAAACCCTAAACCCTAAGCCCTAAACCCTAAACCCTAAACCCTGAACCCTAAACCCTGAACCCCAATATCCCTGAACCCTCCACACCCGACCTAGTTCATGGTTGGGATAGTATTCACAACTCAAATGTCTATCCCCTATTGAGTTTAAGTACACTCAAAAATGTAAAATGTTACCCCACTATGACACAGCTACTGGCGCCTTCTTGGAGTAGACCCTGTGAGAAAGTATACACTTTCTAGGTATCAGTAGCTATAGTGGGGAACCCAGAACCAAGAAATGTCTTCAAGTATAGTACTCCAAAACCCTAAACCCTAAACCCTAAACAATAAACCCTGAACAATGAAGCCTAAACCCTAAACCCTAAACCCTAAACCCTAAACCCTAAACCCTAAACCCTAAACCCTATTGGCGCCTTGTTGGAGTGGATGCTGCCGGCTCGCGTCATCCGGAGGGGGCCATGATATGTCCGCCGCTTTTCCTCATGGGCTGTGGGTTCTTGGTTCAGATGTCCTAAGCCGTAAGGGTTTAGGGTTTAGGGTTTAGGGTTTAGGGTTTAGGGTTTAGGGTTTAGGGTTTAGGGCTTAGGGTGGAACGACAAGGGAGATGTAGGGCTTTAGAGCTTTAGGGCGTTAGGATCATGCGGTCTAGGCATGAAGCTCTCAAGGCACATTCAAACATTTGGCTGCACTTGGGAGGGTAGGTATAAAAACTCATGTTGCTGCCTTACTAGAAAACCCAATAAACCCAAAAAGGCTAAGGATCTAAAGTTACAGTTACCAGAGGAAACTAAAGCCCCTCCGCAATTTCAAGGCCCCAAACTTCAAGCCCTGAACCGAAAGCCCTCAACCCTGAACCCCAAACCAGCCTAAACCCTAAACCCTAAACCCTAAACCCTAAACCCTAAACCCTAAACCCTAGACCCTAAACCCTACACCCTAAACCCTGAATCCCAACCCTAAACCGGCCTTGGAGCGCCCGGGCGGATAGGGCTCTGACTGGCTGGCCTCCTATGGAGTGAAGGGTTTGGGGCTTAAGGTTTAGGGTTTAGGGCTGAAGGCCTGTATGTGCGAACTAAACCCTACATAAGGCCCTAAAGGGCTCAGGGTCTAAGGTTTGGGGATTAGGATTCCCCTAAACCCTAAACCCTAAACCCTAAACCCTAAACCCTAAACCCTAAACCCTAAACCCTAAACCCTAAACCCTAAACCCTAAACCCTAAACCCTAAACCCTAAACCCGAACCCCCAAGCCCGAAACCCTGAACCTTTTGGCTCAAAAGTTGAGGGTTGAGGGTGGTCCTTAGTTGCCCCTGAGGCTTGAAAGCCCGAAGGCGGCAAAACCCAAAGCTAAGCCTCCCGCTTCAGGGTTTCAGGGTTTAGGGTTTCGGGCTTAGGGTTCATGGTTTTAGGGTTTAGGCTTTAGGGTTTGTGGCTCCAGGATGGAACGGGATCGGAATGAGCCTTCAGCAATGCAGGTTCCCTAAACCCTAAACCCTAAACCCTAAACCCTAAACCCCAAACCCTAAACCCTAAACCCTAAACCCTACAGAATTCTTCTGCGGACACCAGCCATGCGGTACCTGTCGTAGTGATGACTCCTCTGGAGTCCGGTAGCATGCTTTTCGGGGCAGCTAAGGCAGCTAGTCCCAAGAAAGGTACTACAAACGGACCCTAGACCCTGTCCCTGGTATACAAGAGAGGCCTTGTTATTGCTTGTGGTACACAAGAAGGTTTAGGGTTTAGGGTTTCGGGGTTTCGGGGTTTAGGGGGTAGAGGAGCCTAGTGACCGCTCCGAAACCCTAATTAATCACGTTCGGAAGGTTTCATGGCTTCGGGGCCCCAAACTAACCTTAAGGTTCAGGGTTAGGGTTTCGGGTTTCGGGTTTCGGGTTTAGGGTTTAGGGTTTAGGTTTAGGGTTTCGGGTTTAGGGTTTAGGGACCTTAAGGTTCAGGGTTTAGGCTTTAGGGTGTAGGGCTTAGGGTCCCTGCAATCGACGTGGTCCAAGTCAGGGATCAAGGGTTCAAGGCTTTAGGGGTTCGAGGGTTGCAAGGGGTTCATGAGTTTCAAGGGTTCAAGCGTTTCAAGGGGCGGCTCAAGCCTTCAAGGGCTTTGGGCCCCTAAACCCTAAACCCTAAACCCTAAACCCTAAACCCTAAAGCCTAAACCCTAAACCCTAAACCCTGATTCTAGGGTGGATGGTTTGGTCCGCCGTTCTTGGAACTCACGCACAATTGCTTGGGCCACTCAAGACATGTAAAGATCTTAAACCCTTAAGCCCAGAGAGCCCTGGGCTTGATCCCGGTTTAGGGTTTAGGGTTTAGGGTTTAGGGTTTAGGGTTCAGGGTTTAGGGCTTAGGGCTTAGGGCTTAGGGTTTCCGAAGAATCCTCTTCGAGGGAGAAGAACAAATGGAATGGAGGGCTCAAGGCGCTGACCTAAACCCTAAACCCTAAACCCTAAACCCTAAACCCTAAACCCTAAACCCTAAACCCTGAACCCTAACCCCTAAACCCTAAACCCTAAACCCTATAGGCCTATAGGGTTTGGGGTTTGGGGTTTGGGGTTTGGGGTTTGGGGTTTGGGGTTTGGGGTTTAGGACCGAAACAGAAGGCAAGAAACGGGAAGCAGGCAGACCCAGATCCCTTGACCCCCTACGCGCCTCCTCGCCCATCTGCCCTGGTAGCTCCTCATGCCGCAGCCGGGTTGACGGCTTTAGGTCGGTTGAGGGTTTATAAGTTTAGAGTTTAGGGTTTAGGGTTCAGGGTGTAGGGTTTAGGGTTTAGGGTTAAGAAGGGCTTCGGGTATAATTAGTGCTTGTCTAGACCCAGGAGTAACCTATAAATGAAAAGGGTGCCCTTTGCTTGGTTTAAAGGGGGCGAAAAAGGGAATAAGAGCCTACTCTGGGAATAAAAGGGTGCCGTTTTTGATTTGAAGGGGGCTTAAAGGGGAACCTACACCCTCAAAAAAAGGAATAAGGGCCTACTCTTGGAATAAAACAAGGGTGCCCTTTTTGGTTTGAAGGGGGCTTATAAGGCATAAGGGAACCTAAACCCCCATAAAAAGGGGGTAAGGGCCTACTCTTGGAAGAAAACAAGGGTGCACTTTTTTTGGTTTAAAGGGGGCTTATCAGGGAACCTAAGGGAACAAGGGCCTACTCTGGGAATAAAACAAGGGTGCCCGTTTTTGGTTTAACGGCCGACGACTCTGGGAATAAAAAATGGGTGCCCTTTTTGGGCTTAACGGGGGCTTATAAGGGAACCCTAAACCCTAAACCCTGAACCCTAAACCCTCAACCCTAAACATTCAGAACCCGTTCAAGGAGGCAAGGGACCATATTCAGGGCCCATGTAACTACCCTTAGCTATGGGGTTTACGAAAATAAGGGAGCCCCAGTATAGATCCCCAAAATAATGCGATTCTCGTACAATAAGGAATCCAAAAAGGTACCCCTAAACCCTAAACCCTAAACCCTAAACCCTAAACCCTAAACCCTAAACCCCGCAATAGGGTTCCGAGCTGCTGGTGGGCAGTGTTCGGTGCGAGATTCTTGCCGCTGGTCCTGTCAAGAGATCTGGAGACAGGAGGTTTAGCTTTAGGGTTTAGGGTTTAGGGTTTAGGGTTTAAGGTTTAGGGTTTAGGGTTTAGGGTTTTAGGTTCAGCATCTCAAGTTCGAGCATTTACTAGGCCAGCAGTGTGTGTAGGCAACGGAAAAAAACCCACCCACCCAGAGAATCCCAAAACATTAAGAAAATAAAAAGTTTACATTTCTCATCAGCAAGCCCTGTCCTCCAACCTCACTGTGTCATGGACCATCCTACCCACGAACCATTTCATCGACCCCCATAGAGGGGTGGGGCTTGAAATCCTCAAACGGGTGAAGGCTCGGTTTTGGTCAAAATCCAGAAAAACGAGAGGCCCCCAGAACCGTCGATTTCAGTACTAAAAAATCGCATTTTTAACAGGGACCCGGGCCGATCCTGGGGTCACCCTCATTTGGGGTGTTTTTGGGAGTAAACTTTCCCTCTCAAGGGGGGGTCAGAGTTTCCCGCGCGCGGGCCAGACCCTTGAGTGCCCAACAGGGCCGGTCAATCTGGAAGGGCCAAAACCAAGGCCAAGGCCGCCCGCGCGCGGGCCAGGACAAGGCCAGACCCTTGAGTGCCCAACAGGGCCGGTCAATCTGGAAGGGCCAAAACCAAGGCCAAGGCCGCCTGCGCGCGGGCCAGGACAAGGCCAGACCCTTGAGTGCCCAACAGGGCCGGTCAAATCGGAAGTGTCAAACCAAGGCCAGGCCGCCCTTCCGGGCCAGTAACAAGGCCCAACCCTTGAGTCCAACAGGCCGGTCAAATCTGGAAGGCCGAAAACCAAGGCAAGGCCGCCCGCGCGCGGGCCAGGACAAGGCCCGACCCTTGAGTGCCCAAAGGGCCGGTCAAATCTGGAAGGGCCAAAACCAGGCCAAGGCCGCCCGCGCGCGGCCAGGACAAGGCCAGACCTTGAGTGCCCAACAGGGCCGGTCAATCTGAAGGGCCAAAACCAAGGCCAAGGCCCCGCGCGCGGGCCAGACAAGGCCAGACCCTTGAGTGCCCAACAGGGCCCAATCTGGAAGGGCCAAAACCAAGCCAAGGAGGCCAGGACAAGGCCAGACCCTTGAGGCCCAAGGGCCGGTCAATCTGGAAGTGCCCAACAGGGCCGGTCAATCTGGAAGGGCAAACAAGGCCAAGGCCGCCGCGCGCGGGCCAGACAAGGCCAGACCCTTGGTGCCCAACAGGGCCGGTCAATCTGCCAACAGGACAAGGCCAGACCCTTGAGTGCCCAAAGGGCCTTCTTCGCGGCGCGCGCGGGGGCCAAGATAAGGCCGGACCCTTGCGTGCCCAACAGGCCGGTCAATTTTCTGATATAGGGTTTAAATATATATAGGTAAGAGAGGTTTAGGGTTTAGGGTTTTAAGGTTTAGGGTCCAGGGTCTGCGCGCTACATCCTGCACACCCAGCCCTGAACCCAAAACCCAACCCCCCCCCCCCCCCCCCGAGCACGAGCCCTAAATCCTGAACCCTAGCCCCCTACACCCTAAACCCTAAAACCCCTGGTTCAGAAGTGAGCAGCGGCCAGGCAAAGATGTCCCTTTAAAAAACGCTCGGAGACGGCTTAGGAGAGTGGCTTCTAGAATGGAAGAAGACATTCTCATGACCACAACATACAAAAAGATCACCGAACACATCTTGCAGCATCCCCGCATCAACCGCTTCCACCTCGAACGAAACCCCCCCCCCCCCCACAACCTCCTAAACCCTAAACCTTAAATCCTAAACCCTAAACCCTAAACCCTGAACCCTAAACCTCACACCCTGAAACCCAAGCCCTGGGCACATTCTGGCGGCCTGTGTCGGGGAGCTGCGATCGCTGCCCAGCGCATTTCCGCTTCCGAGCTGGAAGGAGCCCTGGTGGTTTATCGGATGCTTTTTCAGTCGGGTTTAGGGTTTAGGGTTTAGGGTTTAGGGTTTAGGGTTTAGGGTTTAGGGTTTAGGGTTGAGGGTTTAGGGTTTAGGGTTTAGGGCTTGGAGGGTCGGGTTTAGGGTGTGGTGTTTGTGTTTGGGGCTTGGCGTTCGGGGGGTTAGTAAAGGGTTTGGGGCCTAGGAGAAGAAACAAGAAGAGAAAGGGGGCTAGAGGGAGGGATGACCCGCAAAGCGCCTAAGCCCTAAACCCTACACTCTACACACCCTAAACCCTAAACCCTGAACCCTGAACCCTGAACCCTGAACCCCGAACCCTAAACCCTAAACCCTAAACCCCAAACTAGGCATCCCAAGTGTCTAGGACTGGACCTCACCCTTGTCTCCCTAAGTCCTATTCAAACCCCTGCAAGCCCCAGAAACCTAAACACCCCATGAACCTGAAGACGCCCCAAACCCTAGAACCTAAACTATGGGTTTGGGGTTTAGGGTTTAGGGTTTGGGGTTTAGGGTTTAGGGGGTTAGGGGGTTTGGGGTTTGGGGTTTGGGGTTTGGGGTTTGGGGTTTGGGGTTTGGGGTTTAGATTATGTATGCAACCCTTGCCTAAGGTTCCCTAGCTATGTTCCCCCCCCCCCCCCCCAAAGAACCCTACAACAAACCCTAAACCACAAACCCTGGCGCCGTCCTTGTCTGTCGAGAAAGAAGACTCCTGGGGTCTGCCAGACTGCACCCCAACTACGCATGCTGGTATTTCAGCGGTTTAGGCCTAAACCCTGAACCCTAAACCCTAAACCCTAAACCCTGAACCCTAAACCCTAAACCCTAAACCCCCTGTTTAGGGTTCAGAGTGTATATTGGGTTTTCAATGCTCGCGAAGCCACATCAAGGCCCAACTGCGGGGGTTTCGTGGTCACGGTGTGATGGGACAGGGTTTAGGGTTTAGGGTTTAGGGTTTAGGGTTTAGGGTTTAGGGTTTAGGGTTTAGGGTTTAGGGTTTAGGGTTTAGGGTTTAGCGTTTAGGGTTTAGGGTTTAGGGTGTAGGGTTTAGGGTTTAGGGACTAGGGCAACGAAGACACACACACACACAAGAACACGCAAACAAATGAGAAAACCTTGAAGTAAAAAGGGTCTAAACCCTACACACTCGTGGAAGCTCTAAATCCTCGAGAACCTGTCAGGCCACGAAACTTCAACAAACAACAAAAACCACGCAAAAAAAAACGAGAAGGGACGAACAAACCTCCCGGGGGGGGGGGGGGGGGGGGGGGGGGAGGGCTTTTGGGGATCGTTTAGGGTTTAGGGTTTAGGGTTTAGGGTTTAGGGTTTAGGGTTTAGGGTTTAGGGTTTAGGGTTTAGGGTTTAGGAAGACCAGGGTTTGGATTCGAGGGTTGCTAGAGGTACCTGGGGTTACAGGCTTTTATAGGGCTCTAGGGTAGGGGTTTTATCGCCTTAGGGTCAATGAGGCCAAGACATGGTCCACCAAACCCTCACCCTACAAGCACAAAGCCTAAACCCTACGCTCTACACACCCTAAACCCTAAACCCTGAACCCTGAACCCCAAACCCTGAACCCTAAACCCTAAAACCCTAAACCCTGAACCCTGAACCCTGAACCCTGAACCCTAAACCCTAAACCCTAAACCCTAAACCCTAAACCCTAAACCCTAAACCCTAAACCCTAAACCCTAAACCCTAAACCCTAAACCTCAAGTCAAGGCTGAGAGCCTGGAGTGCTGGCCAAGCCTCTCCTTCCTCGTTCTTCTGGAGCCAGTCCCTGCAGTAGCGGGCGGGGGTTAGGGTTTAGGGTTTAGGGTTTAGGGTTTAGGGTTTAGGGTTTAGGGTTTAGGGTTTACGGTTTAGGGTTTCGGGTCTAGGGTCTAGGGTTTAGGGTTTAGGGCTTAGGCTTTAGGGTTTGGGGTTGAGGGTTTAGGCTTCGGGTTCAAGGTTGCGGGCTTGGAGCACTAAACCGCTGACTTTAAACCCTAAACCCCTAGACTCCAAGGCCTAAACCCAACTTACGGAGGGATTTTCGGGGTTGGGGTTTATAAGGATTGGGGGCGTTCCATAAACGCAAGCTACTTGCTAAACTCACGAAACCGAAGCGCATGAGGCCGGCGCCCCCCCCCCCCCACCTGACGACCCCTGCATCCTAAACCCGCCCAACACAGCACACTTTGAACCCGAAGCCCGAGACCCTAAACCCTAAACCCTAAACTCTAAACCCTAAACCCAAAACCCTAAACCCACCAAAAGACCGAGCAACTTGCAGCAGCCTTGAAGCAGACCCTACACCCTATAGACCCTAAACCCGAACGCCCTAAACCCTGAGACGGGCCTAGCAGGTTGTCAAAGAGACCAGCAGTGGCCGTTCTGCGAAGTACATATCGCGTAGCCCAGGCTTTGAACCGGTTTAGGGTTTAGGGTTTAGGGTTTAGGGTTTAGGGTTTAGGGTCTCAACCCCAAACCCCAAACCCCAAACCCCAAACCCTAAACCCTAAACCCTAAACCCTAAACCCTAAACCCTAAACCCTAAACCCTACAGGCAACAGAAGCCCTTTGCCTGCGCTGGCTGGCTTCGAGCAGAGCCAGCATGCGAACTGCCGCGACGGTCAAGCTCATGATCTGGGCGTTCGAGGCGTGGAGCTCATGTGGGAAGGGGGGAAGTTCCGAAAAGTAGGGATAAAAGGGTTTAGGGTTAGGGTTTAGGGTTTAGGGTTTCGGGTTTAGGGTTTAAGGTTTAGGGTTTAGGGTTTAAGGTTTAAGGTTTAGGGATTAGGACTTAGGGTTTAGGCTTATAGGGTTTAGGGTTTAGGGGTTCCTTATGAACAGGAAATCCTGCTATTTGGGGGTTTAGATTGGGGATCCCTTATATTTTCGTAAACCCACCTTTGGGGTTTTTAGGCACTTTAAGAGCACCCTATTATAAAAAAAAAAAGGAAAAAACATGGCTTCGGTGCATTCATCCACTTTAGGGTTTAGGGTTTTAGGGCCTAGGGTTTTGCAAAGAGGTGTTCAACAAAAGGCTGCAAACAACAAGCACGAACTGTTAGGGAGTTGACTAATATAGGGCCTAATATAGGGGCCTTAATAATTAGAACAGGACTTTTTGGGTTACAGTAGTAGAATTACACAGGGACCATAAGGGAATAGTATTACAAATTCTCCCGACCCCTACATCAGGGCATTGAAGGATGGACACAGGCTCCATGGGCTTCGGGCTGATATCACTTACCCAAGCCCAGGAGAAACTCGGAAGAACAAGGGTGCCCCTTTCTTGGCTTAACAAAGGGGCTTATAAGGGAGCGCCTAGACTCGAACAAAAGGGACTAAGGGTCTACTCTGGTACTCTGGGTCCTAGTTACTCTTCAGGGGGGCATGAATGCAGGCAGGTCGGGCTTAAGGTATGTACTACCACTGAGGGTACGGTGTGGGGATTCTGCTGGGATGGCTCTGAGGATACGCCCCTCCTCTGCGGGAACCAAGGGGTTTAGGGTTTAGGGTTTAGGGTTTAGGGTTTAGGGCTACTTAGAGGCTTCTGGGTACGGAAAAGAGTTGGGGTATAGCTACCCTCACTTGGGCCAAAAGCCCTACTACCCTCACCCACCCAACCTCCCAGGCACAGTCCAAACACTCGGAGTGCCGAGGTGGATGGGCCGCATACTAACCCTAAACCCTAAACCCTAAACCCTAAACCCTAAACCCTAAACCCTAACCCGGAAAACCCAGAATCCTCCACTTCCCCCCACTCACGAACTCGAGGTGAAGGCTTTGGGTTGAAGGGTAGTTCCATGGTCTCGTCGTATGGGCCCTCAAAAAAAGGCACCCCTCACCCTAAACCCTAAACCCTAAACCCTAAACCCTAAACCCTAAACCCCCCTATATACTCATGCTAAGGGACCATGTTAAGGGACCATGAAGCCTACCCTTAGATAGGGTTTAGGGTTTGAGGCTCGCTGTGTTTAAACCCCAAAAGGAGTGGAATCTGGCCCGTGAGAACAAAAAGACTAGTGCAGTTTTGTGAGGCGCATTTGCAGACCAAACCCCGAAAAAAAACGCTTTCAGTCAAGGCGCCATACCCACCTCGCTGCGCCTTATGTCGTTGATACCAGTGGCAGATGCCTTTGCTGTGATGCCAGGGTTCTTGGTTTTGGGGTTGAGGAATTTATAGGGTGTCATGGTTCAGGGTTGCAGGCTTAAGACGTCAGGGCTTTAGGGTATTGATTCTTGGGTTTACTTTGGGCTCAAAACATAAGCGAAGAATCGGGTTTTAGTCCTGGGCTGGGTGGCGAGGCTTCGAAAAATCAAGATGCAAGAGCTATCATCTACACACCGGCAGTGCAAGTGCGGTGTTGCTATAGGCTGTTTGGGTGTTGCAATCATGTGTTCCGCTACCACCCCCCCCCCTCCCCCCACCTCTGTACTACCCCCCTAAAATTCCCCCTTAGATAACCTTAGTGAGGCCTAATCAGCCACAAAAGCCTAAAACACGGATGGAACCTAGAGGGGTAGTGTAGGGGGGCTAGTAGGGGAACCCATGATAGGGAGGAGGGAGGGGGGGGGGGGGGGTGTGCAGAAGTTCAGAGTGGAATTGACAGTGATTAAGGCACTGAACTTCTGGGAATTTGTCAAGCACAGTGTCGTTATTATGGTCTTCCGATGTAGCAGAAAGCAATGGCAATGAAAAACAATTAACGGCTTATAAATGCAAAGCCCGAAACCTAGAGGGTTTACATACACCCCTAACCTCAAAAAAAAAACAAACGTAACCTAGAGGGCTTATATGCACCCCTAACCTCAAAGAACAACCTCAGCTGCGGGGGGTTTCTCTGACCGGGCTGCAATTCCGGCGACTGAGGAGACCAAGAGCAGGAGAAAGAGCCCAGTAGGAATACGAAGAGGCAGATACCCAAAGCCAAGGACGACCTGCAGGCAGAAGAAGGGCTTTTGCCGGGATTTGGGGCTCAGGGTGTTGTTGGGTAAACCCTAAACCCTAAACCCTAAACCCTAAACCCTAAACCCTAAACCCGAAGATGCCCCCCGAGAACCTTGAAACGCCATAAACCCCTAAGCCCTGGACACCCTTCAGACCCTGCAAGCCCGGTGAACCCTCAACAATCCACCTCAGTGCCTACTTTTTGTTTGGGGTTTAGGGTTTAGGGTTTAGGGTTTAGGGTTTAGGGTTTAGGGTTTAGGGTTTAGGGTTTAGGGTTTCGGGTTTAGGACCTCAGTGGGTTTGTGAGGTAACCCTACAAAACTTGAAGGTTCTGGGTTCATAAACCTACTTTCTTTGTAGGCCCTGAATATAGCCCTAAATATAAAGCCACGCTTATAGGGTTCTTAGGTAACGTACCCAAAATGTACTAGACCCAGCAGTAACCTAGGAATACAAAGGGTGCCCTTTTGAGTTTAAAGGGGCCGTTTACGGGAACCTAAGCCCTAAAAAGAAGGGTGCAAGGGTCCACTCTGGTTCCTAGCTACCCTAAACCGTAAACCCTAAACCCTAAACCCGAGTAGGCTTGGGTCCTAAGTTCTCGGCGCCGGGAGGCCAGGAGACACAGCAAGACTCCAGTGCCCGAGGCTTCATCGCCATGGGCATGTCGGAAAGTGAGGGTCCTCAGCTGCTAGCAGAATGATGCTGGTTTGGGGTTTGGGGTTTGGGGTGTGGGGTTTGGGGTTCGGTATAGAGGGAGCTAAACCCTAAACCCTAAACCCCAAACCCCAAACCCCAAACCCCAAACCCCAAACCCCAAACCCTAACCCCAAACCCCAAACCCCAAACCCTACAGTAAAACCCGACGGCCTGGTGGGATCCTGCACCCGACCTTGCTTCCACGTGGCGCGAGAACGCCACAGAAGATGAGAAACCAAACGCCTTCCCGGTTGACCTGCACACTTGAAAGGGCTAAAGGAGGTTTAGGGTTTAGGGTTTAGGGGTTTAGGGGTTTAGGGGTTTAGGGGTTTAGGGGTTTAGGGGTTTAGGGGTTTAGGGGTTTAGGGGTTTAGGGGTTTAGGGGTTTAGGGGTTTAGGGGTTTAGGGACACTTGAAAGGGCTAAAGGAGGTTTAGGGTTTTGGGTTCCGGGCTTACGGCTTACCCTGCTAAGGGATCCTTTTTTTTGGGGGGGGGGGGGGGGGGGTACGGGCCTTCTTTGGCGGGCTACTTAAGAATCCAGAGGTCAGTCCAGGCGGAGCCCCCAACCCACGCAAACCAGCCTCCTATGCAATAGGGCACTCCCACCTCCTTCCTCAACCTGCAAAGCCCTGAAGATCTACGGCCCTTCCATGCTCAAACACCCTCAGCGCTTGGAGAAAAAGCCCTAGCCCTAAACCCTAAAACCCTAAAACCCTAAAACCCTAAAACCCTAAAACCCTAAAACCCTAAAACCCTAAAACCCTAAAACCCTAAAACCCTAAAACCCTAAAACCCTAAAACCCTAAACCCTAAACCAATCTGCCCCAACTGGGGCCTGGCCAAAGCAGTTCAGGCAGACCACGGCAGACACCAGAAACAGCAGCAAGGTGGTCGCCTTGAGGGAAGGGTTTAGGGTTTAGGGTTTAGGGTTTAGGGTTTAGGGTTTAGGGTTCAGGGTTCAGGGTTCAGGGTTCAGGGTTCAAGGTTTAGGGTTTGGGGGTTTAGGGTTGCAGGGTTTAGGTGTGCTTGCCCTTGACTGAAAGGGATTGAAAGGGTTCAGGGTTCAGGTTTAAGGTTGCGGTGAGCCCGAATCCCTGAACCTGTCGTCCTAGAACTTACGGCCCAGTGTTCTATACAGCCCGCTATACGCCCCTAATCGCATCCCCCTAATACTACCCCCCCCCCCCCCCAAAAAAAAAAAAAAATTGAAATAATGTTCTTCCCGGGCCCTGTCGGCACCCAGCCCAATGCTAAACCTGTTTGAGAACTAGGGGGGGAGGGGTTCAGGGCCTTCGCCCTTCGGAATTCAGGTTTTAGGGTTTAGGCCCCCCGCTAATTTTAAATATTTTTTGGTCCCAGACGAATTTCAAGTTTTTAAGAGAGGGGGAGAAGGAAGAGCGGATTTAGTAGTAGGGGGAGGGGATTAAGCTGACTAAACGCCAGACAATGGCCTAAACTTAATGCCCTAAACCCTGAACTCTAAAAGCTCTCCGAAGCTTTAAACCGTACACCTCGCAGAGCTCCACAAAGCTCTAACCCTAAACCCTAAACCCGAAAACCCCAAACCCTGTACACCCTAAACCGTGTAAACCCAGCCTCCCTAAACCCTAAACCCTAAACCCTAAACCCTGAACCCTAAGCCCTAAGCCCTAAAGCCGAAACTCTAAACCCTAAACCCTAACCCTGAACCCTAAACCCTTAAAAGAAACAGGCCCGCGGAGCCAGTCTGACAGTTATCCCGATGGGGAGGTCAATGCTCCCATCTGCGGAGAGGTGCGAAAGCAACATGATCTCGCTGGTCCTCAGGTTTGGGGTTTTAGGGTTTAGGGTTTAGGGTTCAGGGTTTAGGGTTCAGGGTTTAGGGCTTAGGGTTTAGAAGTGGCTGATTAGGACACCTAAAACCTGCAAAAAGGGAATAAGGATGTACTCTGGGTCCGAGTCAGGAAGCAGTTGGGGGTTTTCAGCTTTAGCGTTTCAGGCTTAGGGTTTAGGGTTTTAGGGTTCAAGGTTTAGGGTTTAGCGGTTCGGGTTTAGGAGTGCAGGGTTCAAGGTTTGAGGATTAGAGGTTTTGGGGTTTGGGCTTGGGGTTTAGGAATTCGGAAGTAGGGCGGAGATTTGGCTAGTGTTTTTGGGGTTTATGGGTCCTGCACGATGCTTGTATGGGCCCGTAATAATTGTCAGCCCTTGTATATTGTATGCCCACTTCATTCACTATATGGTCTCTCTCTCTCTCTCTGTGTCTCTCTCTGTCTCTCGTTTCTTATATACATCTATACATATATATATATGTTTTGTATATGCCTGAAAGCTTTGCTGTATTCCCCCCAAAAAAACAATGACCAGGGGCCCGCAATTAGCAAGGGCCCATACTCAATTTGACCTAAACCCCAAACCCTGAACCCCAAACTCAGTTAGGTCCTTGCGTTTTGCGCAGTGGTTCGCACATCTCGGCGTCTGAACGTGCAGACGCTTCTACAGCCGAACGCACAGCCAAACCCTCCAACCCTAACATTGAAATCCTAAACGCCCTACATCCTAAACCCTAAACCCTCCAAGCCCTAAACCCTAAACCCTAAGGGCAACGCCCCAACCCTAAACCCTTATGAAGCCCAGACCCTAAACCCTAAACCCTAAACCCTAAACCCTAAACCCTAAACCCTAAACCCTAAACCCTAAACCCTAAACCCTAAACCCTAAACCCTAAACCTAAACCTACCACCAACACTTGGAGGTCCGAAAGTTGAATATGCATGACCAGGTTCCCTGAGAAAGAAAGCATCAGACCCAGGAGTACCTTAAGGAACCTAAACCCACCCAAGGGGCTTAGGGTTTAGGGTTTAGGGTTTAGGGTTTAGGGTTTTAGGGAATAAGGGCCTGCTCTGGATCCCAGAGCAGGAAAGCTATAAGTTCCCCCCAAACACCAGCACAACACTCAAGCTCCAAACCTGAGCAAAACCTTGAGAAGGAGAAATCGGACATGTGGAATACATCCTTAAAATACGAAGAACCTTGTTGTTGGACCCCCCCCCAAAAAAAACCTGTTCTCGGAAACCCCTAGGTCCTAGGTGAACACCCAAGCCAAGAACTGTCCTAACCCTAAACCCCTAAACCCCAAAAAAGTAAACGTACTACGGGGGTCGGAATAGGTACCAATACTCCCTTATGGTCCCTGTATAATCATACTGTGATAACCCCCAAAACCCTATTCTACTTCATACGGACCCTATATTTGGCTGGCCAAGGAGCATTAAGGGGAAGAAGAAACCCACCACAAAGACCCACGTGCTATGCCTCCGCAACGGAAGGCCACACAGGTCAGAGCTGGGGGGTTTAGGGTTCAGGGTTAGGGGTTAGGGGTTTGGGGTTTAGGGTTTAGGGTCCTGGCAAGGGTGCCCGTGTGTCCGCACAGGGCCTGGAAATCTTTACACAAAGCCGCAGTTAAACGCCACCAGCGGGCGAAGAAATGCCTCAGAGAGAAACGCCTTAGCCCTGAAAGTAATTCAACTCGAAGACCACACCCACCCACACGCACACAGGAGCTCAGCGGGGGGCTTGCTCTCTGAAAGCTAGGGTACCATTTTTGGTGGGGGTTCCTGGTATTGGCGGGGGGGAGGGGGGGTGGGGTTGTAAGGTTGTGAGAAATCACTATGTGTACAATGTGGGGGCTGGAGAGCGAGGGTTGGGGGTGGTAACCGTGGTAAGCCAGGAATAGAGAAGGGTGCCGGTTTTTGCTTCAAGAAGTTTATACCGGAACCTAAACCACCCAAAAAAGGGAAGGGTACTACTGGGCATCCTGGCATTTGGAGCGAACTTCAACCTGGGCAAGACCGGCCTCCAAAATCCCTGAACCCTAAACTTCAATCCGAAAGGCTGAACCTCAACCCTCAAACCCGAACCTCTACAAAAAGGGGCAGCATAGTTGTCAAGTACTTCTCAGGACCATGAGTTGGCTACAGCAAGTATTCAATCTAGGATAGAGAAGTCTGTAAGCTAGAAGTGGGTGTTGGGCTTAGGGTTTATAGGGGAAGGGTTTAGGGTTTAGGGTTTCGGGTTAGGGCTTAGGGTCTAGGGCTTAGGGTTTAGGGTTTAGGGTTTAGAGGAGATTTCGGGGCTGAGAGCGTAGCAACAAGGTTTTTGGCTCGCCCTCCTCGGGGATCCTGCCACCAGGGGCCTCTTCATCTGGTGGAGGTGGTCCAAGTACTGGGATTCAATCTCCGCCGGGAAGATCAAGTGCCTTCATGGACTCAACCCTACTTTGAGGTTCACGGGTACTTATAACCCCAGCTACAAGTCTACTTCTCACCTACTTTTGGGGGGCTTCGGGGGCTTCTAAGTACCGTTATAAATGGGGTTATAAGTGCCCTGAACCTCCAAGTAGAACCACTACTTGCTTCAGAACTCCCCCTCCCCCCCCTCCCCCCCCTCCCCCCCCTCCCCCCCCTCCCCCCCCTCCCCCCCTCCCCCCCCCCCCCCCCCCCACAGTTGAGAACATTGTTCCTGACGAGGATAGCATAGGTCTTCTGATCTATCTGTGGGAAGGGGGGGGGGGGGGGGTTCTAAAGCCAGAGCTCAGGTCCAGGGTTTGGGGTTTGGGGTTTAGGGTTTAGGGTTTGGGGTTTGGGGTTTGGGGTTTGGGGTTTGGGGTTTGGGGTTTAGGGTTTAGGGTTTAGGGTCTAGGGTTTAGGGTTTAGGGCTAGGGCTTACAGGGCTCGCTTACTTTGCTGTTTCCATAGGGTTCACCTCAAGAGCTAATAAGCCCAAAAAGGCGAAGGATCTAAAGTTGCAGCAAAGCACCACAAAGTATAAGGAGTTGCAGTTTAAGAACCTACAGCAAAAGTAGGCCTTTTGGGGAAAGAAACCCTAAACCCTGAACCCTGAACCCTGAACCCTAAACCCTAAACCCTAAACCCTAAACCCTAAACTCTAAACCCTAAACTCTAAACCCTAAACCCTAAACCCTAAACCCTAAGGCAGGGCTTTTGGGCTCGGAGGCTTGGTGCTCATCTTCCGAGCCGCATGCCCTTGACGTTCTCAACCACGGTGTTCACGTAGGTGTAGACCATGCTGCCGCCAGGAATCCGACCTCTTGTAGAGTTTAGGCTTCAGGGTTTAGGGGTTTAGGGTTTAGGGGTTTAGGGTTTAGGGCTAGGGTTTAGGGTTTAGGGTTCAGGGTTTAGGGAATATAGGGTTTAGGGAATATAGGGTTTAGGGAATATAGGGTTTAGGGGTTAGGGTTCAGGGCTTAGGAGCCCGAGCTCTTTTTGGGGGCTCATGGGGCTTCGGGGCTCTTGGGGTGGAGGGCCGCGTGTCTTGTGCGAGAAGGCCCTGTTCACACAAAAATTCTGAAACAGGAGCTGAGCCGCTTGGTCTGGCCTTAAAACCCTACACGCAACCCTACACGCAAAACCTAAAACCCAAAAAACCAAAACCGAAACCCTAAACCCTAAACCCCAAACCCTAAGCCCTGAGCGCGGGGTTCACAGATCGATGCCCAGCCACCCACAGCAAGGCTTCGTAGTCTTGCGGGCTCGCGGGCTCCAGGCGAATGGCCCGTTTAGGGCTTGAACGCGAAAAGCTAGGGTTTAGGATTTAGGGTTTAGGGCTGTTTAGGGTTTAGGGTTTAGGGTCGAGGGTGTGGGGTCTAGGCGTCCAAGGGGTCTAGGGTCCTTTTTCAGGCCCATGAACCCTAACATGTTGCTTTCTTTCTGTTTGTGAGCGGTGTGCCTTGCGGGCTCCCCTGGGGCAAGTAGGGAAAGTGATCCATGGAGGAAGCATGTGAGGGCTGGGGTTTAGGGTGTCGGGTACTGCGTGCTAGGGCTTGGGGAGGCTGTGTGGTAAGGGCCTGCGGCCCTGAACAGCCTGAACCCGAACTTGTCTGCTGGGGCTTTTTTGAGGGGCTTTCGAGGGTCTTCCATCTGTCCGAGGGCCCTCTGTGTTAAAAACGGCTATGCCTTGAGACAGCAAGCCTCAGCAAGCAAAGATTCCACAGCACCTCATGAGACTGAGAGCAGGGCGGAAGCCACAAGAGGCTTGCAGTACACCCAAACTCAATCACCGAAAACAACCCTTAATAACCCTGAAGCCTCTATGCCCCTTCATACAGTTCATGACAAACGATCAAACACCTCCCCCTAAGAACAAGAAATAGAACTTACCGGCTCCCAAAACATTTCTAAACTCGTATACCGCAACGCAGAAACTAAATCCAACTGCCTCACATCAGAAAAAACCCGTTTCCGAGACAGTTGCCTGGTTGCTTGGTTTAGGGGGCAGGCATCAGTTGATCCTTCTGTGATCAACGACTTGTGGAACCTTCGGCCCCAAACCCTAAACCCTAAACCCTAAACCCTAAACCCTAAACCCTAAACCCTAAACCCTAAACCCTAAACCCTAAACCCTGAACCCTGAACCCTGAACCCTGAACCCTGAACCCTGAACCCTAAACCCCAGACCCAAGCACTTACAGGGACCAGCATGGATAAAGCGCGATCTGGCCCAAGCGAAGTCAGAAACACGACGAAACCAAAGGCGGGGTCGCTGCACTCACATCAAGGGGTTTAGGGTTTAGGGTTTAGGGTTTAGGGTTTGGGGTTTAGGGTTTAGGGTTTAGGGTTTAGGGTTTAGGGTTTAGGGTTTAGGAGTTAGCATGCGTTTTGTGTTCAACTTGTCTTCGGCGAACCTGGACTGGAGAGTTCAGAGTCGTGTGATGTTCGGCTTGAAAATTCAGCAGGAGGGAAGGCTCAGACCTCACCCAAGAGGTAGCCGATACACCATTAAGAAACATAAGAAAGATGTACCCTAAACCCTAAACCCTAAACCCTAAACCCTAAACCCTAAACCCTAAACCCTAAACCCTAAACCCTAAACCCTAAAACCCTAAACCCTAAAATCATGGGTTTAGGGCTTATAGGGTTTAGGGTACCGAGTACGTGCGGAACCGTGCAGATCCGTGCGGAGGCTAACCTAGTTGCTTAGGGTTTAGGGTTTAGGGTTTAGGGTTTAGGCTTTAGGGTTCAGGGTTTAGGGTTACTTTTCAATTCTGGCATGGCTTTATGTCTACCCCAAAAGGTTAAAGCTTACCTACAGAGCTACTAACCCAGATGTTCCAAAAAAAACCCAAATTCAGGAAAATGCCCGAATTCACAAAAAAGTATGCTTTGTAGAAATTAGTTATCCTTAATCAAGGGGTTTTGGAAGATCTGGAAGCTGATGGAAAGAACGCGCGAGCTCGGCACTGTGTCCGCCGACGTCCTTAATGGCGTCGACGACTGCTTGCCTGACCTGGCAGGGGGGGGGCGTTCAGTTGCCAGAGGTTCCAAGATCCCTTGAAGTAAGGAACATTCCCACAATTAGAAGTTCTTCCCTAAGTTTAGGGTAAGATCCTTAGTAATTCAGACAGTTGGGCTTAAGGAACATGCCCCAAATTATGGTAAGATCTTGAGCTCATTATCAACAATAAACCCTAAGTCCTAAAACCCTAAACGACCTTAAACCCAAAAGCACTAAACCTTAAACCCCGAACCCTAACTCGTAATCCCGAATCCTGGCACCCTGAACTACTTGCTTACGAATCCCTCCCAAAACACCCCGGGTGCGGCCTGTCCCCCCCCCCCCCCCCCCCCCCCCCCCCCCCCCCCCCCCCCCCCCCCCCCCCTGTGGTGTGGTTGTGGGTTGGTTTTAGGTTTAGGGTGTTGGGTTTAGGGTTTCGTTTTAGGGTTTAGGGTTTTAGGGTTCCCCCCCCCCCCCTGGGTGTGGTGGGTTGTTTAGGGTTTAGGGTTTTAGGGTTAGGGTTTAGGGTTTTAGGGTTCTAGGTTTAGGGTTTAGGTTTTAGGGGGGGTGGGGGGTGGGTGGGTGGGGGACCATACCATGGGGGGGGGGGGGGGGGGGGGGGGGGGGGGGGGGGCGAACCGAGAACCGGGATCATATATATTATAATATTCTCTTTTTTTGGGGGGAGGGGGGGAGTTTCTTAACAAATATTAGTGAAGGGTGCAAGAACTGTTGGGTGGATCTCTCACCACCCCCCCCCCCCCCCACCCTCCCCCCAAGACCTTCAAACCGTTTGGCGGCGCATCTGAAGAGCCCTAAGCAAACACATCGGAAACTCCAGGCAGGTTTGGGGTTTAGGGTTAGGGTTTAGGGTTTAGGGTTTCGGGTTTGGGGTTTAGGGTTTAGGGTTTAGGGTTTAGGGAGGCGGGCTTGCTTATGGGTGGGGGCGAGGGGGGGATTTAGGAGGTCTAGGGGGTGTACACGAGCAGTTCCTCAAACAGCGGTCTGTTTGGTAAGTACGGAGCCTTGTTCTGGGTGACCCCGAAAGGGAAACCCTAAACCCTAAACCCTAAAAGCCTAAACCCTAAACCCTGAACCCTGAACCCTAAACCCTAAACCCTAAACCCTGAATAGAGGCCATATTCTGCCCAGATGTGTCATCGGTCTTGCTTGGCAAACACATAAAGACATCAATTGCATGTGCAAGTGTCACTTGCTCATCCTGCAAAGCTGCTCATCCACCCTCTTAGGGTTTAGGGTTTCGGGTTTAGGGTTTAGGGTCCCCCGCCCCCCCCCCCCCCCCCCCCCCCCCAACACTGAACTCGTTGGCCTGAGGTGGGACGTTGCCACCAGGCCCGCAGAGGTACAGGTTTCCCTCCTGGAACGCCGAGAGCCCAAAAAAACGCGAGAGCCAAAAGAGAATACCGAAGTATGGCTTTGTTCTATACTTGGCTGCAACTTAGAAGGGCAGCGATAAATCGAGACTTTAGCTGCCTTACTAGGAAACCCAATAAACCCAACAAGGCTAAGGATCTAAAGCACCACAAAGCATATACCAGTATCCCCAAAAAGGACACTCAAAATGTAAGCTCAGCAACAAAGAGACCTCTACAAATAAGGTTTTGGGTGTAGGGTGTAGGCTTGAGGGCGCCCGAAACCACAACCCCTTGGCCTGCACACATGAGCCACAAACGACCGAACAAAGTCTCGCGCGCGACTTTTCGTGAGGTACCCTCAACAGCTTAATATCAGATATCCTCAACACAGCCCCAAACCGTTAACCCTAAACCTTAAGCCCTAGGCTTTCCCTAAACCCTAAACCTTAAAACCTGAACGTCTCTGTCCCGGCAATCCTGAAGTCAAGGGACTCTAAGTTGGACCCCCGAAGATTCCATCATTGGGTTCGGAACCTCATGCGAAAGATCCCCTACAGGTTAGGGTTTAGGGTTTAGGGTTTAAAGTTTAGGGTTAGGGGTCTAGGGATTAGGGTGCAGGGTCTAGGGCTTAGGCTGAGGGGTGGGAATACAGGGATTTCCGCAAGGTGCTTACAGGGAAGCCTTTACAGGTGTAACCTTTAGGGGCACGAGCTTGGATCCCTAGTGATGAAGGAGCTGCCTGGTTCTTACAAGGGAATGAGGGAATGAGGTACCCTATATCTCCCTATATATACCCTTTAAGGGATTATATGGACCTATATCCCCCCTATATAGACCCGTTAAAGGGTTTATACCCTAAACCCTAAAGCCTAATCCCTCAGCCCTAAGCCGCAAAACCCCAAACCAGGGGCGGGGAAGTTGCAAGATCCTTCTGGTGGATCAGGTCATAGACAAGCCTCGGCCACCAGA
Organism: Symbiodinium natans; assembly: GCA_905221605.1. Lineage (NCBI taxonomy): Eukaryota > Dinophyceae > Suessiales > Symbiodiniaceae > Symbiodinium > Symbiodinium natans. Next base: position 315,843 of record CAJNDS010001580.1, read on the forward strand.
AATGCTTGGAGGTAAGGCTTCCTACAGCAGCGCCATCCAGACAGAACACTGAAGGAACGGCCTAAACCCTAAACCCCAAACCGTAACAGCAGAGGTTTGGGGGTAGGGTTTAGGGTTCAGGGTTCAGGGTTTAGGGTTAGGGTTAGGGGTTAGGGGTTAGGGGAGTCCAGGGTTTAGGCTTTAGCGTTTAGGGTTTATACAGGGCCTGACATGGTTTGTGGGGCATGAAGGGTTGGACTACCCTCACTTGCCTAAACCCTCAACCCTAAACCTTGTGATGGCCGGGTTGCTCTTTGTTCTGCTGAAGTCGGTGGGTGACATAGATTTTCTCCTCGCAGAGCGGCCCTACCGAGAGTAACCTACATACTACATCCCGTATCTTACAAACGGGCCACATGCCACCTGTTAAAGGGGCACATCTCCTTAAAGGTGAAACAAACTATGTGGGTTGAGCGATAGAAGCCAATGAGACGGAGTTGACACTTCACCTTTGTAACTTCAATGCACAATATAGATCGCCTGAGGATCAGGAGAGTATACACTTGAATCGTTATGGACATGTACAAGTGGAAATACAAACTACAACCAAAATCAAACTAACATGCAAAACAGAATAGAAAACTGTTGCTTGTGAAATGCCTTCTGCAGAAAAGACATTTTGTAAGCCAGGTACTACATATACATGTGTATATATATATATGTACATGTACATATATACACATCTATGTATGTGTGTATATATAGATGTTCTTTTATATGTACACATATATATATATATTTATACACACATGTTTTGCATACATATATACATATATATATGTATGCAAAACATGTGTATATATATATATACAAATGCACGTATGTCCGTATGATGTGCCAAACAAACTTGGCAAATTAAGCCTCGCGACGATAAAACCTTACATACACATGCTTTTGATTGTAAGTTCGATGCGCAACAAAAACATCGTCTAAGGAATCATTGAACCTGGTAGAGTAGTGATGAAGTATGTAAACGAAATATTCTGGCTTTTTATTACTAGAATGTAATGGAATTTGTATATTCAATGCGCGCAAAGAAAGCGCCTAACGACTTATAGGTCATGTAGTAAGAAGTATAATGACTGACATTATCAATATATAAAACTACTAGTAAAGAAGCCACTTAACTAGTTTGCTTGGAACATCTCCACCCTGCAGGCAAAGAGTCGGCACACTCGAGGCACACTCTTTGGATACTCAGGGGTAACCCTAAACCCTAAACCCTAAACCCTAAACCCTAAACCCTAAACCCTAAACCCTAAACCCTAAACCGCTCTGGGAATACTCTGGGGATAGCCTGGGCAGGGATGTTCTGGGGGTTGGGCACTCCAGGGACACTCTTGGGATACTCCGGGGTACAAGACAGATGATGGGCGAGGAGTTGACCGGGCGAGGGGAAGAGTTTAGCTTAAACTCTACCAACCCCGCACCGAGGGTGTTTTTACAAAAAAGGACATGTTCTTTAAACAGAATTCGCCAAAGAACTATAGACGATATAGATTTTCAAGAATATGACTCTCAAAACAGGTGGAGAAGACCTCGTGACGATGAAGCTGAATATACATTTTTTTTGGCCAAAAACCCTACACCCTAAACCCTAAACCCTAAACCCAAAACCCTAACTGGAACTGGATGCCAGTACCCCTGAAGGTCCTTCTGCTCTCGGCTCAGGGCCAGCTGAATGTGTTCCAGAACACCATCCCGCTGGTACTGCTCCTAGGGAGGATGCCCTAAACTCAGGCCCCACATAGCCCTAAACCCTAAACCCTAATCCCCAAACCCTAAACCCTAAAACCGATAAACCCCAAACCCTAAACCTTAAAATCCATACAATCCCAAAGGCATGACCTTCAGAGACCCGGAAGGCCCCCCCAGCAGCCCCCAAAAGCTGTGAACCTGAAACCGCGAGAGCCCTGCACAGACAGTTTCATGGTTAGGGTTTAGGGTTTAGGGTTTAGGGTTTAGGGTTTAGGGTTTAGGGTTTAGGGTTTAGGGTTTAGGGTTTAGGGTTTAGGGTTTAGGGTTGTATTGAAAATTTAGATTTGCATTCCTTGTTGCGTTTAAGTACCCCTAAAAATGTAGAAAATGTTACCCAACTATGACCAAGTCAAGCCCCGAAGCCTGCAAATGGGTGGAGTTTGTGGGTTGCAGGGTTTAGGCCCTTGTTGGTTTGGTCTTTGGAACAAAGACTCCCTAGAGCTCCAGAACCCCGAAAATGTCTAACTAAGCCCATAGAACCCATACAATTCCGCCACATTCACCCCTTGAAGAGCCCTACAATGTCTGGATCCCCGACGGAGCTGGCTCTGCTACCAACCGTCACGACGTGAACCCCTGTCCCCGCACAACAATAGAGACCTCACTCGTAGCGCAGCCCTAAACCCTAAACCCTAAACCCTAAACCCTAAACCCTAAACCCTAAGCCCTAAGCCCTAAACCCTAAACCCTAAACCCTAAACCCTAAACCCTAAACCCTGAACCCTTTCCTGAACTCCAATCGATTTGAGGCTTAGGGCTTAGGGGCAGCCACGTCACGAACTCTGCTTCGTAGCTGTACTCCTGCAGAGCGGGTCATGGCGGGCCATTACATGAGGATGAACTTCCATGCTGTGCTTGCTTAGGGTTTAGGGTTTTAGGGTTTTAGGGTTTTAGGGTTTTAGGGTTTTAGGGCTTTAGGGTTGTAGGGTTTTAGGGTTTTAGGGTTTTAGGGTTTTAGGGCTTTAGGGTTTTAGGGTTTTAGGGTTTTAGGGTGTAGGGCTACCACCCCACCCTCCCACCCCAAGTTCCGCCCTCATCGAACCTGATTGAGGCCATGACTAGCTTCAGCCTTATGGGGAGGCATACGAGTGGGAAGGAGGTAAACCCCAAGCCCCCAGAGTAGGGAGCCGAGAAGGGAGGCCTTCCTCTTACCTAAACCCTAAACCCTAAACCCTAAACCCTAAACCCTAAACCCTAAACCCTAACCCCTAACCCCTAACCCCTAAACCCTAGCCTAAACCCTAAACACTAAACCCCACCAGCAGCCAGAGCTGAACTTCACGACATGATAAGGGACCCGCACCCAGAAAGGGAGTTCGGGTACCAAACCCTCAACCCTAAACCCTACCAACCCTGCACATCCTATAAACCCTAAAAACCCTACAAACCCTAAACCCCAAAAACCCTAGACTCTACAAACCCTACAAACCCTAAACCCTCAAAACCCGCAAAACCCTCAACCCTAAACCCTGAACGACGAACCCTAAACCCTAAACCTTGGGATGATCCCCTTGCACTAACAGTCCTTAACAGGGGTTCTAATCGGGGGTACTCTAATCCCCATCAAGGACTGGTAGCATAAGGGGGAACATCCCACCCCTAGCAAAAGAAATAGCTGTTCCTTAGGAATTATCGTACCCCCAATTTTTTTCCAAATGCTCCCTAAGTAAACCCTAAACCCTAAACCCTAAACCCTAAAGCGGCCTGGCGATTTCGGGCACCGAAGAAAAGGGCCATTGGGCCGCACTCCTCACGCGAAGTGGGGTTTAGGGCCGTTTAGGGTTTAGGGTTTAGGGTTTAGGGTTTAGGGTTTAGGGTTTAGGGTTTAGGGTTTAGGGTTTAGGGTTTAGGGTCTCCGAAATCAGTGGGTTTAGGGCACCCGGTTTGGGCTTTCAGGCTTAGGGCTGCATCGACGGATAGTTGCATAGTCCGCGAACATGGTCCTTTTCCTTTTCCCAGGGTTCTGCAGTATGGTTTTTGTGCTTAGGGTTTAGGGTTTAGGTTTTAGGGTTTAGGGTTTAGGGTTTAGGTTTTAGGGTTTAGGGTTCAGGGTTTAGGGACAATACATGGAGGGGTACATCAGGCTTCCCCAACCAAGAGCCCTGAAAAAAGGGCCCTGTAGCTACACTCAGACGACATCACAAAGCCTCTGCTAACAGGGAGGTGAGATGAATATGTACTTAACCCGCTGAACACCAAAAAAGCTCAGAGTAAAACCCAGAAAACCCTAAACCCTAAACCCTCAACCTTAAACAGCTTCGGTTGGGAAGTTCCCCCTTATACTTAACAGTCCTTGAATAGGAGTACTCTATTTCCTATCAAGGACTGTTGGTATAAGGGGGAGCATCCCAAAGCTGCGGTTGCAAGTCCAGCTAGGGTTTAGGGTTTAGGGTTTAGGGTTTCGGGTTTAGGGTTTAGGGTGTAATTGTAGCACGGACTTGGGAGCCCCCCTCAAACCCCAGACCCTAAACCCGAAACCCTGAACCCTAAACCCTGAACCCTAAACCCTAAACCCTAAACCCTCAGCCCAAAGCCCTAAGACCTAAGACCTAAGCCCTAAGCCCTAAGCCCTAAACCCTAAACCCTGAACCCAGCCCTTACTCCCCGCACCTCTCCATCCTTCTTGGCGGCGGCTCGCTCCTTTTTTCAAAAGAGCAACACAGAGCCTTGGGAGCCCGTACTCCTCTTGAAACTAACAAACCCTAAGTATTCAAGGGGTTTAGGGTTTAGGGTTTAGGGTTTAGGGTTTAGGGTTTAGGGTTTAGGGTAGGGACCCAGGAGTAAGCTAGGTTTAAAACGAGTGCCCTTTTTGGTTTAAAGAAGAGGGAGCCTAAGACCTCTAGTATTCCATACATTGGGTTCGACATAACCAAACTTAGTAGCCCAGTCACCATATTATAATAAGGGCACCCTTTTTTGTTTGTTTGTTTGTTTTTTTTTGGTTGTTTTTTCCCGAAAGCATCGCGAAGGGTTCTTCCGTGCGGAGCCCTCTGACCCAACAACATAGAGTGAAGTGCATAGAGTGAAGTGCATAGAGTGAAGTGCATAGAGTGAATTGCATAGAGTGAATTGCATAGAGTGAAGTACAAGTTAATAGAAATCACGAGATTTACGTAGAATTTAGTAGACCTTCGTACCCAGTCCTGGATTTCTAAATTAAAATTACTCTTTCTAAGGCCCCGGGCTGGGTTGACATCGCCAATCGGGATTGCAACCCTCTGCGGGTTTCGGCGTGGTGGCAATGCTAAAACCGTCGTTTTTTGACGTTTCTTTCTGTGCGCGGACAACCCTCTGCGGGTTTCGGCGTGGTCGCGGTGCTAAAACCGTCGTTTTTTGACGTTTCTTTCTGACCGCGGACAACCCTCTGCGGGTAATCGCCGGGTCGCGGTGCTAAAACCGTCGTTTTTGGCACTTTTTTTCGTGGGCGCAGACAACCCTCTGCGGGTTTCGGCGTTGGCGCGGTGCCAAAACCGTCGTGCTTTTGCGTTTTTTGACATACAAACGTAACCCCTCTGCGGGTTTTCGCGTGGTCGCGGTGCCAAAACCGTCGTGTTTTTGCGTTTCTTGACATACAAACGTAGCGCCTCTGCGGGTTTTCGCGTGGTCGCGGTGCCAAAACCGTCGTGTTTTACGTTTTTTGACATACAATCGTAGCGCCTCTGCGCGTTTTCGCGTGGTCGCGGTGCTAAAACCGTAGTGTTTTTGCGTTTTTTTCGACTTTTGTAGTACCGACGTAGTACGCCGGGGACTTCCGTGGCTGGAAAGTCGACTTTTGTAGTACAAACGGACACCCGGAGCTTCCGTGGCTGGAAAAGCATCGCAAACACCATGGTCCCGGAATTCGCTGGCTCCAAAACCATCGCAAATACCATGGTCCCCGAATTCGCTGGTTTTGACTTCAGAGCGACTGCCGATGATGCTCATGGCTGACGGCTCTCGCGTTGAATGCTGTTTTGTCTTTTCATTCATGGCTTCGCGTGGATTGGACGTGCGCAGTCGAGTCGGGTGCAAACAAGTGAAGTTCATACAGTTGCTCAAGTGCAATAAGTTTAACAAATGTCGAGTTCAAGTCCGTTAACTCCGCTAACTTCAGATGTATTGAAGGCCGATGAAGTGTATACAGTTGACCACAAGTGCATGGCATTCAACTCCACACACTTGAATGCCATGCAGTTCAAGTGCATACACGTCCACTAGACCAGTGCAGTGTACAAGTGACTATGCAACCGTGTAAGTGCATACATTTCTCCAAGTGCATACACTTCGGCAAAGAGTCAGCTGCGTGGGGTCAACGCACGGCAGATCGATGCTTTCGGGCCATCCCTCTTCTAGTGGTTTTTTTTTTTATAAGGGAACCCAGAACGCCAAAAAAGGGAAAAAGGGTACCACTAGGCTACCAAATCACCCGAAAGGGGAAGGGGGGGGGGGGGTAGGGAGAGGAGTGCGATCTCGGGCTTAAGCGTAGAACCATCCTTGCGCTGGCTTTTGGGCGGTTTAGGGTTTAGGGTTTAGGGTTTAGGGTTTAGGGATTAGCATCCTTGTGCTGGCTTTTGGGGACTTCGAGTGCCTGCATGAAAGGGGATACGGCCCTCCGAGTCGTGAACTCTGCAGCTGCTATTGAGGGTGGGCATGTCTTCTTCCCCTAAACCCTAAACCCTAAACCCTAAACCCTAAACCCTAAACCCTAAACCCTAAACCCTAAACCCTAACCCGGTGCTCCCCAACTTTATGACAAGAATTGGTTTAGGGATTCGGGTTTTGGGTATGAATTCAGTAAAAACTCAGCCTTTCCGTGTACGTGTTCAGCGAATAATGCAGCTAGGTTAGTGTGCTTTGGCTTCTTTTCAACGAAGGCCCGACATGTCCAGCTTCCTGGCAATTCTTGAATAAGCTGACAAACGAACAAAGTACTTGAAACAACCTCCTGGTAACGAACGTGCATTTCAGGTAAACGGCGATGCTGGTTGAAGCTGCCTTCGTTATCCAGAATAGGGTGGCTTCACGCAAACAAACTCCGTGGCCCAATAGCCATATTCTACCAAGGGTGCCCTTTTTGGGGATTGGTTGCTTCATAAAGGAACCTTGACAGTAAACCGGGGAGGCGGCTCCATGTGGCCCTGAAGCCTCTCGAAGTTCCCAAGTGGGGGGGCGGGGGGGCTCATAACTGGAGGGCCCCAAAAAAGGTTTAGGGTTTAGGGGCTGGTGCCTCAATGAAAGCACGCATGGGCGCAATGCCGGTACCCAACGCCACCATCACCTGACGATTCGCTCTTGGGGGGGGACTTCGAGGTCTTGCTGGGGTTCAGGGTTTTAATTTAAGGTTTTGGTTTAGGGTTTCGGGTTTAAGGTTTACAGGGTTTGCAGGGTTCTGGTTGAAGAGCTTACCTTTTAAGGTTGCGGGTTCGCGGTGCCCATGGTTCAGGATTCTTTCCTTGGAGTTGCCTTGTTATGGAGTGCTTTGGTCTTCGACGGAAGGAAGCGCACGAAGTAACTAGCAAGGACAATGGGGAAGGTTAACGATAAACACGTCCTGCAGTCCTGCAGACTTACTGGCAAAAAAAGTCATTCACTTATCCCCCTACTATGAAAGTCCCCCTCCCTGGTAATAAAACCACCCAAAACCCCCAAGGTTTTTAGTATTAGAGATTGGGGGGTTCTTAAGCAAGCCACAAGATAAATGGAGTCCGCCCTCAACCCTGAACTCGAGCGGCACGCCGACCAAAGTCCAAGACACCATGGGTGTGGTGTGCTTCTCCGGCAGGGTAACCTTGCTGGCATGAACAGGGCTGACCGAAACATCAAGGAACTATTTTCTAAGGGGCCCTGAAAAGCGTACCCCTTATATACCCCTTACATACCCTATGCAAATTAAGGGCCCATACGTCAGAATTCTTTAAAGGAGGTACGGGACCGTATTAAGGGCCCATGAAACTACCCTCAGACTTTTAGGGCTCAGGGTGTACAGACCCTAGGGTTTTTAGGCTCCCCTCAAAGCAACCTGAAAACACAAAACCCTCGATTGCTGGGTAACCTTGTGGTTGAAGAGGCCGCATAAGGGAGCCTAAACCCGGGAGCGAGAAGAGGATCTTCGGAGTCCTAATTCCATCCCCCTCAGCCCTAGATTTATCAGGGAGCTCTATGCCCGAAAACCCTACTCGGGGACCCGAAACCCTAAACCCTAAACCCTACACCCCCTACGCAAAAAGCATTCCAAGGCGCTGCGGAGGGGTGCACGCAGGCACGGACCGAGAGAGGCTCCTGGTTGGGGGGAGTCTGAGGGAAGGAGAGGAGTTTAGGATTCAGGGTTCAGGGTTCAGGGTTCAGGGTTTAGGGTTTAGGGTTTAGGGTTTAGGGTTTAGGGCCCTTAGCCCATAAACCCTAAACTAGGCCCTAAACTCTGCAGCCCACCCAAACCCTGAACAGCGTTGGGGTTCAAGGTTTCGGGCTAAGGGTCTTACGACGAGGATGTTCCCGAAACCCGAAACCCGAAACCCTAAACCCTAAACTGCATCCTAGCAGACCATAAACTCCCTAAGCCCTAGACCCTAGACTTCCTGTCCCCGAAACCCAAAACTCCCTGAACTCCCTCCACTCCCTAAACTCCCCAAACTCCCCAAACTCCCCAAACCCTAAACTTGGGATGTTCCCCCTTGTACCAAGAGTCCTCAATAGGGATGATAATGGGAGTGCAAGGTGGAACATGCCAAGTTGTGGAACATGCGAGTACCAAGTTTTAAACCCTAAACCCTAAACCCGAAACCCTAAACCCTAAACCCTAAACCTCCCTAAACCCTAATCCCTAAACCCTAAACCCCAAACCCCACACCCTAAACCCTAAGCCCTAAGCCCTTGTTTCGTGGAAGGGGGGCGCCTTGTCCGGATGCATGTCTTCGCTGAGCCAGCGCGTGGACAGACCGGTGAGCTGCCTCTAGGGTTTAGGGTTTAGGGTCTCGGCTTCTGCGTGGGGAGGTTAGGTTTCGGGGTTTTGGGGTTTTAGGGTTTTAGGTTTCGGGGTTTTAGGGTTTTAGGGTTTTAGGGTTTTAGGTTTCGGGGTTTTGGGGTTTTAGGGTTTTAGGTTTCGGGGTTTTAGGGTTTTAGGGTTTTAGGGTTTTAGGGTTTAGGGTCTAGTTACAGTAGGGGTTTAGGGTTTAGGGTTTATATAGGGTCAGGGTTTAGGACATCCTTATCCCCAAAAGGTCTACAAAAGGGAATCCCTGGTCTACTCATCCTTAAACCATGTTCCAACTTTCTGGAGTTTGCTGTAGGCTTTAGGGCATTCAGGGGCTGTTTAGGTGTATAGGGCTTCGGGTTTAGGATGGGCGTAGCGAAGGCGGGGATGTTAGGGAGGGGCACTCGTCGCATCAAACGACTCTTTTGCAGGCAGACATCTGAGATACTGCCTTATTAGCACAATTCGGGGAAATGCGGCCTGCATTCGACTGACAGGCCCAGAAGCCCAATACCCCTTTTTAAGGGCATTTTCTTTACACACATTGGGGCATTTCCTAAACTGAAAAAGGGACACGTTTATACCCCAAATGAAATCGGATCACCCTTGATCCCCCTTGAGATGAAAGAAGGTATTGAGCTCCTCCCGAACGTGAGAGCGTGAAGCGTCAACAGCGTGCATGGGGATGTTCCCCCTTACAAGCAGTCCTTAAACAGGGGTTTAGGGTTTAGGGTTTAGGGTTTAGGGTTTGTAACAGGGCGCACTATGATCCCGATTAAGGATTATACCAACAGTCCTTTCTCGGGATAAGAATGGGGGGTACTATTGTCCCGATTAAGGAAGGTTAGTAGAAGGGGGAACATCCCAACATACGAATTATAAGTCGATGAAAAAAACAGGCTAACACGGCACCAGCTGCTACTCCTAGTTCATCGTGGTTCTGCTCTCGTCTTCGATGAGTAGTGCTTCTTCTGGGTTTAGGTTTCGGGTTTAGGGTTAGGGTTTAGGGCTACTACCACCACCACCACCACCACGACGACTACCACTACCACTACCACTACCACTACCACTACCACTACCACTACCACTACCACTACCAACACCACCACCACGACGACTACTACTACTACTACTACTACTACTACTACTACTACTACTACTACTACTACTACAACTTCTTATTCTGAAAGACAACAGCATGCAGCATAGCCGACGGCAGCCGGGGTTGGAGATCTGCGTAGGGCAGCAGCAGCAGGAGCCCGTTTATTCAAACAGTAGACTAAAAACACCGTGGATCAGATGAAAAGGGATTTTGTATGTGACCCTAAACCCTAAACCCTAAACCCTAAACCCTAAACCCTAATCAGTTAAACTACGACTGCCAGGGGCGTTCACCTGGTTGCTCCAGATCCCTTCGCTGCAGCCGAACCCCGGCCACACAACAATGGAACAAGGCGCAAGGCCGTCGGCGCCCTATGGCAGTCAGGGTTTAGGGTTTAGGGTTTAGGGGTTAGGGCTTAGGGTTTGGGGTTTAGGGTTTAGGGCTAGAGTTCCTCGCCCTGCCCTGCCATTTAGGGCATGTTCATACTCCTGAGCCCTGAGGCTCCCTACCTGCGAGAACGGCGCTGCGCAGGGTGATCAGAAACTCTTTACCCAAACCCCTGGGAGGATCCCAAAAAACACGTATCCTTTTTAGAGGGCACCATTTTGTGGGGGGGGGGGGGGGGGTGGTTCTGCTTCTGGATCCTCCCAAGGGTCTGTCTGGGTTATAAGTGCGGGTGGAAGGGCCGAAGGCCGAACCCAACGCAACATTGCGGGGCTCCTTTGCGAAACAGTCCTAGGGTTTAGGGTTTATAGGGTAGAGGTTTAGGGTTTATAGGGTTTATAGGGTTTATAGGGTTTATAGGGGTTATAGGGTTTTTAGGGTTTTTAGGGTTTAGGGTTACGGATGGGCACGGTCTAGTAAGTCTACTCGGAGTTCAACGCTGCACGCATCGCTGGGTGCTTGACACGCAGTTCCAGCAATCTCTCCTGGGTAGCCCAGAAATCATATGTTAATCAAGGCACCCTTTTTGGGGTTGGTTACTTCATAAACCCTAAACCCTAAACCCTAAACCCTAAACCCTAAACCCTAAACCCTAAACCCTAAACCCTAAACCCTAAACCCTAAACCCTAAACCCTAAACCCTAAACCCTAAACCCTGAACCAAAAACAAAGAGGGTACCAATGGGCTACCAAGTCTCAACACCCCGGCGGGTGGCCTCTTTTAGTTCGCGCCTGCTGGCCGCCGTCGCCGCCTCAACGAGCGGCAGTGCCTCAACGAGCGGGAACCAGGACAGGCCATTTTAGGGTTTAGGGTTTAGGGTTTAGGGTTTAGGATATTCAACCCCATAAAGAGCCTGTCTAACGGGTTGTAGGGCATAAATTACCGGTCCTGGAAGGAAGATGCTTCGACATTGCAAGGCAGGGAGAGCTGTTGCAATGCGGAGGTCCAGTAGGCGACCGGGACCTCGTCCGGGCGAAGGGTTTAGGGTTTAGGGTTTAGGGTTTAGGGTTTAGGGTTTAGGGTTTAGGGTTTAGGGTTTAGGGTTTAGGGTTTAGGGAAACACCCACCTCGTCCGGGCGAAGGGAGTGCAGTGAGAGCAACTGCCCCCGCGCCAGGTGAAGACAGAACATGCCAAGGGCGAACTCCTTACTTCTCCAACAACCAAGGGGACAAAAAGCTTAAACTTTAATATTCCTACTAAATAAGGAGGTTAAACTTTAATATTCCTACTAAATAAGGAGGAAACCCTCATAAAGTTTAAAGTTCAACTATGAGCGAAGTAAGACTCCTGAGGCGAGTTCTCGGAAGCCGACTCCACGAAGAGCAGCAGGCGGGCGAAGAACATGGACTTCTGCTTGACCCAGGCGATTTGGGGCTCATACTGCTGCGAAGTCATGGCCCCCAAGCGCGTGCAGTAGATGTTTAGGAACTGCTGCTGCAGCCTAGCTCATGTTGTGGGAGAGTCGTATTAAGACATGATAAGCTTCTACTCCTGTTGAGTTTAAGTACCCTTCATGGTTGGGATAGGAATAGAAATCTAAGCTTCTACTCCTTGTTGAGTTTAAGTACCCTTGAAAAATGCAAAATGTTACCCCACGATTTCTACTCATTTTTGAGTTCAAGTACCCTTAGAAAATAGGTAACATGTTACCCCATCCTTATTGAGTTCAAGTACCCTTAAACATTGATGAAACCCTAAACCCTAAACCCTAAACCCTACACCCTAAACCCTAAACCCAACTATGACCAAGCGGCGGCTCCTGGACCTGCCATTGCACAGACTGCAGGATGTCGACCTCATGCTGCCCTTAGCTGCTGAGTTCATATAAGCCCCCCCCTAAAAGGTGGGTTTAGGGTTTAGGGTTTAGGGTTTAGGGTTTAGGGTTTAGGGTTTAGGGTTTAGGGTTTAGGGTTTAGGGTGTAGGGTGTAGGGTTTAGGGGGGGATTATGGTATCCCAAAAAGTGTAAAGTGTACTCGCTCAGCTACTGAGTGTCGGAGCATCGTCTCCGAAAACTCCATCCACTTGCCTTGGATCGGCAGCACCTGCTTGGCCATGCTGAGCCACATGTTGAAGGAACCTTTCGGCTCCGCCACATTCCCATGGAACTTCTTGACCAATCGGAGCACTGCGACGCAGGTTAGTGGAAGCATCTGGGTGCCCTTCGTGACGTCCTCCGCGCCCAAGGAAGCCAAGTAGGAGTCGAGCAAAGACACGGCGCAGGACCAGCCATCCTGGTTCATCTGGCTCCGGGCCGCCAGGTTCATCATGCCATGGAGGACCTGCTCACGCTGCCCGCCCAGGACGTCCGCCTGCGGCCCTCGCCCCCTCACCTGTTCCTCCCAGAGCATGAGCTCCTTAAGGTGGTCATGAGAGGCTCCTTGGAGGAAGAGCATGTCTTCGTAGTCCTTCAATCCCTTCGGCTCTTCTCCGCAGACTCCATGCTGCGGTGGGCTTTGCCACATCTTCGCCTTGAGTGTTTTGCTTTGCTGTATGTACACCAGGTACCCTTCAGCTCAGGAGCACACAGGAAGAGCGCAGCCACCAAAATCAACACCCTAAACCCTAAACCCTAAAGCCGAAAGCCTAAAGCCTAAACCCTAAACCAGAACCCCGCTCCCCTGGTGGATGGATGTGGCACTCGCCGGCTTGCTAGTAGCATGCTACTTAGGGGGTGCCACTGCTTGTGGAACTTGGAGGGCTTATAGATGTTTCAGGCAACCCCCTGAACCCTAAACCCTAAACCCCAAACCCTAAACCCTAAACCCTAAACCCTAAAACCTGGCTTAAGATTTAGTAAGGTGGTGGGGATGATTCCGAGTTTGGGGATGATCCCGGAACTCCATTCCCAACTGCGAAGCCATACCCTGAGGCCTACTTGAAGGTTCATGGGACTTACTAAGCACTTATAACTGTACATATAACCCTACTTATAATACCCCTAAAGGGCCTTGTAGGGGTTATCCCAATTTCCAAGTAGGGTTCTAAGCCCAGTTATAAGTGGTTATACCGTCCCATGAACCTCCAAGTACGCCCTAGAGCATATATCTCAAACTGCACTACGCACAGCCTTGGCCTGTGTTCCCCTTTCCTTGGGGCTACGGCAACAACTCTTCATGGTCCGCGTAACCCTAAACCCTAAACCCTAAACCCCTAAACCTTAAACCCTCACCCCGATACGCCCCGAGAGAAGCAGCTCGCGTAGCCTGCCGCTAGTGGCCGTCCACTCGTTCTTGATGATGCACAGGTGGCACTCATTGTCTCCCCGAAGGCCTTAGATTTGGGTTTAGGGTTTGGGGTTTGGAGTTTGGGGTTTGGGGTTTAGGGTTTAGGGTTTAGGGTTTAGGGTTCAGGATGTAGGGTTTAGCCCTCTATACTGCCCCCCCGGCCCATAGGTTTCCCCCCCATAATGGGGATCATTGAGCCTAACTAAGGTTATTTAAGGAGTGGAAGCCCATGATTTTTGGCTCACGTGGTGAGTCTAGGATTTTGAGTGGTTCTATAACTTAGGGTCCCAATTTTCGGGTCCCTCCGAAAGAGTAGGGCACCCTGGCAACATACAGAACCCCCCCCCCCCCAAGGGAACCGAAATTTAGAGAACTCGTTACCACTTGGGTTTAGGGTTTAGGGTTTAGGGTTTAGGGTTTAGGGTTTAGGGCTTCGGGTGTGGGGAGAATCTCGAGGGTTGAGGGAGGAGGGGTCAAGGTAAAGGCCCTAATAAAGCCCCAAAAACGGTTGCATGGTGGCTTAATTGGGTAATGCCAGGGCCTTAATATGAGAATCAGACGGTCTCACTACTGATATATACCCCCCCCCCCCCCCCTTGAAAAAAAAAACTTCCTTATACGGGAAACATCGGAATTGTTCTCCTGTATTTTGCTGGGGTTCTTAATCAAATAGTAGTAGAGCCCCAACCCTAAACCCCTAAACCCTAAACCCTAATCCCCAAACCCTAAAAAAGAAAGGTTTAGGGGACACCCTAAACCGCATGCGGCGGCCGTCAGAAAAACCGAAGGCCCACCACTTGCTGCAACCCCAGGCGGCGGGAAGAGGAGGCGATGGAGTACCTGTAGGTTTAGGGTTTAGGGTTTTAGGGTTTTAGGGTTTTAGGGTTTAGGGTTTAGGGCTTAGGGGTTTAGCGTTTTAGGGTTTTAGGGCTTCAGTGTTTTCGTGTTTTAGGGTTTTAGGGTTTGGCGTTTGAGGCTTAAACCCCCCCGAGGCTGAACATCTCTCTCCCCCAGAAGCTTTGCATGGCATGGTCCTTGGGCCGCCAAACCCGAAACACCGTAACCTACCTTTGGAGTAGACCCTGGAAAAAAAGTATATACTTTTTAGGTATAAGTAGCTATAATAGGAACCCAGAACCAAAAAAAGTATTAAAGTACAGTACTCCAAAACCCAGGTAAGACCTGGTTGCTGAGGACCCTGAGACAAAAAAGGCGCAGCGCTGCCTCCGCCATGTATCCTGCTGTGGCATTCCATTTCCATATCCATTTCCATTTAGGGTTTAGGGTTTAGGGTTTAGGGTTTAGGGTCTAGGGTCTAGGGTTTAGGGTTTAGGGTTCTGTGTACCCCCCATATATTAGGGAATTAAGTTGCCTAGGATGGCCCCTAAAACCCTCTGAACAAATATTCCTGAATATGATGCTCTTAAACCCAAATAAGGGAAAATATAAAATGTCCCAAGGGCCTACCTAGTTGCTTTTGCTCTTTGCCACTCTCTCTTGCTTCCCTCTCCCTCCCCGCGCCGCTCCCAGGGTGGGTCTCCCGAGACCAGAAGCAGGCTATGGGGATGTCAGGATTTAGGGTTTAGGGTTTAGGGTTTAGGGTTTAGGGTTTAGGGTTTAGGGTTTAGGGTTTAGGGTCTAGGATTTAAGGTTTGGGAGGTTTATGGGTTTAGGGTTTAGGCTGTTTAGGGGGTTCAGGGTTATGCGGGCTCTTGGGGGGCATCATCAAGGCCTGAGTCTTACCTAAAACCTCAAGCCCCCGAAGTGTGAAACTTTTCAGAAGCTAAAATATGAAACTCCTCGAAACTTCCCCCGGGCCTGAACCCTCAATACTTTCAATAACCCATAACCGTAAACCCTGAACCCTAAACCCTAAACCCACCCATAACCCTAAACCCTAAACCCTAAACCCTAAACCCTAAACCCTAAACCCTAAACCCTAAACCCTAAACCCCAACCAACGGTCAGCCATGCCGCAAGCGAGGCTTGATGTCTGGCACGTAGTCGAGCAAGTTGCCAATGCTGACCTCCCGAAACGACAAGGGTGACAGGGGATACCCGCGTTTCTGGGTTTGGGGTTTAGGGTTTAGGGTTTAGGGTTTCGGGTTCAGGGTTTTGGGGATTCGGGGACTAGGGTTATAGGGCTTAGGGTTTAGAGTCTCAATAGTATGTTCACTACATGGCACCCCAGCAGGTAATCGCCGCCCCAAGTCGAACGCGAAGGGCCCAAAACCCCTAAAGCCCTAAGACACGAAACCCAAGCTCGCAAACCCTGAAGCATCCTCAAGCCCCCTAAGCCCTAAGCCCTAAACCGCCCTCCGCCCTAAGCCCTCAACCCTAGACCCTAACACCGGGCCACCAAGCCTTGAATGGCTCCCCCAAAACCCCCAGAAGCCTGCACCCAAACCCCAAGCCCCAAACCCTACACCCTAAACCCGGCCCTCCCTAAACCCTACACCCCAAACCCTAAACCCTAAACCCTAAACCCTAAACCCTATAAACCCTAAACCCTAAACCCGAAACCCTAAACCCTAAACCCTAGCCCTAAACCCTACACCCCAAAGTGCCTGGCAGCTGGGGAACTTCTGGAGAAGCTCAGCATAGGTGTAGCCTTGTTGGCTTCAGTGCTAGGGGCGGGGAAGAAAGCGAAGGGCTTCCAGGGGTAGCTTCCCAACCCTAAACCCTAAACCCTAAACCCTGAACCCTAAACCTTAAGCCCCCAAACCCTTATTCCAGGTTGACCCTTCAATGCCTCTGAAGATGTATTCCTAAAACCCCCCTCGTAAAGGCCCGCGCGGTATGTCTCAAAGAAAAAACTTGCCCTGAACCCCCTAGACCCTTAAACCCTTAAACTAACCCAAAACCCTGACAAACCTGAGCCTTACACCCCTGAACCCTGCAACCCTAGACACTCAACCCTACACCCCTAAACCCTAAACCCTAAACCCTAAACCCTAAAACAACCTACCTAAGACTTAGACGGGAGCCCCGAAAATCCTCGATACCCTATATGTAGCTCTACCCTGAATGCCCTGTGACGAGATTTCCGCACACTTTTGAAGGGGGCTGAAAGAAACGGTTGGCGGAAGGGGTGCCGTCAGACCGTTTCTGGTTGAGGTTATTTGAGAAATGTTGGGTATTCAGGGTTAGGCTTTTAGGGGGTTTACTCTAGAATCTCCCGTGTCGTACCGTTTTTGTTTGGCACAGTGTGCTGAGCATGCTGCCATTCCTCACAGGAACGCTATAGATAGCCTCAAGAGGATGTATGATCTACATACAAAGGCGGCCGTCTTCAGGTGACGCAAGTTAAGAGACCCCAACACCCACGTTATTTCAGGATATTAGTAGCACCTTCTAGGATTCCTGTGCAGCCTGCAAAATAGTTGGCTTTGGGGCTCTGCAGGTAGGGGTTTAACCCCAAACCCTAAACTTAAAACCCAACACCTACAATACCTACAATCATTAAACCCTAAACCCTAAACCCTAAACCCTAAAACCCTACCCCATTCTCCTCGGCGGATCCCCCGACTGAGCATCAGGCTCTCGTTGGTGAATGCCTTCCGAGATTTCGGTGCTGCTTTCAGAAAGCCCCTCCCTCCTCTGTTTGGGGCTCCTAGGTGTTGGGTTTAGGGTTTAGGGTTTAGGGTTTAGGGTTAGGGTTTAGGGTTTAGGGTTTAGGGTTTAGGGTTTAGGGTTTAGGGTTTAGGGTTTAGGGTTTAGGGCCAGGGTTTAGGGCTTGGGGCTTAGGAGTCCTGAACCCTAAGCCCTAAACCCTAAACGACGCATTGATGACAGCAGCGGCACAGCGGCAAAGATGGATTTGAAGAGCACCCGGGATTTGGAGAGCGACGCCTACCCCTAAACCCTAAACCCTAAACCCTAAACCCTAAACCCTAAACCCTAAACCCTAAACCCTAAACCCTGCAACTCAAACCCCTAAACCATCAGTACGATGCCCAAGGCCTGCCACCCCTTCTCATTTGGGCTCAAGGGCCTCATGCGCGCTGAAGTCACAACCCTGGGACCCCCAAACCCCAAACCCAAACCCTAAACCCGAAAACCCTAAACCCTAAACACCCTAAACACTAAACCCTAAACCCTAAACCCCAAACCCCAAACCTCACGCCCCATGCAGTGTGCCTGGTAAGTCTCCTTACCCTCCTTGGAGCACAGGAGCTGCAACTCCTCCTGCGCAGCCAAGAGGGTTTAGGGTTCTTAAAACTGAACCCTAAACCCTAAACCCTAAACCCCAAACCCTAGAAACCCTAAACCCCTTAAAACCCTAACCTAAGCAGGACCTAGGTGGGAAAGGGCGTGTGTGTGTGAGAGGTGCTGTGAATTCTTGCAACCTCGGCCAGGCGTTCTTCAGGTCGCCTATATCAGGTGGTCGCTTGGGGTTTTGGGGTTTTGGGGTTTTGGGGTTTTGGGGTTTTGGGGTTTTGGGGTTTTGGGGTTTTGGGGTTTTGGGCCTTTCGGGGTATGGTTAGGCATACGAGCTCAGTCTGCACAACTCTGTAACCCTAAACCCTAATCCCTAAACCCTTCTATGACCTCAGCTTCTCCGGCAGTCCGGCAATCTCAGAATTGGGATTTAGGGCTTGAGGGAAGCATCAACCTTACACCTTGAACCTTGAAAAGGTTCAGATCAGGAGCATCGTTCGTACACAGAGGTTGTACCGAACCCCCCTTCCCGGCCCTGAAGCTCTACACGTGGGTTTAGGGTTTAGGGTTTAGGGTTTATGGTTTAGGGTTTAGGGTTTCAGGGTTTCCAGCTTTTTCCGAAGCTTAAACTTGTGAGGGGCGTGGGGTCTCTTCAACTGGCGCAAAACAAGGCAGCTTTGTGCCCCGCTTGCCGTTGCCTGATGGTCTTCGCGACACTTCGCGAGCCAGATTCCTTCCGGGAGCCTCTCGGCCCCTTTTGCTTTCACAAAGCCCTTCATGGTGTGAACCCGAACTTCACGTATATGGAAACCCTAAACCCTAAACCCTAAACCCTAAACCCTAAACCCTAAACCCTAAACCCTAAACCCTAAACCCTAAACCCTAAACCCTAAACCCTAAACCCAAACCCTAAACCCTAAACCCTAAACCCGAAACCCTGAACCCTGAACCCTAAACCCCGTGGAGCCAAACCCAGATCCTCTCATCAGAAGTGCCCCAAAACCCCAACCGGCCGACCCAGGCTTGGTCCGGGTTGGTCTTACCAGTATTTCCTAAAGTCGGGGTCGGGGTATCGCTTCTGGTCCCACAAAATTTCCTAAAACCTCCCAGAGGCACTGCAAGACCAGAAACCCTGTTCCTCGGAACGCCCCAGATGACACCCTAAACCCTAAACCCTCTAAAAGGAGATCATCCTAAGGGGGGATTTTGCTGCCTATGCGCGCCTTGGGTGTATGCGCAGGGAGGTCGAGGGGCGTAGGTTTTCAGGCGTTCAAGTCTTAGGTTCTCGGCCTCAACCTTGAAATAAAAGGGGTTCAATGGGTTCGGGTTTTAGAGGTCTTTGCTTTTTGTAGGAGTTGAGGGTTTGATTGAACCCTAAACCCTAAACCCTAAACCCTAAACCCTTATGGGTCTAGTACTTCAGGGCTTTAGAGTAGGCCCCCTGTGGTTCAAAATGGCAGCAGATCTTTGGCTGCGCTGGTGCACACCTCTTTCAAGGCCGCATGGACTGCCCTAAACCCTAAACCCTAAACCCTAAACCCTAAACCCTAAACCCTAAACCCTAAACCCTAAACCCTAAACCCTAAACCCTAAACCCTACGGGCGTATGGCTGCAGGCTTAGGGTCTGGGATTATGGGTTACCGAAGGTTCAGTGATGATGAGCTTCTTCCTGACGGCTTTAGAGTTCTCGCAGTTGGTTTAGGGTTTAGGGTTTAGGGTTTGGGGTTTAGGGTTTAGGGTTTAGGGTTTAGGGTTTGGACTACTCTTTGCTGAAGAACCCCCCAAAATCAAGAAGACAACAGACGAGAGAATGCTCCCTAGATTGCCCCTGAACCCTGAACCGTATACCTGCATTTAGGGTTTAGGGTTTAGGGTCTAGGGTTTAGGGTTTAGGGGATCCCAGAGGCATTGGCTCCGACGCGGGGACTGGTGTTTGGGGGGTTGAGGGATTTGGGAACTGCTGAGAATATGCTGTTGCTTCGGGTTTAGGGTTGCCCCTAACCCGAAACCCTAAACCTCAACCCTAAACCCTAAATCCTAGACACGAAAAGCTGGCGGGTCTTTCGGCCTCTGTGCTTACATGAGCTCCGACCCGCGAAATGGGAGGTCTCCGAAGTTCAAAGCGGTCCCTTTTTCGGTGTCCTCTGTCGGAGAATCTACTACATCTAGGTTAAGGGTTTCGGGTTCAGGGTTTTGGGGTATGAAGGGGGCACCCGAACGTCTGGAAACTCCCACATGTGCACAAGGAGCATCCCATTCGGACGCCCCTGCTGGGTGCAAAAGGCCGTGCTGCAAACACGCAACTCTCGCACTCCCACCCCCGCCTAAGCCCCCTCAAGACAACAAGAGGCTGCCGTTTAGGTTTCAGGGTCTATAGGGTTTAGGGTTACAAAAAGAGGCTGCACGTATGCCAGGTTCGCAAACATGGAGCCGCTTCACCGGCTAAGCTCTACGATTTATACCTTTAGCCTTGGGATGTTCCCCCTTATCCTAAGAGTCCTCAATAGGCAATAGGGATTATGATAGGGGGTACTATCACCCCTATTCAGGACTGTCAGCATAAGGGGGAAACAGCACACGTATCTTAACGATGATTGGTATATACCCGTCAAGTACACATGTTACTAGATGGGGCAATGGAAATCGGGGTATAGGGTTGTTGCCAAATGGCATGCAAGGATGGAAGCCTGTGGGCATGCTCAGCTGGGTATAAGGGCTTAGGGTTGTCAGGGCATCTACGCCGTCGGCTGCACGGATCTGCCATGCAAAGCGTCCAAACCTTGAAGCCTAAACCCTAAACCCAAGCCCTGAAGCCGATGCGACGCCCTGAACCCTAAACCCTAAACCCTAAACCCTAAACCCTAAACCCTAAACCCTAAACCCTAAACCCTAAACCCTAAACCTTGGAGCGGGATGAGGACAATGTGCGAGAGATGCGCCGCCCCCCCCCCCCCCCCCCCCAGAGGTGTCGCTCAGGGTGGTTTAGGGATTAGCCCTATTTTGGCGTAGCCTCTGGGAACAAACTAGGCTTTTTCTGTATAAGTAGCTAAAAATGGAACCCAGAACCAAACAAAGTATTGAAGTATAGTACCCCAAAAAACCCTGAACCCTAAACCCTAAACCCTAAGCCCTAAACGCTAAACCCTATAAACCCTAAACCCAGTTAGGCTTAGGGGCCCCGGCTCTCTGGGCAGAATGGCGAGTCGTCATTATTCTTCTGAGTTCGAGGGTAGAGGAAGAGTGAGGGGACCCTCAATGAAGATACTTATCAAATGTAGCATCCTTCGCAATAACGCCCAGAATATAGTAGTGAGACTGTTGGTAATCGTAAATAAGCAGACAGAATTATACATGATCAAGTCACATGTATATACATATATATATATATGTATATAATGCTCTCGAGGCCCTGCATTCCAGATAACAACATTCTTGCGGATTCGAGTTTAGGGCTCTGGACCTCTACCTGACCCCTAGCGGGGTCAGCAGAACATGCCGCCGTGGGAAGCTGAGAACCCAAAAACCCTCCTTTAGGCTTTAGGGTTTGGGATTTGGGGTTTAGGGTTCAGGGTTTAGGGTTCAGGGTTTAGGGCTACAAGCCCCTCTGTAGGGAAATCACCTCCAGATGCTGGCTTTCAGCTCTGCCACAGCCCGGGAGGCGTTGGCGGCCGACTTGCAGAGACTTTCTGAGCCGCACTGGCGCAAGTTGGGCAAGTCGAAGCTGAACACCTGGTGCCAGGTGTTTTCTGGGCCCTAAACCCTAAACCCTAAACCCTAAACCCTAAACCGTAAACCTTATTATATTATAAACCCTAAAGCCTAAAGCCTGAACCCTCCGAGCCCCCAGGAATAGGGTTAAGGGTTTAGGGTGACCCAAGGGTCACCTCGGAACCCCTTAAACCCCCATATGCGCCACCCCCCTAAAACTCCTATATGTCCTAAACCCTAAACCCCCCAACAAAAACCCTAAATGCCCTAAACCCTATAATTGCCCTAAACCCTAAACCCGAAAACCCCTAATTGCCCTAAACCCTAAACCCCTAAAACCCCTAGAAAGCCTGAACCATGAACCCTAACCCCAAAACCCAAAACCCAAAACCCTAAATCCCTAAACCCCTAAACCCTAAACCCCTAAAACCCTAAACCCAAACCTGGAAGTTTCAGTCGGGGCCTTCGCCGGTGTCCTTGTCACCGCAAGAAGTTGAGGCCTCGTCCCAGAGGAGACACCAACTCTGCAAACAGCCAGGGTGGAGGGTTTAGGTACGGTTTAGGGTTTAGGGTTCAGGGTGCAGGGTTTAAAGTTTAGTTAGGGTTTAGGGCTTAGGATGCAGGGTTCCGCGGAGTGGTTGTAGGACCTAGGGCCGAGGGTTTGCTTTGGGCCATTTAGCGTTTGGGGTTAGGGATGGGGCTTAGGGTCTAGGTTTAGGGTTTCGTTTGCAGCATTCAGAGCAGCTAGCGCCCGAAGCTTCTGCAAGACCCCGAAGCCCGATCATACCCTATAGCCCCGAAACCCTATGATCCTCTTAAACCCAACTTAAACATGGGAATCATAAAACATCGCAAGGGCCTCCTGTCCTGCACACCTCACAAAGAAACCCTAAACCCTAAACCCTAAACCCTAAACCTTGAAAATCGGGGGCTTTGGGGCCTTCCAGGAGTCGACGCCTTTGGAGGTTGAGTCACTGCGGGGCTGATGGGTTGAGACCCCTAGACCCTACACCCTAAATCCTAAACCTTAGAAACCCTGTGAATCCTATAAACCATATAAACCCTGTTGAAACCCTATAAGCCCTGTAAACCCAACCCTGTAAATCCTATAAACCCTGTACCGATAAATCCTATGCCTCAGGTTGACCCTGAGCCCCCTCCTGGAATTAATTGCCATGCTCTTCAACCCAATACAAGGGAAAAGGGCCCTGAAAAGGGGTTGAGGGTTTGGGCTTTAGGGTTAGGGGTTTAGGGTTTATAGGGTTTAGGTTAGACATCTCGCCAGTGCGGCCGCAGGTGTAAGAAAACAGCATACTTCGTCGTGTAAATAAAAACCTATTAACAATGCCGACTTTGGAGCTGGGTGAAGCTGGAAGGACTCTTATGTTGAGGCTCGCTTCAACCCGAAGACGACAACGTGGGCGACTTTACATGCAAAGGCACTGAGGATGTACTTCAACACGTCAGTGATTCGTGCAGCTAAGGCACCCGAAACGCGAAAACCTAAACCCGAGACCCTAACCCCTAAACCCTAAATCCCAGACCCTAAACCCTAAACCCTAAACCCTAAACCCCAAACCCTAAACCCTAAACCCAAAACCCAAAACCCTAAACCCTAAACCCTAAACCCTAAACCCAAAGACTGCAACGGTGCCTGTCGTGGACCTCCATTGGGTGGTACGTGGACAAAGCGCCCCACCTCAATACGCCACATGGGGGGGGGGGGGGGGGGTGTTAGGGTTTAGGGTTTAGGGTTTTTCGGGTTTAGGGTTTATAGGGTTTAGGGTTTAAGGTTTAGGGTTTAGGGTTCAGGGTTCAGGCTCAGGGTCTATGTGCAGGGCGTTTAGGGCTGAAATTTAAGGGTTGTCAGATTTCAGGGATTCTGCTTAATGCTGTGTGCGCTTTTTTAGGACCCGAGAATTCAAAATCGATTCCACATCCCCTCGAGATGAACCCTAGACCCGAAACCTAAACCCTAAACCCTAAACCCTAGATCCTAAACCCTACGGTGACTCTGCGGCCTGGCTCTGAGAATCCGACACCACATCATGGTCTGCATCCGGACCTGTAGGGTTTAGGGTTTAGGGTTTATGGTTTATAAGGTTTAGGGTTTAGGGTTTAGGCTCCAAAGCACTCTAACTGAAGCTGGCAGCAGGATGACTCCCCGACACATCAGAATGATGAACCAGAGAAGCATGGGTTCACTGATATGATGCGAGCGTGTAAGGACAAGTAAACGATGCCCCCGCAAAGCGTCGCAGATGCAGCTTGAAGGCATCAGGGCTTCCAGGCTTTAGTCACATTTAGTCTAGGGTGCCCTTCTTGTGGGATTTGCTGTTCGCAGGGTTTTCTACCTACATCTATGCACATATATGTAAGGTTCATGCGGGGTTTTGGTAGCATGTTGTTGTCCGTAGTTAACTTGACTATACCATGCACCCTCATTGCTAAACCTAAATAAATCCTAAGCCCTAAGCCGCCGAAGCCCCAAGCCCTGAGCCCTGAGCCCTAAGCCCTAAGCCCTAGCCCTAAACCCTAAACCCTAAACCCTAAACCCTAAACCCTAAACCCTAAACCCTAAACCCTAAACCCTAAACCCTAAGCCCTAAACCCTAAACCCTAAACATGCTCTCCCCAGCCCGGCCATCAGCTGCATCCACGTCTGGGAGACGGAGGATGCGCAGCAAGCGGCCGAGCTCATCCCGCCTCAACTTTACTTCTTTTTAGGGTTATAGGGTCTCTTAGGGTTTAGGGTTTAGGGTTTAGGGTTTAGGGTTTAGGGTTTAGGGTTTAGGGTTTAGGGCTAGGGTTTAGGGAAATAGGCAGTTCGGGATTGAGGGTTTAGGGACATAGGAATTTAGGGATTAGGGTTTAGGGATAAAATTTAGAGCTTAGGGTTGTAGGATTCAGGCTTGAGGGCTGTAGGGTCTTCCGAGACCCAAGAGGAAGCTAGGAATAAAAAGGGTGCTCTTTTTGGTTCAAAGGGGCTTTGCAAGGGAAGCTAAACCCCAACAAGGTAATAATAAGGGCCTACTCTGGGTCAGCCTTGAGGCCGACCTAAACTGGTCAAACTTTACCCGAAGCCCTGAACCCTAAATCGAGAGGGTTATGGGGCTAAACGGCTCCATTGCAGCGAAAGACACCGTAGTTTAGGGAACTACCCATTTGGAGCCTCAGACGCTTAACCTAAAGAAGCCTCGTCAAAATCACCACTGCGGGCGAGATTTAGGGTCTGCAGTCCGCACAGCGTCCAGTCGCAAACTAAGTGGTAAAATCCTTCCTTATATTCTCCCTTTAGAGGCTCCGAGGTATGTTAAATTTTTCTTAGACTCTAACTGGTCTAGAGGGTGAGGCGAGCGGCAAGTCGATTGCGTGGATTTCGGCGTGGCGCCCGGATCGATGGAAGAGCACATACCTCTCAGGTGGGGCACAAGTTGGCTCCCGAAACCCTAAACCCGAAACCTAAACACGCTGCCCCCTATCAACAAGTCGTGTGCGCTAGAGGCTTTTGGGTGCATTGCCTGTTTTTGGGGGGCACCCACAGTGAAGGGTTTCCAAGCAAGCCCTTTAAATGTGCAATAGTAAGAACATGTGCAATAGTAAGACTTTGGGACGATAACAATCCGGCCCGATGTAATGTAGGAAATGCCATGGAGGCAAATGCCTACCTGGACAACCAGAAGACTCCCGAAACATTCCTCCCTAAACCCCAAATCCCTAAATCCTTACACCCGTAAGCCCCAAAACCCTAAACCCTGAACCCTTAAAACCTCAAGCCCTGAACCCTGAAATCCACAGCCTGACACTCCAAAAAACCTTTTGGCTTTGCTTTCAAGAGTTTCCGGGATCTGAAGACTTTAGATCAGGGTTTTGGGCTATGTCGAGTCAAGGGTTCAGGATTTACAGTTCGAGGTTTCGGGTTTGGGGCTGAAGGGCTTGGGGCTTGGGCTTCATGGAGGTTTAGGGTTTAGGGCTTAGGGTTTAGGGGTTAGGGTGTTTAGGATTCACTTATAGAGCTTTGTCTTCTTATAGCTAGTGGTTCTGGGTATATATGTCCCTAAACCCTAAACCCTAAGCCCTAAACCCTAAACCCTCTGTAAGGGGCAGCTATCCATGGCGTAGGCATTGGGCCGAGCTGCAGCACCTCCTCGATGGGATCTACGTGCAGGCCAGAGACGGACGTCCTTGAGTTGAGCTCGGCCCTCAATGGGTTTAGGGTTTAGGGTTTAGGGTTTAGGGTTCAGGTTTTAGGGGTGGGTAAGGGGTGTAACGGAAACGAAACGGTAGTGTTAGTAATGGAAACCAACCCGAAAACATAACATAAACCAAGCAAAAATGTAACGGAAACTACGCCCCAAAACCTGGAAACAACACGCAGGTGTAACGCAAACCAGACAGACCTTCGACGGAAACCAAAAAGAGATGTAACAGCAACCACGGAAAACTAAACCCGAAACCCTAGATGCTGAACCCCAACCCTCAATGCGGAAAACTAAACTCGAAACCCGAAACCCTAGACTCTAAACCCCTCAATCCTGAACCCCAATGAGGGCTGGGTACCCCAATCCTTTCTCCACTTTTCATTTCTCTGTTTGGGCAGTTGGTTTCTGTTACGTCCCGGAGTCGTTTCCGTAACGGTCCCAGGTTGGTTTCGGTTGCACCCTCCTGTCGTTTCTGTTTCGGTTTCGGGGACATAGTTTCGGTTACCACCCGCCAGTTCCGCAACAAACTTTACTCTTTAGGGGTTAGGGTTTAGGGTTTTGCGTAGAGTTACATGGTCACTGACCATGGGCCCTTGCTTGGGGAACACGTGTATACCCCTTAGATATAAGCCAAAACCCCTAACCCTATGTAGCTTTAACTTGGCAGCCCAGTAACCATATTGTTATAAGGGCACCCACCTTTTTTTTGAGTTGGCTACTTTACAAGGGCACCTTGAACAAAAAAACAGAGGAAACGGGTACCCTGGGCTACCCAGTTAAGGCTTCCCAGTGGGATTTGGAGCACTCATGGCTTTCTTCCCCCTCCCCCCCCCCCCCCCCCCCCCCTCCCGAGGTTTCGCCCTGAAATAACCTTGTCTAGGCACCTCTAAACAACACTGAGCCCTAAACCCTAAACCATAAATCATAAACCCTCAACCCGACACCCTAAACTGAAACCCGACTACACCCTCTAGACCCCCGAACTTCCTCCACCCTCAGCAGATACTTAGGGGTTAGGGTTTAGGGTTTTGGGTCATCGTGCCCCGAAGTTTTGCAACACCTATTCCTTACAATAGCTTCCGGAGCGCCCTGCCGCAAACTTCTCCATGATCATCATCTCCTTTGCTTTCAAGTCTCAGATACAGGTTGGCTTAGGGTTTAGGGCTTAGGGCTTAGGGTAGTCGTACAGTTCAAGGGTTGCGGTGTGGGGGGGGGGGGGGTAGGCTCAGAGTCTACGCTGCGGGGCTTAAGGATTACCAGGGTTTCGGCCCGAGAGGACCTCCAAGACACTTGCTAGAGCTTCGGTTCAAATGGGGTTCCGACTTTAGGGTACCTTATTGGGGTCCTTATTAAAGAGAGTCCTACTATTTGAGGACTAGTGACTAGGCTCTGATGTGCAGAACCAGAAGCGGCCCAACTCAGAACAACCTCCAATTGAGACCGTGACAAAAGCGCTCTCCAGGATTACTGGCCCTAAACCCTAAACCCTAAACCCTAAACCATAAACCCTAATTACTGGCCCAGCACACAGCTTTTTCCAATCTGCGCAGGACCGTCTATGACTTCGACTCCGGGCAGGGATGATGAGGATTGTGGGAGTTTGACAGTTCGCTGCGAGTTTGGGACTACGTAGGAAGCAGGCTTAGGACCTGGTCTTCTAGCCACCTCACCAACTTAAGCACGGTACGAAGGAAGGACATTTTGTGGTTGAGCTGGGTTCAGCCCCCCCCCCCCCTACAGGGGTCATGAATCAGGTTGCACATCAATCAAAACTTTGGTTTTCAGTCACCCGGCGGCAAAACAGAAATACAAGCTATGTTGGACCCTTAAAAATATTCGCAACTATCAAGATCCTCTTAAACCCACTAGGCGGACATATGAAGTATCCCAAAGGCCATCTGGGGGTGTACGAATATAGGGGACCCCAGACCCCACGTAGTAGGATCCCCTTATACTAAGGACCCCCGATAAGGTACCCCTAAAGCCCAAACCCCAAACCCCAAACCCTAAATCCATACTTTCGGAAACCCCAAAGCCCAAAGCCCAAACCCCAAACCCTAAATCCATAATTTCGGAAACCCCATATAAAGATATCCCAAGGGCCTACCCAACACGCCAAGGGTCTGCTTGCACTGTGGACTGCAGCTGCCTCTCCTCGTCATGTGCCTGGAACTCAGGGTTTAGGGGTTTCGGGTTTAGGGTTAGGGCTTCGGGCTTAGGGCTTAGGGTTTGAGGTTAAGGTTTCAGGGTTAGGAATCTACAGGATTCAGGGCTGTGGGGTTCAGGGATTTCGGGGTTTAGGGTTTGGGGGCTTCAGGGTTTTAGGGCACGGCAGCCACCGAAATCACCCCAGACCTTCTACCACCTAGACTCTGAGGTTTGAACCCCCTACTACTCTGGAGTGAAGGGTTTAGGGAATTTAAGGTTTAGCTCTTAGGGCTTCGGGGCTTAGGGCTGAGGGTTTAGGGCTGGGATGTTCCCCCTTATACTACTGTAACAGTCCTTAATCGGGATTATCATAAGGGGTACTATAATCCCTATGAAGGACTGTCAGCATAAGCGGGAACATCCCAACCCTAAACCCTAAACCCTAAACCCGAAACCCTACACCCTAAACCCTGAAACCCTAACCCTAAACCCTAAACCCTAAACCCCAAACCCCAAACCCCAAACCCTAAACCCTAAACCCAATGGATGGTTAAAGAAAGAAATATCAGCACGCCAGAGCGGGCCTGGCAGGCCACCACACCCAAGTCTGCCTTGCTGACCACAAGCATGTCCTCGGTGGTTCTGTTCTTGAGGGTTGAGGGTTGAGGGTTGAGGGTTGAGGGTTGAGGGTTTAGGGTTTAGGGTTTAGGGTTTAGGGTTTAGGGTTTAGAAGAACTGGAAGATTCGCTTCGCAGATGCATGAGGTTGATTACGCCTGGCTGGTTCTTAGTAATCCGAGCTCCTGTTTAATTGGGGGGGCCCCGCCCCCCCCCACAATAAGGAAGGCAGGGTTCCGCAATAGTTGGACCATGGCCCCGTATGGTTTCTCTATTTAAAAACAATAAGAACGTATTGAAAACAATAGGACTGTATAGAATCTCTATTAAAACTGAATAACAAAAGTATACGTCCCTGCAGAAGAAAAAAGCTTTCCGAAAGGCAGAGTCTCAAAATTTGACAACCCCCCCCCCCAAAAAAAAACAAAAAAATCTTTAAATGTGGGGGGTTTGGCCCATACGAAATCCATCGTAATGGAAAGTAGTCTTCCGGCGAATTCTTTAAATATGGGGGGTTTAATTAAACTGGAGCTCGGATTAGGGAATGAGGGAATGAGGTACCCTAGATCATCCCTTATACGGGGGTTTCCGAAGATAGGGGTACCCTTTGTGGGGGTACCCATACCAAGGATTATACCATGTTGGGGGATATGAAGGGAACCCCCTAGTTTTGGAAATAGAGGGCCCTGAGTCCCTCATGCCCTACTAAGAACCTGGGGGACGGAGAACCCTAAACCCTAAACCCTAAACCCTAAACCCTAAACCCTAAACCGGTCCTTTGGGTAGAGGTGCTTCGCGGAACGAAAGGGAAGCAAAGGGCCGCTTAAAGGTGTGAGTTGGAGTCCTTCGGTCCTTCGAGGTTAGGGTTTAAAGGTTTAGGGTTTCGGGTTTATAGGGTTTAGGGTTTAGGGTTTGGGGTTTAGGGTTTATAGGGTTTAGGCACCCTAAACCCCAGACTACATGGATTGGCAAAAAGCGCAGCCCAGTGTCCTGCTGCGGCCAGTAGCTCAGGGCCTCGACTGCACGTTCATTGCGAAGGGGCAGGGGGGAGGGGGGGGCAAGCTTAAACAATAGGGTTTAGGGTTTAGGGTTTAGGGTTTAGGGTTTAGGGTTTAGGGTTTAGGGCTATACTTGGAGGTTCATGGTACTCATTAACCAATTATAACTGTACTTATAACCCAGTTAAAAGCAGTGCCCTAGTAGCCCGAATATGGTAAAAAGTACAGTGATAAGTACAGTCAAATTGCTCCGAGTAGGGCTAAGGAGGACAATAGCGAAGCTGTAAACTCGCTACCTGCATTTGCTCTTGCGTTTTCCCAATATGGCAGTCAGGGTTTAGGGTTTAGCGTCATGCAGTTCTGCTACCGAGGCTGCTGTCGCTCATCTTCTTCGTGCGGCATGGGGGTGCTTGTCTGTAGTTCTCTCTTCTATCTCAAACACCATCTGCAAGTGAATTCCTTCCTGCTTAAATGCAGAGGCCTCAACCCTAAACCCTCCTTAAACCCTATCCCCTTAACACCCTAAACCCCAAACCCCTTAGAACCCTTGAAACCCAGGCCTGGAGTGACTCGGCGGAAGTGTCCAGGGGATCCTGGCGAGGCCAAGACGCGTTAAGATCCTTCTTAGAATCGAGAATAGGGTTTAGGGTTTAGGAGTTTAGGGTTTAGGGTTTAGGGTCTAGGGTTTAGGGTTTAGGGAGGTACCAGTGTATTCCCGGATAAGGCGGTTTAGGGTTGACGGCTGAGGGAGATGTAGGGTACCTCAATCCCTTCCAAAGAACTAGCGGCTAAGGCTTGAGGAAACCAGTGTGATAGAGACTGCCTTGGGAGGGAAAAGGGATGCAGTGTGTATGCAGCTCTTCAGGTTTTGAAACGTTCAAGGTTCCAACGCCAAACCCTAAACCCTAAACCCTTAACCCTTAAACCCTAAACCCTTAACCCTTAAACCCTAAACCCTAAACCTCAGAGTGTCAAGGATCTGGGCTGTCTCCGACATGAAGGAGGGGGGGGGGGGTTGGGGGGTTGGGGGGGGGAGACGGTTCGGGAGACTCACTTTCATGTTGGAAGCCCTAGGTTGAGGGTTTAGGGTTTCGGGTTTAGGGTTTGGGGTTTAGGGTTTGGGGTTTGGGGTTAGGGTTTAGGGTTTGGGGTTTAGGGTTTAGGGTTTAGGGTTTAGGGTTTAGGGCTTAGGGTTTAGGGTTTAGGAAGCCCAACCCTGTCGGCTTACCTGGATGCTCCGGCCGAAGCTGGCGTTGGGCAGGTCGCGCCAGGTGACCCGTGCAGATCTCGTCACCACCTGCGGGCGGGACACCCAAGTTAAGGCCCGTGCGTCCTACTTAAGACTAGGGACTTCGTCCCTTCAACCTTTCACCCTGAACCCCATGAACCCTGAATCCTAAACCCCTAAACCCAAAAACCCTAAAAACCCTAAAAACCCTAAACCCTAAACCCTAAACCTAACCCCTAAACACTGAAAACCCGAAACCCTAAACCCTAAACCCCAGCCGTTGTCCAAAGTGAGTGCCGACCTCCGTGGCCAAGACCGCAATGGTGTCCCGGCCGGCCAAGGCCAGACCTCTCGTCAGTTTAGAATTTAGGGTTTAGGGTTTGGGGTGTTTGGGGTTTGGTTTTTTTGGGGGGTTTTTGGGGTGTTTGGGGTTTAGGGTTTAGGGTTTGGGGCTTGGGGCTTGTTTTTTTGGGGTTTTGGGGTTTTGGGGTTTTTTGGGGTGTTTGGGGTGTTTGGGGTTTGGGGTTCTGAGTCTGGGTCCACCCTGCACCCTAGACCCAGCACGAAGGCCGATTCAAAGGGGGCGGAAGCCCCAGGGCAAACGTCGTCTCCGAGATTTGAAATTCTTGGCGTTTGGTGGGGTCTACTGCTTGGAATGGAGGGGGTTTAGGGCCCATAGGGCCCGAGGACTTATCTAGCACTGATAGTGTTCAGGGTCTGGGTTTAGCGGGGGCTCGGCACTGGCATGGGGTTGAGGGGCTTTGAGGGGTAAAGGCGTAGGGGCTGAGGGCTTATGGCGGGCTTGGGTTTCACATGTTTTGGTGGTGGTGATAGATCCTACTGAGCACCGAGCCCCCTCCAGAGCCTCCAGTGTGGCAGAGGGTTGAGGGTTTAGGGTTTTAGGTTTTTAGGGCTGTTTTAGGGTTTCAGGATTTTAGGATTTAGGGTTTCAGTGTTTTAGGGTTAGGGTTTAGGGTTGTAGGGTTTACGGTTTGCGACCAAGGCGCTGCTGTTGACTGCAGACTGGTTGCCGCAGAAGCTAATATCCTGAGGGACCGAATATCCATCGTGAGGGAGTCAAGCGCTTTGCTTTGGTGGCGATAGTCTGAAATGGGCGCGACATGTCAGACATCATGCGCTTCTGCTCTTCTGACTAAGGGTGTTAGGGTCTCAGGGTTTTTGGGGTCTTTAGGGTATTTAGGGCGTTTAGGGTTTTGGGCTTTTACCGATAATAATTGAGCCCCAAAACCCTACCGGCTGCACGCCAAGAGGCGCCGATCTCAAGCCCAGGGAAAGTGGTTTCACTCTCCAGACCTTGTATGGCTCATAGGGTTTAGGGTTTAGGGTTTAGGGTTTGGGGGTGTTGGGGGGTGTACGGGCTCAAGGGTTTTAAGTGTTAAGCGGCCTAAGCGTTTAAGGGTTGCACGGTTGAAGGGTCGAGCTTCGTGTTTTCCCTCACTTGGGGGTGTATTTGGGGTGCAGAGAAAGCCTCGGTGTAGCTGCCCAGCCAATCCTTAAGCTCCAAGCATCCGCTTCTGTAGCGCGGGGGCAGGCTATGTCAGACTCGACGAACCCTAGACTCCTCAAGCCTGAACTACACTCGTAAGCCCCTCAACCCAAACCCCGAGACCCCGAGACCCCTAAACCCTGAACCCTGAACCCTGAACCTCCTCCCCCCCCAGGTGCAGCCCACCCAGCGCGCCACGCCGCCGGCGAGCCGGAAGCGGGCGATGCGGAAGGCTGCAGACAGGAACAGCGAGTTGCCAGAAACCTGAGTTTTTGTTTTGTGGGGGGAGGGGGGGGGGGGAGGGGGGGAGGGGGGGGGGGGGAGGGGGGGAGGGGTTAGGGTTTAGGGTTTACTGTAGGGTTTAGGGTTTAAGGTTTAAGGTTTAGGGCTAGTAGGGTTAGTAGGGTTAGTAGGGTTTAGGGTTTCGACAGGGGCTTCGGGCGTAGGCCCAGAAGCCTGCACTTTTGGGGGTTTGGGGTGTTGGGGAACCCTAAACCCTAAACCCTAAACCCTAAACCCTAGGCCCTAAACCCTTCAACTCCTACAAACGCTTCAAAAAAACCCAATGAACCCCAAACCTGTGAGCCCCGGACATGGTCGACGGGCATGAGCTCACTTCCCAGCCACCCTAAACCCGAAACCCTAAACCCTAAACCCTAAACCCTAAACCCGAAACCCGAAACCCTAAACCCTAAACCCTAAACCCTAAACTCCTCCTTGAGGGCTTCCGAGGCCCTCTGACTTTTTCTGCCTTCCTTTTCGGGGCAGTCCCAGCCATGATACGAACCTCCTGTCTGACGAAAGGACCCTAGTAATTATAGTGGCCTAGCAATTAGAATAAGGTGTCGGGCGTTATACTTGTAAAAATATGTATATAGGGACACTATAAGGGCATTTGTCACTGTTCCGACCCCCTATATTACACCCTAAACCCTAAACCCTAAACCCTAAACCCTAAACCCCAAACGAGCTCGCTGAGGCCCCGCGCGGCCACGCCGGTGGGATGGAAGAAGATGGGCCAGCCATCCACTTGCAAGGAGATGCCTCTTTAGGGGTAGGGTTTAGGGTTTAGGGTGTAGGGTTTAGGGTTTATCGTTTAGGGTTTAGGGTTTAGGGTTGCAAGGAGATGCCTGGGATTGCCTGGGGCACCGTGGCACTGCAGGGGTTGAGGGGGTTTGGGGAGATGTAATGTAAGGTCTAGGGATCGAGGGGTTTAGGGGTTTAGGGGTTTCGGGTTTAGGGGTTTAGGGGTTTGGGGATTTAGGGGTTTAGGGTTGAGGGATGTAGGGATTTACGGATTTAGGGGTTTAGGGATTTGGGGGCTTGCGGGGGTTTAGGGACTTTAGTAGATTTTTGGATTTAGGGGGTTCAGGGGGTTTAGGGGTTTAGGGTAGGGGCTTTAGGAGGTTTAAGGGGTTTACGCTTTGTGTTTAGGGGGTTTTAGGGGTGTAGGGGTTAAAGGTTTAGGGGGTTTAGGGTTTTATGGGCTTTAGGGGTTACCGCGTTTTGGGGGGTTTATGGGGTTGAGGGGGGTTTGGGGGGGTAGGGGTTTAGGGTTTAGGGAGTTTCGGGGTTTTGTGGTTTATGGGCTTAGGGGGTTTAGGGATTAGGGTTTAGGTTTGGGGTTTAGGGATTTCGGGGTGTAGGGGTTTACGGGAGTTTCGGGTTTACGAGGGTTGATGGGTTTAGGGTGCTTAGGGCCCCTTTTTGACTGGGTTTCTTTTCTTTAGGGGACGTTGAGAGCTCGCAAGCCCTGACTTTCACACTCAACCTAAACCGTGCCCTTAGGGGAGACAAGCACTTCGTTCCGTTGGCTCCATACACCCTCAAGGGTGTAGCCAAAGCTGGAACACTTGTAACCCAATTTAATACCTCAACCCAAATATACTGCCACAAAGCAAACCCTAAACCCTAAACCCTAAACCCTAAACCCTAAACCCTAAACCCTAAACCCTAAACCCTAAACCCTAAACCCTAAACCCTAAACCCTAAACCCTACCGAGGCCCCAGGCCCTTCAGATAGGTCTCCTCCGCGCCATGCGTGCGCGCCAGGTTGATGCTCCTCTTTGCACAGCGAGGTCTGCTTTGACTTCTTAATAACTTGCATGAGTATGTGGACATGCACATATACAGAAGTATTCTATGTAGATGCTCATGTTTTGTTTCTGCTTATTAGATGTAACCCTAAACCCTAAACCCTAAACCCGCAGTTTCGACCCTTTCAGAGTTTCGCTTGATTGCTCTCAAAGGCGCGGTGCGGAGGCGTGCCACCAAATTGTGGTGATGGCGAGGCAGGCTAAGGACCTCAAGAGACCCCAAGGCTTCAACAACAAAACACAAGTAGGTGTAGGGTTTAGGGTTTAGGGTTTAGGGTTTAGGGTTTAGGGTTTAGGGTTTCGGGTTTCAGGTTTAGGGGTTAGGGTTGAGGGTTGAGGGTTGAGGGTTTAAGGTTTAGAGGGTTTAGGGTGTAACATATTATGTGCACTTCAGGCCATAAAGTTGCTCATGCTTCAATACATGGAGCCTTTGGGAAAGCTAGGGGAGCTACAGCAAGTTCGAGGACGGTTTAGGATCAACAGCTGCGGCACATGGTTGGGTTTAGGGTTCAGGTCTTCGGCTTTGGCAGAGTTTGTTGGAGGAGTAACTTAGGCTCGGGTGGAGAGTTGCGATTCGACAGGCCGGCCTTTGTGTCTGAGGGCGTATGAGAGTTTAGATTTAAGGTTTTAGGGCATAATTTAGGGCTTAGGGTTCAGGGCTCAGGGCTTAGGGTTTAATTCGGGCTTAGGGCTTAGGGTTTAGTCAGGGCGTAAAGCTTAGGGTTGAGGGTTCAATTAGGGCCTCAGGGGTTTTTAGGGCTTTCGGGTTTGCAGGCTTTAGGAATCGTGGCCTGTCCACAGCTGCCGACCTCAACTTGCTTTTGCGAAAGGGCACGGCTGTTTTCTTGCCTTCACTACCTAAAACCTAAACCCTAAACCCTGCGTAGAGTAGCCTAGAATGCCCTGAAGCAGGGAAAAGTGCGCCTCAGTAATTGAAGTGTAAGGACATGTCGGCTACTCATGAGGTTGTTCTAGGCTAGGTAAGCCCTATGACTCTGGTGTTCAGGGCCTAGGGGGTGGTGGATCCAAGAAGTAGAGACCCTAAACCCGAAACCCAAGCATACACAGCACTAGGATGGTCATTGAAAACATTTGCAAAAAAACATTCCTGAATATGATCCTATTAGACCCAATCAGGGAAACCCTAAACCCTAAACCCTAAAACCCTAAACCCTAAACGCTAAACCCGAAAACCTAAACCCTAAACCCTGAATGGGCCCCGAGAGGCAGGAAGAAGCAAAGCGAAGAGAGGCTCTGCACAGCCAAGGTGGCGCGAATGGGGTTCCTCCGCTTGTGTTTGCTTAGGGTTTAGGGTTTAGAGTTTAGGGTTTAGGGTTTAGGGTTTAGGGTTTAGGGTTTAGGGTTTAGGGTTTTGGGGGATTTCGGGGTTCCTCCGCTTGTGAGGGTTTGAGTGTTTAGGGGTTTAGGGATTTTGGAAGGGATTTGGGGTTTTAGAGTTTGGGGGTTTTGAGGTCTTCGCGTCTCAGGGTTCTAGGGGCACTAGGTTTCTTGAAGTTTCGCTTACCTGCGTTCCCCAAGACCAAGAGACCTGTAAGATGCCCTACCCCCATTTAAGGGTACCCTTAAGGTAGGGTTTAGGGTTTAGGGTTTAGGGCTTAGGGGTTTAGGGTTTAGGGTTTAGGGTTTAGGGTTTAGGGTTCAGGGTTCAAGGATTAGGGCCTGTACGGGGGGGCTGGCTGGAAAGCGCTTCAGTATCTAGGCCGAAGCAGGTCTTAGAATCTTTGAAAGCGCCCTGACCGTCTCCTCAACCCGACCCTTAAACCTGGAACCCTGGAAACTCTCGAAACCCTCCAAACTCTCTTTCTAAACCCTGGAAACCCTCGAAAATCCCTAAACCCTAAACCCTAAACCCTAAAACCCCAAAACCCGAAAACCCTAAAACCCTAGAACCCTAAACCCTAAACCCTAAATCCTAAACCCCACACCCCGAACCCCTCAAGCAAGCGGCGCATGCTTCCGCAGCATCAGCGAGAAGGTGGCAGAGATGAAGGGCGGGAGGAAGATGCCTGTGGAGGGGCTTAGGGTTTAAGGTTTAGGGGTTAGGGTTTAGGGTTTAGGGTGGAGGCATTGAAGCACAGTTGTGGTTGGGATTCGGAGGCTGCTGGCAGGGCTTTTCTGAGTTTGGACGCCGTGGTTTATGGTTTAGGGTTTGAAGTTTAGGGTTTAGGGTTTAGGGTTTGGGGTTTGGGGTTTAGGGTTTAGGGATATTAAAGGCTCTGAGGTTCAGCGTTGGAGCTTATGGGGCAAGGTGAGAGGCTTGAATGTGGGCCCTGAGGGGTTTCCGAACTTAGGGGTACCTTATTTGGGTCCTTACTATTCAATCAATCCCTGCTATTTGGGGGGACTAAATGGGAGCTTCCTGTTTTCGTAAACTACGGCTTCAGAGAGCCCACTTCCTGCTGGTCTCCAAGGAGGACTGCAAGCCTGCACCAGTGAACACAGTCCAACAATTTGCACCTCTGCTTCCTCCTCCGTACCCCTTGGAATAAGAAGGAAGAACCAACAAGGATCTTTCTCATGGCCATGATGGATCTTCGATTCGCCAAGCCCTACACCGTAAACCCTAAAGCGCAACACCTTAAACCCTGAAGGCAAAACAAAACCCTCCAACCTAAAACCCCAAACAAAAACTCAACCCTAAACTCGAGGCGCCGAAACCAAATCCCCAAACGCTTTTGTTCCATGTTGGGGTATTTAAGGGACAAATATACAGGTCCCAATTCACGGCTCAAATTCAGGGCCCTTGAACCCTAAACCCGAAACCCGAAGTCTGGCTCGGGGCCTAGGCGGATGCACACATCGGAAGAGCCCTCTCCTCAGCGACACAGGGCATCGCTTTGGGTTTCGCCTCAGTTCTAAACCCTAGACCCTAGACCCTAAAGCCTGGACCCTAAACCCTAAACACGAAACCCTAGACCCCGACTGTTGAGGGTTTAGGCTTTACCTGGAGTAGCCTGTCGGCACAATTTTGTTGTTAAGGGCTCATGACTAGCTTTAGGTAGGGTTTAGGTCCCCTGACCCAGAGCTACTAGATGCCAGACCCTGAAGCCACACTGCCAACCGTTGGCATCTTCGTCAAACTGCCCGACAATTGGGACAGGAACCTTCGGGAATCCAAGCCCTAGAACACCAAAACCCTCAAGTCCCTAATGTTGCAGGCCCACAAGCCCAGACAAATGCCTCAGAGTTCAGGGTGTACCTTTTCTTACCCTAGACCCTAATCCCTACACCCTACACCCTACACCCTAAACCCTAAACCTTAAACCTTAAACCCTAAACCTAAGAAAGAGCTTCTCAGAAGCCCGGCGTCCGTGCTTGCTTCCCCTGCGCATTGACAGCCGGCCGTAGATCAATCCAGCCAAACAGATCCTGCACTGCGCACTAAAGGTTTAGGGTTTAGGAGTTTAGGAGTTTAGGAGTTTAGGAGTTTAGGAGTTTAGGAGTTTAGGAGTTTAGGAGTTTAGGAGTTTAGGAGTTTAGGAGTTTACGAGTTTACTTGGTAGGTCTGTACTCATATTCCAATAAGGGCGCCCTGTTTTTGGGGGTTGTTTACTTTGTAAGAGAACTTTGAACCCAAAACAGGGGAAAAAGGGTACCACCGAGGCCCAAGTAGAGGGTTTGAGCCAATGTACCCAGATGCTCATGCCCGGAATTTGCCGGTAGCATCCTTCAACGATCATATAGCAGGACCCCTAGCAAGAATTTAGGGAATCAGTGCTCCTTGATTGAAGGATGTAAGAAAAGACTCAAGATCTGAAGACCCTCAGAAGGGCCTGGCGGGGTTCAGGATGTCAAACCCCAATCCTAATCCCTAAACCCCAAACCGGGGAATATTTGGGGGACTTGAATTGGGGGGTCCAGAGGTAATTTCAGGATTTGGGGGCCGCTGGCAGGGCTTAGGGTTTAGAGTGTAGGGTTTAGGCCCAGGCTGTAGGGTTCATGGTGTAGGGTTTGTAAGCCACAGGGTTTGGGGTTAAAAACCAAAACCCAAAACCTAAACCCTAAACCCTACACCCTAAACCCTAAACCCGAAGCCCTAACCCCTCGCAAGGTCAGCCCAGTGTCAGCGTGAAGAGAGAGCCAAAGGTCACGAACTGTTTGGCCTCTTCCGTGGGAAGGGGCTGCGGATCTGCGGTGTGTGGGAGTTCTTTGGGCTACATAGAGCTTCGGTTAAAGATGTATGACAGGCCCTAACCCGAAACCCAACCCTAAACCCTAAACCCCAAACCCTGAACCCTAAACCCTAAACCCTCGGCGGGAGGGTGGGGGGGGGGCTCTAAGGTTAGGGTTTAGGGTTTAGGGTTGAGGGCTTGCGGTTTAGGGTTGAGGGTTGAGGGTTTAGGGGCTTTGGAAATAAAGCTGCCCCTAAAACAAAAACACAGAATCTCGAAGACCCAAACGTTCGAACCTCTCCGAGCCGAAGCCCCACAGGCCCTAGTCTGATCCCAGCCCCAAACCCGAAGCCCTCAACCCTAAGACTCAACCCTAGAAGCCCTAAACCCTGAACACGATTTTTTAAAAAGGAACCCTACACCCTAAACCCGAAGCCCTAAACCCTAAACCCCAATCCTCAAACCCTAAACCCTAAACTCCCAAAAACCTCTCTGAGCCTGACTCCGATAGAGCAGGCGTTTCGGGTCAAACACCTGGGCGGAGTCAGGTTTTGACTGGTTCGAGGGCTTAGGGTTTAAACGGTTTAGGGCTTCGGGTTTAAGGTGATTTGACTGGTCTCACGGTCTAGGGGTCTAGGGTTTAGGCCATTTGCTTGGCGTCTCGACCCTAAACCCTGAACCCTAAACCCGAAACCCTAAACCCTAAACCCTATAAACCCTATAAACCCTAAACCCTAAACCCTAAACCCCAAACCCCAAACCCTAAAGAAACCACCACCTTCTACCCTCACACCCTGATCACGCTTCAGGCATGGAGCGGTTTATCGAGGGCCTTAGAGTTCACCTGGCTTCGGGTTTAGGGTTTAGGGTTTAGAGTTTAGAGTTTAGTAGCAGCAACCCTCAAGTAGTCGGTATCACCCATAAACCTGTAGGTTAAGAGGGTCCCAGATGGTCCCAG
Source organism: Symbiodinium natans (assembly GCA_905221605.1). NCBI lineage: Eukaryota > Dinophyceae > Suessiales > Symbiodiniaceae > Symbiodinium > Symbiodinium natans. Next base: position 355,119 of record CAJNDS010001580.1, read on the forward strand.
GCAGGGTTCTGAGTTCGCCCCTAAACCAGCAGCCCTAAACCCTAAACCCTAAACCCCCTACTTGAACGCCAACCGTCGAAAGAAAGGTTTGCATCGGGCGGCATGTAGCGTCGGCACCGGTGACCCTGGCTCCTTCGGTTCCAAGGGCTGCACCCAGGACTTGTCATGGGTTCCCACCCTCCTCTATACTACCCCCCTAGATTCCTGGGGGATTTGAAGCCCAATTAAGGCTATTTAGGGGGGGAGCCTAGGGTGGGGTAGTATAGAGCGGGGTAGTAGGGGAACCCATGATTGTGAGGTTTAGTCCAAAGAGGGTTTTAGGGCCCAGGGCCCCGTGATTCGCAGCTTGTGTAAGCTAGCCTAAACCCCAAATAAACCCTATAAACCATATGAACCCCAGAAACCCTAGAAACGCCTCAATACCCTATAAACCCTATATAAACCCTGTAAACCCTTATTAACCGTATAAACCCTAAATACCCTATAAACCCTAAATAAACCCTACAAACCCTACAAACCCAAATACCCTATAAAACCTATATAAACCCTATAAACTTTTATAAACCCCCCCCCCCCCCCCCCCCCCAACAGGGTTTTCGGGCCATCCCGACTCCCTCAAACCTTGGGCTTCACGCCTTGCCGCTCGCGGGCCCGAAGTTGATGGACTCGTCAGTGTCACACCGCTTTAGGTGCCTTAGCAAGAAGCGTTCGGAGTAGGGTTTAGGGTTTTTAGGGCGCGGGATTGAACAAACACCCGAAAAACCCTAAATCCTGAACCTAACCCAACTCCCCGAACTAAACTTTACATCCTAAACCCTGTCAGAATGTGCTCTTTGCGAAGGAGTACCTCGGCGCATGCGCCTCCACGTCGAGGTCCCCGAGCCCTGGCTGCTTGGAGGTTCATGGTACTTATTAACCAACTATAACTGTACTTATAACCCACTTAGAAGCCCCTCAAGTGCCAAAATATGGTTATAATTACAATTATCAGTACAGTTATAATTGGTTAGTAAGTACCATGGACCTCCAAGTGGTCTTTGCAAGGAAAGATTTTGCCGGGCTCTTAGTAGAGAAAGGCTTTAGGGTTGTCGGGGGTCTTGTAGCGGTTCAAGGGTTGTAGGGGTTAAATGTTGTAGAGGTGTAAAGGTGTGGGGGTGTTGCCTCCCTGAATCTGATCCTCCTAAGCCCAATAAGGGAAAAGTAAAATGTCCCAAACCCCAACCGACGAGAGAAGGATCTTTAAGCGGGCAAAGGCGTTTGGGGTGCCGTTTTGCCCTGGTTTCTCGTTTTGCTGCCGCCTTTTTTTTGAGTCGGCGTTGGCTTTGAGAGACCTTCGAGGCTTGCAGGCTCTTGCAAGGGAATAGAAGGTACCTGGAATTCCCGAACTCCCCACTCAGAATCTCAACCCGCCTATACCCCGAGTAAAGAAACGGGGGCCCTGAAGGGCTCCCTAAACCTTAAACCCTAAACCCTAAACCCTAAACCCTAAACCCTAAACCCTAAACCCTAAACCCTAAACCCTAAACCCTAAACCCTAAACCCTAAACCGCAGCGCCTCGCTGCTTGAAGCGCTGGGCTGCAGGATGAAGCAGAGCGTAGGGCCTCGGGAACCTGGCATTCGGGTTTAGTTCTAGGGTTTAGGGTTTAGGGTTTAGGGTTTAGGGTTTAGGGTTTAGGTCTCGGGTTTAGGGTTAAGGGTTTGGGGTTTAGGGAGCATGAAACCGTAAACTCTAAACCCCCCTAACCCCCTAAACCCAAACCCGAAACCCGAAACATTCCCTCCCGCCCTCCCCCCCCCCCCCCCCGTGTCAGCCGAGGAGCGTTATCCGCTGCTGGTCGGGGAGAGCCTTTGGCTCAGCATCAAGGGAGTTCTCTACCCAGATCTTCCAGAACCCCTTCATTCAGGAATATACCCTAATTCATAATGGGGATCCTAGCTGAATGAGTACACACTACATTTTTTGAGATACTGTCATTCTCCATAGAACTGAAAGTCTGCACGTTGTGGGGAGGGGCTAGGACACTACGAGCACAAATTATGAGCTTAGTAGGTTTTCTTCTGGCCTCTAGGAGTACAAAGTTGCTAGTAGGTGGACTTTAGTATATGATATAGGATGGCTCCCCTCTACCAACCCCCCGAGATTGGTAGGTTTCCGAATTTGAGGGTTTTTGCGGGGGTACTTTTCAGAAACTAGGCCTTTCTCCCCTAAACCTTAACACCCTAAACCCTAGGGTAACGGACCATACATACCCAGATCTTCCAAAACCCCCTAATTAAATAAACCCTAAACCGTGAGCCCAAGCCCCTAACTCCGCACCTGTGACCGAAGAAGATCCGGCGTGGACAGGCTCGAGCCGGCAGAGATTGAGGCGCCCGAGAGGGCGCCGCTATCCTGCAGACGGGCCGGCTTAAGGTTTGGGGTTTTGGGGTTTTGGGGTTCTGGGGCTTAGGGTTTAGGGGGTCTTGTGGTTTAGGGGGTCTTGTGTCGTATGATCCCGAACACAGGGTTCATGTGGTTTAAAGGCCTCCGAAAACCAGGTTTCAGGCGTGCATACTTGGGTTTAGGGTTTAGGGTTCAAGGCTTATCCTAAACCCTAAACCCTAAACCCCTAGGCAGATCGGGCTCGAGGACGATAAACACAGGGTACTTATTAATCAATTAGAACTGTACTTAAAGGGTTTAGGGTTTAGGGGTTAGGGCTTAGGGGTACTTATTAACCAAGTAGAACTGTACCTTATGACTGCACTTATAACCATACTAGGGCCTTTAAGTACAGCTAAAAGTACAGTTTTAGTTGGTGAATAAATACCCTGAACCTCCAAATGAGCAAGAGATGCTTCCAGGGTTCTTGTGGGAGGGGAGGGTTCAAGGGGGGTATGTTTTGAAGGCTCCCTCAGCTTCACTAAGGTTCCCAAGGTACCCACCCCTCACTTAAGAACCCCATAAGCTGTGGCATAATCTGCAACCAGAGGTCCATGGTGGTTGACCGTGTGAGTTCGTCCGCAAAGGGGTTGCTGGCACTGCCTAAGGCCGGTTCAGGGCAGCGGAGACACTAAACCCTAAACCCTAAACCCTAAACACAAAAACCCTGAACCCTAAACCCCAAACCCTAAACCCTAAACGCTAAACCCTAAATCCTAGGCTACCCAGGTCAAGCGCCTCACGAACCTGATCAGGGAACATTTCCTTAACCAGGCTCGGAAGCAGAGTTACCATATTCTACTAAGGGCACCATGTTTTTGGCTTGGTTTCTTTACAAGGGAACCTTGTACCAAAAAACAGGGGAAAGGGTACCACTGGGCTACCAAGCTGGGAAGACGTTAAGATCTTTCGACTTTTGGAACTTCCCGTCGTCGTGACGTATTTGCATGCAAAGGGCGAGACCCCCTTGCAAGGTTTAGGGTTCAGGCTTTAGGCTTTAGGGCTTAGGATAATTTAATGCAATAAGGATATGTTGCATGAATATTAACTTAAGGCTTGTAGAGACAAAAACAATAACACAACGACCGAGTTCCTAAGGAGTGTAGAGATGGAAGGTGCCCACTAAGGTCACGTCCCAGGCACTGCTAGAAGTTTGCAGGCCACGAATCATTTCCTTGGCGGGCGGAGGGGGTTTAGGGTTTAGGGTTTAGGGATTAGACTAGCACTTCATATTCGCATCCTGTCGCATTTTCCTGTGGCCATGTAGCTGTCCCAGTCATCCCACGATTGCTCAGAGAAGCTGTGCTTGACCCAGCAAAAAAACCCAACCCGAAAACCTGAACCCTATAAACCCTGCCACAGCGACAGCGCACTGACGAAGGTCTCGTACTCTGAGAAGGCGCTCCCGCGCCAGCGCGCAGGCAGAGAGGCTTGGTACCCACTGACCCAGCTATTGGCATGCAAAATCAAGCCATTGTACAAGAAACCAAACTCCAGATCCAGGGAGTTTCGAGCGTTTTCACTAGCTGTACTTCTACCACGCTTCTAAGCGCAGTACTTGGGTTAAACAGGCCATGACTCCCACCCCCACTTCCCCCCCCCTCGACCCTAAACCCTAAACCCTAAACCCTAAACCCTAAACCATGCTGGCCAGGCTTCGCGAAGAGCCCTCGTCTGGACCACCTGATACAGGCCGGCCAGCACGATCGACCTTGTCTATAGGACGGTAAACCCTAAACCCTAAACCCGCTTTCGGGGTGACGCTTCTCATTGTTATAGAAGGGGAGTAGTGCTTTGAGTAGGGACCGAAGGAGGTACAGTATAGACTGTCGGTCTGATCACGATAATGGGCTGAAGCTTTGGTTAGTTCGCGGTTTAGGGTTTAGGGTTTAGGGTTCAGGGTTTCGTTAACCTCAAAACCGCAAAAACCTTGGCCACATCGAATACAACAGCTACAGCCCCCAATATCGAAGCGCAAGATGGCCAACATCACAGCAACCCCTGGGATCGTTTCAGAGGCGAGGCTCACGGAGGATGCTCTTCTGTATGAGGATTTCGGGTCCCTAAACCCTAAACCCTACACCCTAAACCCTAAAACCCAAAACCCTAAAAATTATGTGGGAGCTCTATGAGTTCGTAGGGCTGAAGGGTTCGGGATTAGAGGACTTCAGGCTTGGAATTCTGGCTCAGGGCAGAGCCAGTCCTGCAAGAAAGGCCTCGAAGGTGCTCGGAACCTTAAGGAAGCTTCGGGAGCCTCAGACCCTAAACCCTAAACCCTAAACCCTAAGTAGTGGGGAGTATTACGGAGCCGTGGGTTACAGACCACCCTTAAGAACCCTCCCAAAGGCGTCGAAGGTGCTGGAAGAGGCAGCAGATGGCCCAGGAAACCGTGAACACGAAAACGTCGATGAAGCGCTCGTTCGTGTTCCTCGGCTCTGCAACCGCATTCGCCCCAACCCTACCCAGAGGAACCTCTGCACCCCCTTAGAGGGCGATGTACCTTGACGATTCCAGTAGAGCCCTAAACCCTGAACCCTAAACCCTAAACCCTAAACCCTAAAACCTAAACCCTAAAGATGCCAGGTAGCCCGTACACCTCTAGGGCTGAAGCCCTGCAGGTTTAGGATTTAGGCAGATTCTTCTGCGGGTCCTCGGGCTGCAATTCAGGGCCTGTCGGCAACCAAAACCCCGAAAACATAAACCACGAAAGCCCTGTAAGCTCACAACTCGAGCAAAGCCCAAGCCTTCGACGCAATTAGGGTTTAGAGTTTAGGGCCGCTTAGGGTTTAGGGTTTGGGGTTTATAGGGTTTAGGGTTTAGGGTTCGCAAATCAACCCTACAACCCTCAACCCGACCCAAATCCCTATTCGGATCGCAGAAGCCGCTGAACCTCAAAACCTTAACCCTTCTGGTAGAATCCAAGAGTGTCTAGAATGGCCCATTCTCGTAATTTCTTGGCAGGGGCAGGTACCTGTTATCCCCCTCATTCTACACTGCACAGCCATTCTATGGGGTACTTCATCGCCTCTAAATCCTAAACCCTACAGTATAACTAGAAGCCCAGGGAGCCGCTAAACCCCCGAAGCCTGAACTGCCAACCTTTTGGCCGCTATTCACCCGCTACAAGCCCCTACCTAACCCCCCTAAGCACTATAAGCCCTGAGAAACCCGAAAAAACCCTTAAACCGAACCCTTGTAAACCCTTATAGAGCCTTGTAAACCCTTTGTAAAGCCTTGTAAAACCCTCGCAAGGCCTTGCAAACCCTTGCAAGCCCTTGTAAACCCTTGTAAAACCCCCTCTGAACCCCCCTAACAAGGTCGCAAACACCCTCAACCCTAAACCCTAAACCCTAAACCCTAAACCCATAAGACCCCCTTGGAGTCGAGGCGCTCTGGCGAAGGAAAGCCTTCCACGAGGACCGCCACCTTGCCAAGGCAGGTGGAGGACGATGCCAAGGTTTTCTCGGGTCTGCTCTTGGGTTTGAGAAGGTGCTTTGGGGTGTAGTAGGGTTTACGGTCTAGGGTGTAGGGTAGAGCCCGATCGTATAATATCGTGGAGCGCAAGTTCCCACCACACGACTTCCTCAAGTTTTTCTTTTTTTTTTTTTTTTTGGGGGGGGGGGGGGGGGTTGCTAGGCCCCAGATCAGGTACTCAACCCTTTAAGCCCTAAAACCCCTAAACCCTAACCCCCAAACCCTAAACCCCGCCACCCCCCACACCCTCACCCCAAAAGCCAAACAAAAAAAACCCTGTCGCCTGACCGGGGCCCAAACCTCTATGGGTTCAGGGTTTTGGGTTCAGGGGTATCGGGCTTTGGGTTTATAACCCTAAACCTTGGGGAATCCCCGGGTTAGGGGGTTCAGGGCTTCGGGCTTAGGGTTTATAACCCTCGGCCAAATAGAATGCAATCCCCTTAAAAGGGACCCCCAAAAAGGGCACCCCTCTTTTCGGGTTTCCCTAAACCCTAAACCCTAAACCCTCTCAGTTCGTAAACCCCCCACTTGGGACGCAAAGGCGCCACGAAGCCGAACAGCAAGGTGGACTTCAGCACGGTGCTCTGCCTGGATTAGAGGGTTCTTGAAGGAGGAGGGTTCAAGCAGGGGGGTTAGGGTTTAGGGTTTGAGGTTTAGGATTTAGGGTTTAGGGTTTAGGGTTTAGAGGGATTGCAGGAAACAGGTAAGGGACCTTGGGGAGAGGTTCCTTCGGGGCTCCTTAGGCATATCGGAACTACATAAGGTGTATATAGGGGTTGTTGTGGTATAGTCCTAAGGGGGCCAGGGTTTAGGGTTTAGGGTTTAGGGTTGAGGGTTGAGGGTTTAGGGTTAGATAGGGGAATAAGCGCCCTAAACCCAGGGGCCTTATTGGGCTTTGATGGTTATTGTGGTATAGTTCTAAGGGGGCCATAGGGGAAAACTATCACTGTAGTAAATATTCCGACCCCCTAAGTATTACATCTGAAAAACTACCTGCTTCAGCTTCACACTTCACCACCAGCTATTGCGAAGACCTGGCAAACCAATGGACCCTAAACTACTGCAAGCCGAACTGAATGTACCCTAAACCCTAAACCCTAAACCCTAAACCCTAAACCCCAAACCCCAAACCCTAAACCCTAAACCCTAAACCGTGGCTTCGGGTTCATGTAGCCTGCCCCCATAAGGTGAGCATGCTAACGCCCCTCACTTGCAAAAAACTTGAGCACAAGATAGTTTGCTCCTGCAGGGGGTCCTAGCAACCTGATGTTCGTGATTTCTGTGGGTAAGCCCTAAACCCTAAACCCTCAACCCTCAACCCTAAACCCGAAACCCTAAACCCTAAACCCTAAACCCTAAACCCTAAACCCTACGACGCTCTGGGCGCTTGCAGGTGCAACTTAGCAAACCTTGGGGTGAGAAAACGTAAAAATGCTTTCGGAGCCCTGCTGCCGCCCAAGCAATATGCAGGGTTTACGACCATAGAGGGTTTAGGGTTTAGGGTTTAGGGCTTAGGGTTTAGGGTTTGGGGTTGAGGGTTTAGGACCACTAGACACCCCCAAATAGAGCCCTAGTATAGACCCCTTGCTTTGGTTCAAGGGTTCAAGGTTCTCTTAACCAACCCCCCCCCCCCCCCCCCCAACAAAAAAAAAAAAAACGGGGCGCCCTTATTGTAACATGGGAGTTGACGAAAATAAGGGACCCCCGATATAGACCCCCCAAACAGTAGGATTTCCCTAAGAAATGAGGACCCCAATAGGGCTCTCCTATTTTCGTAAACCCCCATATTGACAGCCTATACGCCACACGGGCACCCTGATAGGCGCTTCTGCTGCCGTGCTGCGCTTCATCCAGCGTCTCTGAGAGGAGGTCGCGGAGGTTTTCCCGCCTCCGCTGGTTTAGGGTTTAGGGTGTAGGGTTGAGGGTTTAGGGTTCAACTCACATGGGGTTTCCCAACGTGCATGTTATGGACACGGCGACGTGGCCCTCTCAAAAGCCGGTGCTTTCTAACCCTGGTGGCTGATATGCAACTGGCTACTTCAGCGGCTGAAAGTGCAGCATGACAAACAATGATGGAGTCAACGATTCTGATCTGCGTGTTGTTGGACCCTCTTCGTCCAAGCAATCGCGGACTTGTGAGGACGTTGACTTTCTTTCCCAGTCTAAAGGACAACCTCACCGGGAGCGCGCTTGAAACATTCTAGAAACCCTAAACCCTAAACCCTGGTCTTGTGTCACTTCGCTCCTCCTGCCAGAGCATGTCATATGGGGGTTTACGAAGATAGGACCCCAATATAGATCCCCAAACAGTAGGATATAATAAGGACCCCTATAAGGTAATTACCACTAAACCCTAAACCCTAAACCCTAAACCCTAAACGGGTGGAGTTTTTTTTTGGGTCTTTTTTTTTTGGGGGGGGGTCTTTTTTTTTTTGGTCGATTTTCTTGGTTTTCTCTAGGAAAAACCCTACTTTCCTTACATTTTGGACGGATTTTCTGTCATTTCCCTTAGGTTTTCGTTGGTTTTTCATAGGGAAAAACCTATTTTTTACATTTTGGACGGATTTCCTGTAATTCCCTTAGGTTTTCCTTGGTTTTTCCTCGGGGGAAAACCCTATTTTCCTTACATTTTGGACAGATATCCTGTCATTTCCTTCGTTTCTTGGGCTTTGAAGCACGCTTGGTACGGCTTAAAAGAAGCTGGGGGGTTTGGAGGGGGGGCGCAGCCCCCCCACTTGCAAACACCTCTTGGGCTTTGAAGCACGCTCTGCGCGGCTTCAAAAAAAAAGAGCGGGGGGGTTGGGGGGGGCTCACATGATGCTTTTCAACTAGTTTCTTGGGCTTTGAAGCAAGCATGGTACGACTTAAAAGAAGCGGGGGGGGTTGGGGGAAAACACAGCCCCCCCCCCCATTTGCAAACACCCTGCTCACATGACGAGTGTCAACAAGTTTCTTGGGCTTCGAAGCACGCTCTGCACGGTTTGAAAAAAAAACAAGGTTTTCGTTGGTTTTTCCTAAGGAAACCCTCTTCTGATTACATTTTGGACGGATTTCGTCAAACATCAAAGCGTACGTTGCTTTTCCTTAGTTTGTCCTAGGGAAAACCCTATTTGGTTCGTTTTCTTGGTTTCTATCATTCCCTCTATATTTTCATCGGATTCATACTTTTTTTTCAACTAGTTTCTCGGGCTTTGAAGCACGCTTGGTACGGCTTAAAAGAAGCGGGGGGTGTTGGGGGGGGACGCAGCCCCCCCCCCCATTTGCAAACACCCTGCTCACATGATGGGTGTCAACAAGTTTCTTGGGCTTTGAAGCACGCTCTGCACGGCTTAAAAAAAGCGGGGGGGTTGGGGGGGGCGCAGCCCCCCCCATTTGCAAACACAATGCACACACGATGTTTTTCTACTAGTTTCTAGGGCTTTGAAGCACGCTTGGTACAGCTTAAAAGAAGCGGGGGGGGTTGGGGGGGCTGTGCCCCCCATTTGCAAACACCCTGCTCACATGATGGGTTTCAACTACTTTCTTGCGCTTTGGCTGAAAAAAAGCGGGGGGGTTGGGGGGGGCGCAGCCCCCCCCATTTGCAAACACAATGCTCACACGATGTTTTT